>CM077164.1:35871374-36391374 GCA_039583875.1 Platanthera guangdongensis | reverse complement strand
AGTAAGGTTGAACATGGATTCACCCGAACAAAAGCACATATCACCGCCACTTTGAGCCAAACACACCCGTAATATACATATATATATATATATAATTTATTTTTTACATTACTGAGCAGATTTCGAGGCAGCTCAATTCGATGTGAAGCCCGCTTGAAATCAGCTCAAATAAAAAATATAGCAAAATTTTGGAGCCTATATTCTGATCTTCATCCATAATTTCTCACAAAAAAAGACATAAAACATCAACAAATCTTACCAAACAAATTCCCAGCTATCATTCTTCAGTCTTCACAGTAATTCAAAAGAGCAAATTTCACGTGCAAACCAATCTTCCCCCCTTCCGTAACAAGCTTCGCTCCAATAACCAGCCAGTGCCCAGGCGCGTCATTGGCCCCCCGCACTGCTTCCTTCATTTCCACATATCCCAGTAGCTTCTGCGACTGGACCCGCACCGGCGGACCGCCGTCGAAAATGCCCGAGTTCATTGCCGCAGCTTCTGTTTCTTGCCGGCGAAGGCGAGGATTTTCCCGGCGGCTGAACGTTGAGCTCAGCACCGCGCTAATGTTCGTGATCAAGCTTCCATTGTGAGAACCGGATGGCGCCCGAGCCCATTCAGTTTTCCGCACAGTGCAGCCGGGGACGTGCGTGAAGAGAAGCCGGAGGTGAAGGCATTTCTTCAGCCATCTGCCCCTGGTCACGAGCTGCGCGCCGGTAACGATGAACGCGCCGCCAGCTGCTATCTCCGACCACTTTGGGTTGTGCTTTACGGGAGCGGAGCAGAGGCGGGAGTAACTGTTCCATTGAATGGGCTCCAAGAATTCGTGGCCAAAGTCTTCCGATGACTCCCATTGAGAAAATTTGGAGGACGTGATGGATGAGAGAATGCCGGGGATGCTGGAGAGGTGCTGGATGTGTATGGCTAGATGGTTACAATTTGGGCCCTCCAGGTACAGACGTAGCCCAACCGATGGTTCCCGATTGCTAGATACCTTTGAAAAAAATGATACACTTGAAATTTTTATGGATGAATTCATATATATATATAGCGACGGATCTTCCTCCAGCAAAAAAGAAATATGAACTCTTTCATCTTACTGGAGTCGTTTCTCCCTCATTCAACCACCATATTTGATGTATAAGTAATCAGAATTCATTGTCTCGACAAGAGGAATCCAAGTCCACCATCCATTTTGCAAAACTCTTGAGAGGGGGAGGAAGAGAGGCGGTCCGTCCACTATATCTATCTATCTATATATAGAAAGAGAGAGCATACCATAAACAATACTTATATATGGCAAATGTTTAGAATATAGTTGGGAACTTAGGTTGATTTATACAGTTAATATAGATTTCAGGGCCTCTCTATTTACAACAATTTTTTTTGTTTTGATGCATATGTTCTAACATGGTATAGACCATAGTAGGCCCAATGAACTTCTCCCACGTGACCCAATTTAGTTGGGTGTAAACATCTTTTTACCTGGAGACTTAAATGCTGAAGTATATATATGGAACAAAAACCATATTTGTCCTTTAATATTTGTATGATCTCACAAAGTCTTCTGAGGTATGATTTAGGCTTTTCATTTGACATGGTGGTGGTGGCGGTCGTGATCGGTGGTTATGAACCGTCGTTTGTGACTGTCCGACCTAACCTAAGGAACTTTATTCACTTTTATGTTAAAAACTATTTTTTCTTGATGACAGTCATAACCATTGCCATGCCAAACATATATTTTATAATTGTGGTAGATTTGTCCAAACTCACCTGAGCAAAAACGTGAGTCAAACGGAACCTTAGTCGGATTCTGTGGACAATCAATTTGATTTATTTTGATGTAAGGCTGATCATTCAGTTTTATACTGTTACGCCCTCGGACGTGTCCCGTCTATTTGGGCGTCAATACACGTGAAGGCGGAAGGAAACCAAAAGCGACAACGAGGCTGAACCAACCGGTTCAGCCCCCTCTCGCTCTAATTCAAGACCGGCGATATGGGGGCCGAACCAGACCGGTTCAGCCCCCATATGGGGATGGGCCGGCCGGCCCCTCTCAACCCCGTGTATAAATACCCCGGGTGGCTCTCTTGGTGGGCAAGCAAGATAATCTCAAGGTATTTCCTCTTTGCTTCTACTCAACCCTAATTCTCTAGTTCCTCTTCCTTAGATCTCTCTTTTCCCCTTCTTCATCCTATCATTTGGTATCAGAGGCTCTTTTCTCCACCATGGTAACTACTCGAATGCAAGATGAAATCGGCCGCTTGGAAACCCTAGAAGAAAATCTGATGGGATTGACGGATTCGGTGGCCGCCATCAAGGAAAACGTGAACATCCACGCAAAAGCTAGAAGAACGGATCGACACCCGAATGGAGGAGATCATGGCGTTGGTGCAAAATCTGAAGGGTAAGGTCGTGTCGGAAGAGGATCCGGACGGATCTTCAGCTCCAAGGGTCGATTCGCACCGAATCGGCGCAAGCGAAGGACAGGCGGGATCGACCGGGGAGCGTGATCGGGGCGCGGGGCTCGCAGCAGGAGCCGGGTCGAGCCAGAGCAGCGAGATCGGCACGGGAGGGGTCGGCGCAGGCGGGATCGGCTCCGGCGGGGTCGGCGCAAGCGGGATTGACTCCGACAGGTTCAACATAGGCGGGAGTGGATCCGGCGGGTTCGGTGCAGCCGGGATTGGCTCTGGCGGGTTCGGTGCAGCCGGTTTCGGCACAGGTGGGAGCGGCTCGGGCGGTTTTGGCACTAGAGGCGGCGAGTGGCCGTTTCCCCCATATGGAGGGGGGAGGGACTGCTGCCCCACCCGGCAAGAGGAGGCATGGTGCTCCACCCGGCAAGAGGAGGCATGCAGTGGGGTGGTGCTCCAGCGGCGGAGCCATTTCGTCAAGGGTTCCCGGGCATGCCTTTTGAACCCGGGGAACCAAGAAGGCCGTCGGAGTATGGACAGAAGGCAGGGTGGCGTGGACAGGCCAGTCCCCCACCGTACATGCCGTCAAAGTTGACGCGGATGAATTTTCCCAAGTTCAATGGCGGTGACGCCCTGAAGTGGCTGCAGAAGGCAAAACTGTTTTTCAGTTATCAGGAGATTCCTGAGGGGCAGTGGGTGCAGTTAGCATCATTTCACTTGAAGGATGGTGATTTCCAGTGGGTGCAGTGGTTCCTGAGGGGCAAGGACTACGTGCCTTGGACCAACTTTGTGGACGAATTCACCGCTCGTTTTGGGCCTCTAGAGTACGAAGACTTTGAGGCGCTCCTACAGAAGCTGCGCCAGAATGGTACAGTGATGGAGTACCGAACAGAGTTCGAGAAGTTGGCTAACCGAGTACAGTGGGAAGAGAAAACAGTACTCAGTTGTTTTGTATCGGGACTCAAGGATTATTTACGGGATGAGATCCAGTCGTACATGCCCCGCAGCTTGAACCATGGGATAAGTTTAGCTCGAATACAGGAGGAACGCTACAACAGGCAACGCTCCCGCAGCACAGCACGTACTACTACCACTATGCCGGTGGCGAGAAAGAACTCCCAGGGTCCAAGCAAGCCGGTTATTGAAGCCAAAAATGACCTCTGTGGAGTTCGGGGTCCCTATAAAGGGGTGACCTCGCACCTACTACACTCAGGAGAACGTCACGGACCAAAGGATCAAGAAGCTAGAAACGGACCCTCGGCACTAGCGCGGAGGTCCCACCTCACACCCGGAAGACCTTTGAAGTCTCCCCCTCCCTAGCCAATGCTTGAGCTAGGGTGTCTTGAAGGATGAAGAGAGAGTGAAGAAATCCTCCTCTCCAAGGCACCCCTAAGGGTCTATTTATAGTTCATCCAACCCCATGAACCAAAAAGCCAGAAATACCCCTGGGGCCAAAAAGCAATGGGCCAATAGAAAACAGCCACGCCGGGGGGCAAAGAGGTAATTCCACCCCGAGGGTACAACGGTAAAAGCATGGCCAAGAGGGGGCCAAGGACGGGGGGAGCCAAACCCCTCATCTCCCCGGGCACCCGAGACGAGCAGGGGGAGAACCCGGCCCCGGGCCGGTCTCGCCCCCGCCAACCCGCGAGGCGGGGCGAGAGCCCGGCCCCGGGCCGGTCTCGCCCCCGCCAACCCGCGAGGCGGGGCGAGAGCCCGTCCCCGGGCCGGTCTCGCCCCCGCCAACCCGCGAGGAGGGGCGAGAGCCCGGCCCCGGGCCGGTCTCGCCCCCGCCAACCTGTCACACACGCTCCCCCCAAAAAAGGGGCCACTGGGGGGAGACAGATTTTTCCTCCCCCTACTAGTATATTCCGAGGGCTAGGCCTAAATTGGCCACCAAGAGTTCAAACCACTCAAAAAACTTAAAACCAAAAACCTGCGAATACGGGGTTGTACACAATTCCCGCTCTTTTCGAGGTTGGCACAAGCTCGGAAAGAAACGTCCAACCTGACGTATTCGCTGAGTGTAATTTTCTTGCGCGCCTCTCCGGGGAGTCCACCTGTCATGCCAGCTGATGGGAGCCTGGGTGACGTGACCCCCTTCGGGTATAAAATACTTAGCCTCCCGGAGGGGTCAACATGGCAGCTGATGGGAGCCTGGGTGACGAGACCCCCTCCAGGTAAAAAATACTTAGCCTCCCGAAGGGGTCAACCTGTCATGTCAGCTAATGGGAGCATGGGTGACAAGACCCCCTCCGGGTAAAAAATACTTAGCTTCCACGAGAAGTACCACCGGCCCTGCCCAGCTAGTGAGAGCCTGGGCAGCGGGACCGTCTCGGAGCAAAAAGGAACTTACTCCCCCTGAGGCACATTTGACCCAACCAGCTAGTGGGAGCCTGGCTGAGGAGATCCTCTCGGGGGTGGGAACTTGGTCTCCCTGAGGCACATTCGACCCAACCAGCTAGTGGGAGCCTGGCTGAGGAGATCCTCTCGGGGGTGGGGACTTGATCTCCCCGAGGCACATTCGACCCAACCAGCTAGTGGGAGCCTGTCTGAGGAGATCCTCTCGGGGGTGGGGCTTGCTCTCCCTGAGGCGCATTCGACCCAACCAGCTAGTGGGAGCCTGAGGAGATCCTCTCGGGGGTGAGACCTCAATCTCCCCGAGGCACGTGGGAGCCTGGCTGAGGAGATCCTCTCGGGGGTGGGAAATTGATCTCCCTGAGGAACATTCGACACAACCAGCTAGTGCGAGCCTGGCTGAGGAGATCCTCTCGGGGGTGGGACCTTGATCTCCCTGAGGCACATTCGACCCAAACAGCTAGTGGGAGCCTGGCTGAGGAGATCCTCTCGGGGGTGGGAACTTGATCTCCCCGAGGCACATTCGATCCAACCAGCTAGTGGGAGCCTGGCTGAGGAGATCATCTCGGGGGTGGGGCTTGCTCTCCCCAAGGCACATTCGACCCAACCAGCTAGTGGGAGCCAGGCTGAGGAGATCCTCTCAGGGGTGGGACCTTGATCTCCCCGAGGCACATTCGACCCAACCAGCTAGTGGGAGCCTGGCTGAGGAGATCCTCTCGGGGGTGTGGCTTACTCTCCCCGAGGCACATTCGACCCAACCAGCTAGTGGGAGCCTGGCTGAGGAGATCCTCTCGGGGGTGGGACTTGATCTCCCCGAGGCACATTCGACCCAACCAGCTAGTGGGAGCCTGGCTGAGGAGATCCTCTCGGGGGTGGGAACTTGATCTCCCCGAGGCACATTCGGCCTAACCAGCTAGTGGGAGCCTGGCTGAGGAGATCCTCTCGGGGGTGGGGCTTGCTCTCCCCGAGGCACATTCGGCCCAACTAGCTAGTGGGAGTCTGGCTGAAGAGATCCTCTCGGGGGTGGGGCTTGCTCTCCCCGAGGCACATTCGACCCAACCAGCTAGTGGGAGCCTGGCTGAGGAGATCCTCTCGGGGGTGGAAACTTGATCTCCCCGAGGCACATTCGACCCAACCAGCTAGTGGGAGCCTGGCTGAGGAGATCCTCTCGGGGGTGGGGCTTGCTCTCCCCGAGGCACATTCGACCCAACCAGCTAGTGGGAGCCTGGCTGAGCAGATCCTCTCAGGAGTGGGGAACCAGGTGTGTCACTTGAACTCTACCAAATCCAACATTCTCAAACGGGGAAAAAAGATGGGTTACATGACCCCCCCTGACTCAGTTGGTCGGGGGTTGGACTCACTACAACATAAGAAACATACAGGACTCCGCCGGGGCGAGGCTTCCTCAGGGGGTCTGGGCCTGATGGTCGTCATCCCTCCCCTCGGAGACCTTCATCTTGCTCAGGCTTTCCATGATCCTCTTCATCTCCTCCGCCCTGGCCAACCAAGAGATGGTGTTGACGGCCGTGACGTAGCATTGCCTTGCCATCCTGGAGTCTCCCTTGACTCTGACCTGGATCCCTCCCGAGCTGAACGTGAGGCATTGGTGGAAAGAAGGCACGCAACGGAAGGCGCTGATGAGGGGCATTCCGAAAATGGCGTTGTAGCTGTTTGGAGCGTCAACAATGACGAACCGGCAGTTCCTTGAAGTCCCTCCCAATTTTACTTGGAGTCCGACTCCACCCTCTACCTCCTTCCTCTCCCCTGAAAATCCGAACAGGGGTCCGTCCGAGGCCAACACCCTCCTTGGCTCTACCTTCATATCGTCAAACGCCTTCTTGAAAACGACGTTGACGGAGCTTCCGTTGTCAACCAAGATCCGGGAGACGGTGTAGCCCTCGATGGCCGTCTGGATGACCAGCGCATCGCAAAGGGTCCTGTGCTGGGGATGACCGTCTGGATGACCAGCGCCGTCTGGATGGCCGTCTGGATGCCTTGGATGGAGGTCATGAACTCTTGCCTCCCCACAAAGGGTCCTGTGCTGGGGAGCTCACCGAGATCATCACTACCTCCCTGACCTCCAGTCATGACACTCTCCCGAGATCTTCTGTGTTGGTCACTCTCCACGCTCACCACATCAAAAGTGTTGAAGCCAAAAATGACCTCTGTGGAGTTCGAGGTCCCTAGAAAGGGGTGACCTCGCACCTACTACACTCAGGAGAACGTCACGGACCAAAGGATCAAGAAGCTAGAAACGGACCCTCGGCTCTAGCGCGGAGGTCCCACCTCACACCCGAAAGACCTTTGAGGTCTCCCCCTCCCTAGCCAATGCTTGAGCTAGGGTGCCTTGAAGGATGAAGAGAGAGTGAAGAAGTCCTCTCCAAGGCACCCCTAAGGGTCTATTTATAGTTCTTCCAACCTCATGGACCAAAAAGCCAGAAATACTCCTGGGGCCAAAAAACTTTGGGGCAATAGAAAACAGCCACGTCGGGGGGCAAAGAGGTAATTCCACCCCGAGTGTACAACGGTAAAAGCATGGCCAAGAGGGGGTCAAGGATGGGGGGAGCCAAACCCCTCATCTCCCCAGGCACCCGAGACGAGGAGGGGGAGAACCCGGCCCCGGGCAGGTCTCCCCACCCCCCCCCCCCCCCCCCCCCCGCCAAGCCGCGAGGCGGGGCGAGAGCCCGGCCCCGGGCCGGTCTCGCCCCCGCCATCCCGCGAGGCGGGGCGGTAGCCCGACCCCGGGCCGGTCTCGCACCGCCAACCCGCGAGGCGGGGCGAGAGCCCGGCCCCGGGCCGGTCTCACCCCAGCCAACCCGCGAGGCGGGGCGAGAGCCCGGCCCCGGGCCGGTCTCGCCCCCGCCAACCCGCGAGGCGGGGCGAGAGCCCTCTGCGATTACGCAAACTTCGAGGGGAGGTCCCGATAAATAACCCTACACACACACATACAAAAAAGTATCACGGACCGTTGCGATTTAGCGGTGTAACATCTGAGGCCCTCTGAGATGATATCAGTCGTCTGATTGAGAGAGTTGTGGTCTACCAACAAAAATTTGGTGAAATCCACGAAATAGCCAAGCGGAAAAAATCCTGATACCCAAAACCTAGCCCACGACAACTCCCGACGCCGCCGGGGAAATTGTCGGCGGCCTGCCCGACCACCGCCGGCGGGTTCGCCGGCCCCGACGAACCCGCCGAAGTTTGTCTGGCGGCGATCGGGCAGGGCCATCGCCGGCGGTGGCCCTACCCGTGAGACTCAGATTCGGGTCTCACGGGCAGGGTCATCGCCGGCGGTGACCCTGCCCACTTGCCACCGGAAAACGTCTGGCGAGTTCGCCGGGGTCCGGCGAACCCGCCGATGGTGGCTGAGTAGGCCGGCGGCGGCGGCGAAAGCAATCCCATGAGGCGGAGAGGGAGCGGTGGGAGACGGCATCGTTGATGCAGACTGTGGAGGAGAGGGTTAATTAAAAAAACTTAGTACTTAGGAAAATTTAATAAAATTAAAAAATATATTAAAATGATTCTAAATAATTTTAAAAATAAATTTTTAAAAAATAATTCAAAAAATTAATAAAAAAATAAAATTCAGAATAATTTTAAAATAATTAAAACTAATTTACAATATTAAAAAAAACAAGGGCGGCGAAGCCCGCCGCGGGCGGGCAAAGACAGTCACGGGCCGGGTACTATCGTGCGGAGCAATACTATACTTTTCTTTGCTTCTTTGCTTGGCAAGCATTTTGATCAATATAAAATAATCACATGTTCAGCACAATTTATATCTCTTATTATGCTTAAGGTTATGTGTAGACTCAAGAGTTCCACGATCTCTTTTTCAGAAATTTAGGATAGTACTCGGAGCATCTAGGGTGTCCTCGTGATATTTTCAAAACGGGTCGGAGTTGAAGGCACACAAGAGTACTCTGTGCAACATTCTAAAGCTCTCTTACGTTCTCGGGAAGCTACAGCTCTCGCTGGCACTCCAGGATTCTCACGGATTCTCCTTTCGTTCTTGCAGATGCTTTATTTCATTTGCCAACCCTCCTAGGTTCCTATGAACCATGCTTGTATTTGTTGAGAGAGCCCAAAGCTTGTATGTATTACTCAAGTATCTAATTACATGGAGAGAATACAAATATATAGGAGAGAGGAGAGAATAATAAATCCTATACAAGATGTGGGACTAAAGAAGGAGGAGAAAGAAATCAAAGAAAGAGGGCCATTAAATGGGCCTTTTACATGGGCTTTTCCAATACTCCCCCGCAAGCTGGAGCGTACAAGTCGTATGCGCCAAGCTTGGATAGGCACTGATAGAACAGGGTACTAGGTAGAGCTTTGGTGAGGATGTCAGCGACCTGTTCAGTACCCGGAACATGCTTGAGCTCGATCTTCTTCATGTGGACTTTCTCTCGAATGAAATGACAATCTACCTCAATATGCTTCGTTCTTTCGTGAAAGACCGGGTTCTTAGCAATATGTATGGCAGCTTGACTGTCACATAGGAGAGCTGGTGAAGATAGTTTAACTCCAAGGTCGGTAAGGAGACTCTCAATCCATGTAAGTTCAGAGACCACAGCAGCCATTGCCCGATATTCTGCCTCTGCTGAGGATCGAGCAACCACTGCTTGTTTCTTGCTTCGCCAAATAATCAGATGTCCTCCAAAATAGGTGCAAAACCCGCTAGTAGATCGTCGATCGTCTAGGGAGCCAGCGTAGTCGGCATCAGAGTATGCCACTAGTGTAGAAATGGAAGATGAGGTTTTATATACAAGTCCTTGGCCAGGAGCAGTCTTAAGATATCTGAGAATGCGTTCCACAGCCTGGAGATGAGAGCTTCGAGGAGAGTGCATATAGCGACTAACGAGTCCCACAGCGAAGGATATATCAGGTCTTGTAACTGTTCGGTAGATAAGTTTCCCAACTAGACGATGGTAATATTCTGGATTTTGTAGAAGAAAATCAGAATCCGAGCCCTGAGCACAAAGTTTGTGATTTGCATCCATGGGAGTGTTAATAGGTTTGCAGCCAGAGTAGCCCGCATCATGAATAAGATCCAGGCAATATTTTCGCTGAGAGAGAACCAGACCATCTGACCGTCTAGCCACTTCCAGACCGAGGAAGTACCGAAGATGTCCCAGATCTTTAGTTTGGAAGACGGAGCTCAGATGTAGCTTAACGGCTTGTATGCTGTCCAAGTCACTTCCAGTAATAATGATGACAATAGGAGAACCGTACCCGTTGCCTGGTGGCGAGTGAACAATGAGAAGTCGGTCGAGCTTCGAGTGAAGCCAATTGCCCGGAGAGCTTTGCTGAACTTGTCGAACCATACCCGAGGGGATTGTTTGAGACCCTATAGTGATTTGAGAAGGTGACAAACCCGTGACTCCCCCGTGGTCTCAAACCCGTGACTCCCCCGTGGTCTCAAACCCGGGAGGTTGTTGCATGTAAACCGTTTCCTGAAGGTCGCCATTCAGGAAAGCGTTCTTGACGTCGAGTTGAAATAAGGGTCATTGACGATGGACAGCAACAGAAATGAGAATTTGGACCGTGTTGAGCTTAGCGACCGGAGAAAAAGTCTCGTCATAGTCGAGCCCCTGTTGCTGGGTGAAGCCACGAGCAACCAAACGAGCTTTGAGTCTATCAATGGTCCCATCAGGAGCATGTTTGATGACGAAGACTCATTTGCACCCAACAGGTTTCTGGCCGGGAGGAAGGGGCACCAAGGTCCAAGTCTGGTTCGCCCACAGAGCAGTCATCTCTTCTTCCATGGCAGCACGCCACCCAGGATGTTGTAGAGCGTCCTGTACAGAAGTAGGAATAGAGACCGAGGATAGGGAAGTAGCCAAGGTCTGAAGAGGTGGAGAAAGGCGATGGAGAGAAACATAGTTTGCCATCGGATGAGCTGTAGAGGCCGGCACCGGAGCAGCAGAACACGGAGAAGCCGAGGTCGAAGCCGACTGCATAGGAGCAACGGAAGGAAGAGGGCGACGAGTATAGACCCGAATAACGGGCGGTCGAGGAGGGTCAATGTTGGGAGGAGGCGGAGGGATGGTGGGAGGGGAGTGGACGGGGATCACCGGGCGTGGGAGGGAGGGTGGTGGAGGAGGTGGTGGTAGAAGTGGTGGCAAAGGAGGAGGGAAGAAGGGTTGATCCTCCCGGAAAGTAACATCAGTAGATACGGAGACCTTCCGGGTGACCAGGGAGTAGCAAACATAACCCTTTTGGGTGCGGGAGTAGCCGACGAAAATGTGTTTGGCCGCACGGGGATCCAGTTTGTCAAGAGTGGGGCCCAGGTTATGGACAAAGCAAGTACAGCCAAAAACCCGGGGTGTGAGAGGGAAGGCGGGTGTGGAGGGAAAAAGAAGGCTGAAGGGGGTAGCGTTCTGGAGAACCGGAGATGGGAGACGGTTGATAAGAAAACACGCGGTGGAAACTGCAAAGTTCCAGAATACTTTGGGAACGTGCATGTGAAGCATGAGTGAGCGAGCAACATCAAGCAAGTGGCGGTTCTTGCGTTCGGCGACCCCGTTTTGTTGCGGGGTGTAGGGACAAGAGGTCTGATGAACAATACCGAAGTTTGCGCATAGAGTGGCAAACTCGTGGCTAGTGTATTCCCGGGCATTATCAGAGCGGAAAGTTTTAATGGCGGTAGAAAATTGCGTACGAGTTTCTAACACAAAAGCCTGAAAAATACGAGGAAGCTCGGAGCGATCATGTAGTAGATACAACCAGGTGGTGCGAGAGTAATCGTCAATAAAGGTTATAAAATAACGATAACCAGAGATGCTAGAAACTTTGTACGGTCCCCAAATATCAGAATGTATTAGATCAAAAGGAGCAGAGCTCCGAGTATAATGTGCGGGATAAGAAGCACGAGGTTGTTTGCCAAGAATACATGAATCACATTTAAAAACAGGAAGAGAGATGTCAGGAAGCGCCTTCTGGAGGATAGGTAGAGGGGCATGCCCAAGCCGACAATGCCAATCAGTAGAGGAAACATAGGAAAGTGATGTGGGAGAGACATCGAGGAGGTAGATCCCGTTCTGCAGTCAACCCCTACCAATGGTAATCCGCGTCTGTCGATCCTGTATCAAAAAACCAGAAGAGGTGAAGGTGATATAACAATTCATATCAGTAGTAATACGACCAACAGAGAGTAAATTACATGGGGAAGCTGGCACATAAAGAACGGAACGAAGAGCGAGAGAGGGATGGAGGAAGAGATCAGCACATCCGGAGACCGGAATAATCGCACCATTGGCCACAGTAATAGACTGGGGATGAGGAGCATCAGAGAACCGGGGCGGCTGCATGGAAGTGATGTGGTGGGTGGCTCCCGAGTCCAGGATCCAGCGAGATCCGGAGGAAAGACAGGCAGTAGCTGTAGTGGAGGTGGAGACAATACCTGCAGGGGAGGTGGAGGCAATGGAAGCAGATGGAGGGTGGAGGAGCCCCTGAAGTTGTTGCAGCTGAAGGCGAAGAGCCTCAAGATCCGTACCAGTCGGAGGAGAGCTATCGGTAACAGCAGCAGTAGGCGGGCGAGGAGGGTAGCCATGTTTCTTGTGACAGACCGCTTCAGTATGGCCATCCCGGCCGCAGTAGGTGCACTTGGGCCGTCCGCGGCCACCACATACTGTGAAGGTGTGGCGGGACGCGAGCCATAATTATAGCAATACAAACAACCTCCTTCTGGGCGCGTTGAGCAGCGAGATCAGTAGTCGCGGGCTGGTGCTGAATCCAGGCCTCCGTTAGAGTTTTAGCACGGGCCACGAAGGAGGTCATGTCCAGAGCTTTGCCAACATCCAAAGCTTGAAGATCAGTGATGATGTCAAAAAGGTGCTGAAGGCTGTCCTTGCCCGAGTACAAAGAATGAAGTTCATCCCACATGGTTTTGGCGGTCTCATGATACATGATCATCTGGTACGGCTCACCCTCCACCGAGTTCAGGATCCAGGTCTGGACGCGACCGTCATTTCGGAGCCAATCATCAGTAGGAGGAGTCGGTGAGCCCTGGGTAAGGTGACGCGCAAGACCCTTGGCTTGTAGGACCCTTCGGACGGAGTGAACCCAGGGGATGAAGTTGGACTTGCCAGAGAGGGAAAGAGTAGTAATCCGAAGCTCATCGCGGAGTTCGAGAGGAGGAGCCATGTGGTCTGCCGGGGGGTGAGCGGTAGTGGAGTCGCTGGAGGACATGACGACTGGGAGGAGAAGAGGCGGGCAAAACCAGCGGACTGAGGCACAGCAGACAGCAGGGCGTGGCTAGTACAAACCGCGCGGCAAGCAGCGGGCTAGAGGAGGCCGCGACGAACTGGATGAGGTCGCGGCGAACTGGATGAGGTCGCGGCGAACTGGATGAGGTCGCGGCGGTCAGGAGCAGACCGCGGCAGAGGCGGGCGGGGAGAAGACGCAGCGGGAAGAGGCAAGCCGCGAGCAGAGAGAGGCCGCAGCGGGTGGAAGTAGAAGGCAGAGATTGCAGCGGTCTGGAGTAGATTGCAGCGGTCTGAAGCAGATCGCAGCGGACTGGGGCAGATCGCAGCGGACTGGGGCAGGCCGCTGCAAACCCGTGGCGGACTGAAGAAGAGACCGCGAGGATGAAGAATCCACGCAGCAAGAGAGAAGAGGAGCGCGCAACGGACAAGAGGAGAGCCCGCAGCGGACAGGAGCAGTGCGCAAGAGACTACGGATAGGGAGTAGAGAGGAGCAGTCCGCGAGCAAAGAGGCTCGAGCGGACAGAAGAAGAGCGTGCAGCGGACAGGAAGGAAAGCCCGCAGCGGATAGAAGAGGTGGGCCCCACGAGTCAGAGCAGAGGATGGGTATAAGAAGCTTGAGGAGGGTGGAACCACAGAGAGAGAGAGAGAAGAGAGGCGGATGCAGAGGGGCAGTCCGCAGGAGATCGGAGCGGACAGAAAGGCAGTCCGCAGGAGATCGGAGCGGACAGAAAAGGCAGGCCGCAGGGAAGGCGGGCTGGGCGAGCTGGGCGGTTTGAAGACAAGGGAAGACCGCAGCTAGATGCAACCTGGCTCTGATACCATGTTGAGAGAGCCCAAAGCTTGTATGTATTACTCAAGTATCTAATTACATGGAGAGAATACAAATATATAGGAGAGAGGAGAGAATAATAAATCATATACAAGATGTGGGACTAAAGAAGGAGGAGAAAGAAATCAAAGAAAGAGGGTCACTAAATGGGCCTTTTACATGGGTTTTTCCAATAGTATTTATTTAGCTAATTTTCTCTGTCCATCTGTCCGGCAACCCTTTTTTCATGTAACAGCCTGTGGGTGGGACCCTTACTAAAATAAAAAGGAGGTGCACAATACTTTTAGAGGACACAAGCATCAGACCCCAGAACTCATCTAACACTCGCGCCTCTAGAAACAACGTTCACGAGATCCAATCTTGTAACTGAACTTTTGATTAATAAAATCACGCACGACTAAATGTTCGCATTGTTTTAAGCCTGGTCTTGCCATCCTTGGCTCTCACTCTATCTGTCTCTCTTGAATTGTTCTCACGACTAAATGTTCGCATTGTTTTAAGCCTGGTCTTGCCATCCTTCGCATTGTTTTAAGCCTGGTCTTGCCATCCTTGGCTCTCACTCTATCTGTCTCTCTTGAATAACTACTCATGACTCAAAGTAACCTTCAACCAGCAATGCACACTATTTCCTTTTTAGCGTTTGAGTGGAGTCAGGACACTTTTTTCCCAACAAAACAAACATGTGACCTCCAAATCTCGTATTGTTGACGAACAACTGTTACAATGGTTAGGCGAGACATATCTGAAAAATATCCTAAATGATCTTGCAAGAACTCGGAGACCCCCATTAGTAGGAGCGAATTCAACACTACAAGTTACTCAACTTCTGATTAAGTCAAATGACTCAAATCCCTTTCCCGAGGTGTGGGTCTCCTAATGTTCGCCCATTACCTATTCAAACCGTACTGAGGCTCCTACTGAAATTTGTCGACCCTACAAACTGCTGGGAAGCTATGAACATTAGGAAACCTCATCTCTCTAGATTCACAGGGAGAGAAGACCCAGTGTACCATCTACAAGCGTTTGAGTCTGTTATTTCTTTGTGGAACTATTTTAATGGTATCCACTACAAACTGTTGTCTATGTCCTTCAAAAGGAAGGCTAAAGAATGGTTCTACAATTTACCAGAACGATCCATCGGCTCTTTCCGGGAGCTTCAGACCCAAATACTTTTAAGGCTTGCAACCTCAGTCATTACGTCGACAAATTTCAAGAGGAGATTCTTGGGATCCATAACATAGATCTGACGATACATCATATCGCCTTCATTTGTTGTCTTCAAGAAGGGCTCTTCATGTCCGAAGTGAGCAGAAGACCACCCAGCTCCTACAGGGAGCTTATCAACATGACAAACTATTTCATCATCATCTGACAACCCGTTAGACATCCCCATCAGTTTCCCACAGTATTCATC
Organism: Platanthera guangdongensis; assembly: GCA_039583875.1. Taxonomy (NCBI): domain Eukaryota; kingdom Viridiplantae; phylum Streptophyta; class Magnoliopsida; order Asparagales; family Orchidaceae; genus Platanthera; species Platanthera guangdongensis. Next base: position 36,376,157 of record CM077164.1, on the reverse strand, counting down.
CCTTTAGCACCTCAACAAGGGAGAAACTTTTATCACAGGTGACCACCTCTACCTTGCCATTTTCAACAGATGAGGTCACCGAGACCTTGCTCTCTCCCTCAGAACAGGACGGAGAGACCCATGCCTCTGACCATACAATCAACACCCCTTTTGGCGCAACCCATCCAATCCTACACTCCTAGTGCTCCAAGATACAATGACAATCATTAGGAATACATCAGCCTTATTCTACCTATTAAAAAAGCAGTCCAAATTATTTATAAGCAATCGGGCTTCAGGGGGCCTCCCCTTCTGAAGGCCTATTATAGAAACCAGAACAGGGAGCTCCTCTGTGAGTTCCAAAAGGATGTCGAGTATAATACGAAGAGTTGCAGAGCTCTGCATGACTTGATATAAAAAATGCTAAAGCTGGGTAAGTTACGAGAATACGACACCCGCAAACCTGAAGATAAGTTGGCATCTGCTAATGGCAAGGAAGTGGATGGTGCATCTCTCACAACAATGAACATGCATTGAGCAGGGCAACACTAACTGCATTTGTGAATGCATAGATCAAGATGAGGTTGGCCTCTTAGGCCAAATTAATTACATTCACGAAGGAGCTGACCTCGAATCTTCCAAAAAAGTCAATGCGGGGCGAGCCTACCTGTGAGAGGTTGCATCCACCCCAAGTTATTAAGGAGCGCCTGAGGCACCAGATGCATTAGGCGCACCGGGCCTAGCCTCTACAAGGCAAAGGAGGGTGAGGTTCCCCAGGCCTGCCTCAGGTGCACGCATGCACCTTACACCTAGGTTATAGGACCCCTTTACACATCGGTTGGTCTTGCGCCTTTAATAACTTAGCTTCCACCTCTCAGATCGCTCCACCTTGGGGAGATGTCATCTGCAACAAAGATTCCCCTAGGACTATCAACCCCCTCAACGACGTCGTGGTCATCAAAGCAATTCTGGAAACTATTAGGGCCCGTACGACAACCTGAAATTGAAATTGAGGAATTGGAATTCAACCAAATCCAAAACTAGCAGGAATTGGAATTGGTTGAATTCCAATTCTGTTGTTCGGTTGTTGTGCAGAATTCGACATTAATGGTGTGGAGATGGTGCATCTCTAACAAATATGAAAATGTCAAAGATCTTAGCGTTATACAATCATTCGGCTTAAACATGTAAGAATTCATATTCCACCACGAAGAATAACATTCATCAACATTATATGTTGCAGGCATTCATTGCATCAAAACATCGAGAAGGAATTCGCTGAGAGTATACCACTACGGGAATCCAGTTTGTCATAGAAGGGATTTCATAGATAGTCACAGTGTAGTATAGAGTTTGCGAATATTACAAAGTACGCTTGCATGCATCATTTCAACAGAATAAATATGGATTTGCATAAATCGTTGTCCACTAATATAACAGTCTCTTCCGACAAAAAAAGCATTCACACTCGTTTTTGTTACGACTACACTAACAATATCATCAAATCTCGTTCTCTTGCATGGAGCTATTGGGAAATAGCCTTAAATACAGAAGCTCATCCGCAGAACTCATGAGTACTGATGCAACCCGTACATCACCCTAGTGCATCAAAGTTTTTTTTTTCTGTGTCTTATTACTATGTTTCCCGCGCATTTTATTTGATGTTATTTTCCTTGCCCGTTCGTTGGCTCCGTGGTTTGACCGGCCATTGAGACCCTGAATAAAATGGTCCGGTATTATTAGTAGTAGGACGATAACGGCAAGCCCAGGCCTTTTTAAGTAAACGTAAATTTAAATTTCAAATTAGGAGCAATTAGGAAATATATTATGGAGATATATTATGTAGATCTCATTCAAATTTCAAATTTCAAATTAAGAGCTGTTGGAAAAGCCCACTTAACATTAGGCCCATTTGTATAGCATTTATTGCTTCTCTCTCCTCTCTTTAGTCCCACATTGTGTATAGAACTTTTCTCTCTCTTTCTCTCATCTATATATATGTACTCATTCTTTGTATTTGTACCAAGTGGACATATATACAAGGTTGGCTTTCTCCATTTCTACATGGTATCAGAGCCAGGTTGCTAACTCCTGCGGACTCCCCTTTTCTGTCCGCCCAACGACCTGCGACCTCCTGCGGCCTCCCTTATCCAGTCCGCAGCCTCTCCGTGGAACCACCTCTCCTCTGCGGCCTGCGACAGTGTGTCCGCACCTTCTAGCCGCTTCACTCCTGCGGCCTCCCTTGTCCAGTCCGCAGACTCTTCTCCCGTGGAACCACCTCTCCTCTCGTCTTCTCCTTCCTCCTCTGGCCCCCTATTTATAGCCATCCTGTGGGGTCCACTGCTTCCCTTACTCGCTGCGGCCTCCTCTTGTCCGGCGCGACCTCGGCGACCTCAACCTCTTGGTTTCCTTCGTCCGCCGTAAGCTCAGCTTCATCCTCTGTCCGCAGTCCGCCTGCTTGCGGCTGCTCTCCTTCCTCTTCCGGCAGATTCTTTTTTTGTCCGCCGCGGGTTAGCCCCTCTGCGATCTTTCAGTCTTGCGGACTGGTCCAGCCCGCCGCGGCCGCTCTCTTGCTTCCCGACCTGTCCTCTCTTCTCAGCTCGCTCCTGTCCGCTGCGGTCAGATCCAGACCGCCGCGACCTGACCCAGCCCGCAACCTCTTCCAGCTCGCCGCGACCTCATCCAGGTCGCCGCGTCCTCACCCAGTCCGCTGCCTGTTTGCTTCCACCAGTTGCTGCCTCCAGCCCGCTGCGGTCTCCTCCAGCTCGCTGCGGCCTCCAGCCCGCCGCGGTCTCCTCTTGCTCGCTGCGGCCTCCAGCCCGCCGCGGTCTCCTCTAGCTCGCTGCGGCCTCCAGCCCGCTGCGGTCTCCTCCAGCTCGCTGCGGCCTCCAGCCCGCCGCGGTCTCCTCCAACTCGCTGCGGCCTCCTTCAGCTCGCTGCGGCCTCCATGTCTACTGCAGACTCCGTCGGTACGGCTGTTCCTCCTGAACGCCCGGCCTCTATACAGGAAGTCCGCGACGAGCTCCGGATCACTACAATCTCGCTCACTGGCAAGAAGAACTTTGTGGAATGGGCACACTCAGTTCGTCGTGTCCTTCAGTCAAAGGGATTCCTTCATCATCTGACCCAGACCGTTATTGGTGTCCCTACTGAGGAGTGGTTACGCAATGATGGGCGTGTGCAGACTTGGCTCCTCAACTCTCTTGATGGCGAATCTTATCGCCTGGCCATGTATCATGAGACGGCCAAAGACATGTGGGACGAGCTACACACCCTCTACTCTGGCAAAGATAGTCTCCACCATTTATATGACATCATCACCGCTCTCCAGGCCCTTGACAGCAGTGGCGCAACCGACTTGACGTCCTTTGTTGCTCAAGCCCAGTCTCTGGTTGAGACTTGGATCCACCATCAGCCTCCCACTCTAGATCTCGCTGCTCAACGTACCCAGAAGGAAGCTGTGGGTATCGCCATGATGATGGCCCGGGTACCCCCTCATCTTCACAGTGTCCGGGCTCACATCCTCTCCTCTACTGTTACACCGTCCTTTTCCGACGTGTGCTCAATGCTTCTCAAAGTCTCCCCGCCTCCGGATGTTCCCGGACTTCCTTCTCCGGCCCTTGTTCAACAGGCACCAGCTCCCTTATTGCCTCTTCCCCCCTCTGCCCTGGTGGCCGCTCTGACTCTCGCGGCCGGGGTCGCGGTGGCCGGTTTAGGCCTAAATGCTCGTTCTGTGGTAAAGATGGTCATCTTGAGGCCACTTGCTTTCGCAAACATGGCCGACCTCCTCGTCCACATGCCTCTGCTGCTACTACCGACTCTGCCTCCTCTCGTACTGAGCTCGACGAGGTTCGTCTTCAGCTCCAGCATCTTCATGGTTTGCTCAGCCGTCCGCCTGCCTCGGTTGCCTCTGCTGCCTCTATCTCCAATGAAGGTATCGCCTGCCTATCCTCTGGCACGCGCTGGATCCTTGATTCTGGTGCCACTCATCATATCACCTCTGTTAGGCCACCACAGTACTTGTCTTCACCTCACCCGAAGTACATTACTGTTGCTAATGGGGCGTCGGTTCCCGTCTCTGGATGTGCTGATATTTCTCTCACCTCATCTCTCCTCCTGCGCTCGGCTCTACATGTTCCGGGCTCTCCTTTCAATTTACTCTCTGTCGGTCGCCTTACTACTGATTCTAATTACTCAGTGACATTTACTTCTTCTTTTCTCATACAGGATCAGCAGACGCAGACTATCATTGGTAGAGGACGGCTGCAGAATGGGCTCTATCTTCTTGACGACTCTCCTACTGTCCTCACATCTATCTCCTCTTCGGATTGGCATCGCCGTCTGGGACATGCTCCTCTTCCCGTCCTCCGGAAGGCTCTTCCTGATGTCACTCTCCCTGCTTTTCGTTGCGACACATGTATTTTGGGCAAACAGCCCCGTTCTTCTTTCCCCCCTCATTGTACTCGGAGCTCCGCTCCTTTTATTTTAGTACACTCCGATATATGGGGTCCGTACAAATTTACTACTATTTCTGGCTATCGCTATTTTCTTACTTTTATTGATGATTACTCTCGCATGACGTGGTTATATCTCCTTCGGGATCGCTCTGAACTTCCCCGCGTATTCCGGGCTTTCATACTCGAGACTCGCACTCAGTTCTCTGCGCCTATTCGCACTATTCGTACTGACAATGCACGGGAGTACACCAGCCATACGCTTGCCACTCTCTGCTCTGAATTCGGCATTCTTCACCAAACCTCATGTCCGTACACTCCACAACAGAATGGTGTCGCCGAGCGCAAGAATCGTCACCTTTTTGATGTCGCTCGCTCGCTTATGCTTCAAATGCAGGTCCCCAAACCGTACTGGAACTACGCTCTCTCCACGGCTTGCTTCCTCATCAACCGTCTCCCGTCTTCCGTCCTCCAGTATGCTACTCCCTTCAGCCTCCTCTTTCCCACAACTCCGCCTTTTCCCCTTCCGCCACGGGTGTTTGGGTGTACCTGCTACGTTCACCACCTCGGTCCCTCCACGGACAAGTTGGACCCTCGTGCCACCAAGCAGATCTTTGTCGGGTACTCGCGCACTCAGAAGGGTTATGTATGTTATTCGCCTACTACCCGCAAGGTTACTGTCTCTCCTGACGTAACTTTCCGTGAAGATCTTCCATTCTTCCCTGCTCCGGATATCACTCTGCATCCCGCTCCCGTCGTTCGTCCTGTCATTCCTGCTCCTCACTCCTCAGCCTCTCTCCCTTCCCCACCTCTGGTCCGTCCACCACCACCGGTTATCCGGGTCTATTCTCGTCGCTCTCCTCATCCTGTGGCTCCTCTGCAGTCGGCTTCGCCCTCTGGTGCTCTGCTCCCTGCTGCTCCGGCTCTCGTCTCCACCGCTCATCCGATGGCGAACTACGTCTCGCTCCATCGCCTCTCCCCCTCTCTTCTCCACTTTGCCACCTCCTTATCTTCTGTTTCAGTCCCTAACTCTTTGCAGGAGGCGCTTCACCATCCTGGCTGGCGGGCTGCCATGGACGACGAAATGACGGCCCTTTGGGCCAACCAGACCTGGGTCTTGGTTCCCTTACCTCCCGGTCAGCACCCTGTCGGATGTAAATGGGTCTTTGTCATCAAGCATGCTCCGGATGGCACTATTGCCCGACTGAAGGCCCGTCTTGTGGCCCGTGGCTTCACACAACAGGAGGGCCTCGACTATGAGGAAACATTCTCTCCGGTGGCTAAGCTTAACACTGTCCGCGTTCTTCTCTCCGTCGCGGTGCACCGCCGCTCGCCCCTTCATCAGCTTGATATCAAGAACGCCTTTTTGAATGGCGACCTTCAGGAAACTGTCTACATGCGCCAACCGCCCGGGTTTGAGACCACGGGGGAGTCTCGGGTCTGTCTTCTCAAAAAGTCAATTTATGGTCTCAAACAGTCCCCACGGGCGTGGTTTGACAAGTTTAGCAAGGTGGTTCGGGACATGGGGTTCACTCGGAGCTCTGCAGATTTCTCCCTTTTTACCCGACACCGGGCCACTGGCACCATTCTTCTGTTGGTTTATGTTGACGACATCCTTCTCACTGGGGATGACTCAAAGGGGATTCAAGACGTCAAACAACACCTGAGCACTGTTTTTCAGACTAAAGATCTGGGGAAACTTCGCTACTTCCTTGGTCTCGAGATCGCCCGGCGGCCGGACGGGTTGGTACTCTCCCAACGAAAGTACTGTCTCGATCTTCTCAGAGATGCTGGTCAGTCTGGTTGCAAGCCAGCGTGTACCCCGATGGAGGCAAATCACAAATTATGCGCTCATGCTTCGGATGACGATTTGCTACTTCCGAACCCGGAATACTATCGACGTCTTGTGGGCAAGTTGATCTATCTAACAGTCACAAGGCCAGATATATCATTTGCAGTTGGGGTGGTCAGTAGGTTCATGCATGCCCCCCGAGCTTCTCATCTCCAAGCGGTTGAACGGATTCTTCGATACCTTAAGGGAGCTCCAGGCCAAGGGCTGGTTTACAAAACCTCCGACTCTGCTCCCGCATTGGTTGCCTATTCTGATGCCGACTATGCGGGTTCCCTGGACGATCGACGGTCAACTAGTGGGTTCTGTACGTATTTTGGTGGGCATCTTATTACTTGGAAAAGTAAGAAACAAGCTGTGGTGGCCCGTTCCTCTGCAGAGGCTGAATACAGATCAATGGCCTCAGTTGTTTCAGAACTCACATGGCTTGAAAGTCTCCTTACTGACCTGGGAGTAAAACTCCCCTCCTCTGCTGTTCTATTTTGTGATAGTCAAGCCGCCATACACATCGCAAAGAATCCGGTCTTTCATGAGCGCACAAAACATATCGAGGTTGACTGTCACTTTGTTCGTGAAAAGGTTCAATTGAAGAAACTTGAGTTAAAGCATGTTCCAGGAACTGATCAAGTTGCCGACATCCTCACAAAGGCCTTATCAAGCACTCTGTTCTACCAATGTTTGTCCAAGCTGGGTGCATATGACCTATACGCTCCAGCTTGCGGGGGAGTGTTGGAAAAGCCCACTTAACATTAGGCCCATTTGTATAGCATTTATTGCTTCTCTCTCCTCTCTTTAGTCCCACATTGTGTATAGGACTTTTCTCTCTCTTTCTCTCATCTATATATATGTACTCATTCTTTGTATTTGTACCAAGTGGACATATATACAAGGTTGGCTTTCTCCATTTCTACAAGAGCAATTAGGAAATATATTATGGAGATCTCATTCTACAAATTTAAAAAAAAACAAAAAGGAAAGGAGGATTTCATGCTTAAAATACAAATTGATGTTTTATAAATGGAGGAGTTCAAAGCAAGAGAAGGAGACGCCGGAAAAAGACAGAGAACGAAATAAATCTTGTTCTCTGCCTATCCCGGTCACGCCGTACGCCCTCCAGCTATCAGCCCGCGCCTGGAGGGTTTCAGCATCGCCATCGATACGCCAGGCGACGTCGACATCGCGCTCAAGGCCCCATTCCGTCGCCGACTTCCCCGTTCGCTCCTGGTGGTACCGCGAGGCCGTTGCCTGGAACCTCCCGTGCCGCTACCGACGATCTCTTCCCGCGGGACTTTGCCCAGCGACGTCGCCGTGATTGGACGCCGAATCCACCGAGCGCCGTCGACTCCGGAAAGCTTCTCTCCGGCGACTCGGAATCGTTTAGCACCGTCGACTACAAGCTTCTCTTCCGGTTGCTAGACCCGATCTCTGCCCGTGTGTTCTGGCACGTGTGTCACGGTTTGGAGGGGTCCCTATTCCGCTGCCAATCATTTGGGTATACTCGTTGCTCCTTGCCTTTAGTGTACATTTATGCTTTGCTTAAAATAATCTGGGCTTGCCGTTGCGTTTTGCTGCTACCGATATCGTATTCCATAAATTATTGTTTGTGTTTTTGGCTTGTGGTCGTGTAGATTTCGCTGAGGAGTAGAACCCTAAAACGCGTAGCAGTTCCGCCCGACAAAAATTAACGAACTTCTCAAGGCTTCTCGCGACGACGTTGAAAATCGCGTGCGAAATTGGATTTGGCCACTCGGCCCGCGTGTTTTGTTCAATTCAAACCCTATTTTACATCAGTTTGGTATCAGAGGGTTCCGATCCACTTCTACTGTGGATCGATCGATCCGGCAAATTTAAATTTTTTCTATTATTTAAAATATATATATATATATATATATATTAAATTTTATCTTTTTATTTAGCATCGTTCAAAAAAAAAGAAAAAAAAAATTTAATTAAAACTTTATTTAAATCTAGTTTCATCTAAGTATTTTACTCCCCCTCGGGAAATCTCTCTTTTAAAATAAAATATAATAAAAATTTTTATCTTTTTTGGGATTAAAAAAAATAATAAAATAAAATAAATCAATAAAAATTTTTCTCGATGGAGAAACGAGTTGATCAGTTAGAAAATAGTGTTGGAGATTTGGCTCGACGCATGAGTGATTTGATGAAAACCGTCGAGACGCTTACCGCCGGTATGGGTAGTGTCACACATATCATGAACGGACTGCGCACTTCAGTTAATAATATTGAAGGCACCTTGCACGCCAACCGACCACCTACCCTAATGACCGACAACGACCCTGATCATAGACCTCGGGAACTCGCACACCCCGACCCAGATGCACACAACGATCAACGTTACCAACCCCGTTGGGATGTGGGAATCAAGTTGGACGTGGGTGATTTCGAAGGGCGAATAGAGCCCGAGAGTTGCCTAGAATGGTGTGAGCGGATGGATCGATTCCTGGTTTGGAAGCAATTGCCCCAAGCTAGGCAAGTTGAGTATGCCACGCTTAGACTTAAAGGATCCGCATTAGTTTGGTGGGGACAATTAGAACGGTCTAGGTTTAATTTAGGTATGCCCCCGATCACAACATGGAACGATTTCAAAACTCAACTGCGTAAGCGATATGTTCCGTCCGATTACATGCAAACCTTGTATCGTAGGTTCCATAATTTACGTCAGGACAAATTATCTGTCGACGAGTACACAAATGAGTTCCTAATCTTGCAGTCTCGCCTCGACCTCCGAGAGGACGATGACATGACCGTTTCCCGTTATCTGAACGGGTTACGTTACTCCATTCGAGATCAGTTGGAGCTCCTTGATTATAAGGATTTAGGGGAGGCTACGAGTCGCGCACGTAGAGTAGAGGCACTACAGAAACGAACATCTGGAAATAAGACTACAGACAGGTCTCACCCGACTCACACTTTCACCCCTGTCGGGTCCTCCCGACCGGTAGCGCCCACGAACACCCCAGCACTTCCTGCCCCTCCCAACAAGGGTAAGGAGATTGTAGGCACCAGACCTCAGCCTGGGACGTTTAGATGTTTTAAGTGTATGGAGCCGGGCCATAAGTCTTCTGAGTGCCCGCGACGCCACTTCGTCGCCATCGTCGATTTTGAGAGTGGATCAGATCCTGAGTATGGAGTTTTTCTTAGTGACTCCCATATTGACCCGACCCCCGAGGCTGAGTTAGAGAGTGAGTACGAAGTTGAGGGAGAACAACCTGAGCGGTTAGTGTGCGTTCTCCAACATAGTCTCCTGACTCCTAAGGCCCCTATTGACGACGAGTGGTTGAGAAACAACATCTTTCGTACCACCGCACGCATACAAGGGCAGTTCTGCTCCATCATTATAGACAGCGGTAGTATGGAGAACTTCGTTTCTCAACGCATGGTTGAAAAGCTGAAATTAAAAACGCAACCCTTAGGAAAACCCTATAGTCTATCATGGGTCACTAGTAGCACTACCATTCCTATCACGCACCAGTGTCTCGTAGAGTTTTCCATAGGCAGTACATATCAGGACGCTGTGTGGTGTCATGTCGCTACTATCGAGGTATGTCACATCCTGCTGGGACGACCTTGGCAGTACGATAGACACGTAGTTCACAATGGTGTGAAGAACTCTCACTCCTTCGAGCGCAATGGGCGCAAGATCGTTCTTCTTCCCCAGAAGAATGGTCTTGTTCCCAAAGCCCCAGAAAGGACTTCGTCCCCTTCTACCACTGTCTCCGCGACATCCCTTCCCTCCGCCACCATGTTACTGACTGGGCCCGAATTCCAGGAGGAGATGAGGGATAGTGAGGTCGTCTATATGTTATCCGGTATCGATATCACCCCCACGACATTAGACATTCCTGATATGGTGCGTCCCCTCATAGAAGAGTTCTCTGAGATCATGCCGGAGGAGCTTCCCGATCAGCTACCCCCGATGAGAGACATACAGCACTGCATAGACCTTATCCCAGGAGTTAGCCTACCTCACTTACCCCACTATCGCATGAGTCCGAAAGAGCATGAGGAGCTACATAGGCAGGTGACCGATCTGATTTCGAAGGGTCACGTTAGAGAGAGTATGAGCCCATGCGCCGTTCCTGCACTCCTAGTTCCAAAAAAAGATGGGACATGACGCATGTGTGTAGACAGTAGAGCGATAAATAAAATTACAATCAAATATCGCTTTCCGATTCCCCGATTGGATGATATGCTAGATATGCTTAGTGGATCCCAAGTATTTTCCAAGATTGATTTAAAAAGTGGGTACCACCAGATTAGAATTTGACCTGGGGACGAATGGAAGACTGCGTTCAAAACGAAGGAAGGATTGTACGAGTGGCTAGTGATGCCTTTTGGCCTGTCCAACGCCCCCAGTACGTTTATGCGGGTGATGAATCAGGTGCTTAGGCCACTCATAGGAATTTGCGTAGTGGTATACTTTGACGATATTTTGATTTATAGCACTGATCAGGATCAGCACATGATTCATCTTAGACAGGTCTTAGATCTACTACGTGACAATAAATTATATATAAATTTGAAGAAATGCACATTTTTGACTGACAGCCTGACCTTCTTAGGATATATCGTTTCTTCTGGGGGTATTAGGGTTGATAGAGAGAAGGTCAAGGCGATAGAATCATGGTCTAGCCCTAGGACGATTACTGAGGCTCGAGGGTTCCATGGGCTAGCATCTTTTTATCGGCGATTCATTCGAAACTTTAGTACCTTGATAGCACCTGTGACGGATTGTCTAAAAAAGGGTCTATTTATTTGGACTGAGGAAGCCGAGCGAGCATTTCTTTTGGTTAAAGAGAGACTCACGAGTGCACCGGTTCTAGCGCTACCCGATTTTGAGAAAATTTTTGAGGTTGACTGTGACGCATCGATCATCGGTATTGGCGCAGTTTTGAGTCAGGAGGATCGCCCCATTGCATTCTTTAGTGAGAAGTTGAACGAGGAAAAGACTAGATATTCCACGTACGACTTAGAGTTTTATGCTATCGTTCAGGCTCTCCGTCATTGGAGACACTACCTGATTCAGCGCGAGTTTGTGCTGAACACTGATCATGAGGCTCTGAAGCATCAGAACTCCCAGAAGGAGATCAGGCGCCATGCCAAGCGGGCTGCTTACCTGCAGGAGTTCACGTTTCACCTGAGGCACAAACCCGGAGTCACGAACCGCGTAGCCGACGCCCTTAGTCGTCACACACATTTATTAGTCACCCTGCAGCCGTGCATTATTGATCTAGATTCACAGCGCGACCAATACGCCACTGATCCATTCTTTAACAATATTTGGAGCTCATGTCAGCGCAGTGGGACTGATCCCACCACACAGTACGTCATCAATGAGGGTTATCTGTTTAGGGGCACGCGCCTTTGCATCTGCGAAGGACCACTTTGAGAGACATTACTTAGAGAGCTCCACTCGTCTGGGTTAGGACACGTAGGCCAATCTAAATTGTTAGATCTCGCCAGCGCTCGTTACTATTGGCCACATATGAAGCGAGATATCACTGAGTTCGTTACACACTGCACCACGTGTCAGTTGTATAAGGGACATGCTCAAAACACAGGATTATACACTCCCTTACCGATACCTGAGCGACCATGGGATGACATCTCGATGGACTTCGTGGTAGGACTTCCTCGCACTCAGAGGAAGGTCGATTCTATTTTTGTAGTTGTAGACCGATTTTCGAAGATGGCGCATTTCATTCCGTGTAGAAAGACTTCTAGCGTTGTACACGTCGCCGAACTTTTCTTTAAAGAAATCGTTAGACTACACGGAATTCCTCGGTCGATCACTTCTGATAGGGACACTCGTTTTATGGGGTATTTTTGGAAGACACTGTGGGCCCGACTTGGTACCAAACTCGAATTTAGCAGCGCATATCACCCTCAGACCGATGGGCAGACTGAGGTCGTTAATAGGAGTTTGGGGGATCTACTTAGGTGTTTGACGGGGGAGAATCCGAAACAATGGGATCTTATATTGCCACAAGCTGAATTTGCATTCAATAATTCTACTAATCGCTCCACAGATAAATCTCCTTTTGAGATTGTTTACGGCTTCCCTATACCGCATTTACTTGATCGTCACTCCCTCCCGAATCATGAACGTATTTCTTTTGATGCGCAAGCCCATGTTGATTATTTAACAGAATTGCATAAATCTATTACTAATAAATTGCGAGCAACTTCTGAAAAATATAAAACCGTGGCCGATCGACATCGCCGGGAGTTATACTTTTCAGAAGGAGATTGGGTTTATGCTTATTTCAGGAAGCAGAGATTCACTCCGGGTACATACCACAAATTACAACAGAGGAAGTTTGGGTCTTTCCAAGTCCGAAAGCGCATAGGCGAGAATGCTTACCTCCTAGACTTGCCCGTTGAGTTCGGGACCTCTCCGATCTTTAACGTGGCAGATCTGACGCCTTTCTACGAAGAGCCTCCAAGTTTCAGCCCGAGCCCTCCGATGACAGCACCAGAGATTCCACCAGACTTAGCTCCAGCACAAATGCCAAGCACTGAGGAGATAGATCAGGTTCTTGATGTTCGAGAGTTTCGTACACGCCAGGGGACGTACCAGCGCTACTTAGTCTCCTGGCGGGGACGAGACATCACTGACAGTTCATGGATCAGCACCAACGAGCTGCGGACCCGCCGTCCAGATCTCTCTATTGCCAGCCTTTGTGAACTCTCGTCGGGGTCGAGCTCTTTCAACCCAGGGGGAATTGATGCAACCCGTACATCACCCTAGTGCATCAAAGTTTTTTTTTCTGTGTCTTATTACTATGTTTCCCGCGCATTTTATTTGATGTTATTTTCCTTGCCCGTTCGTTGGCTCCGTGGTTTGACCGGTCATTGAGACCCTGAATAAAATGGTCCGGTATTATTAGTAGTAGGACGATAACGGCAAGCCCAGGCCTTTTTAAGTAAACGTAAATTTAAATTTCAAATTAGGAGTAATTAGGAAATATATTATGGAGATATATTATGGAGATCTCATTCAAATTTCAAATTTCAAATTAAGAGCAATTAGGAAATATATTATGGAGATCTCATTCTACAAATTTAGAAAAAAACAAAAAGGAAAGGAGGATTTCATGCTTAAAATACAAATTGATGTTTTATAAATGGAGGAGTTCAAAGCAAGAGAAGGAGACGCCGGAAAAAGACAGAGAACGAAATAAATCTCGTTCTCTGCCTATCCCGGTCACGCCGTACGCCCTTCAGCTATCAGCCCGCGCCTGGAGGGTTTCAGCATCGCCATCGATACGCCAGGCGGCGTCGACATCGCGCTCAAGGCCCCATTCCGTCGCCGACTTCCCCGTTCGCTCCTGGTGGTACTGCGAGGCCGTTGCCTGGAACCTCCCGTGCCGCTACCGACGATCTCTTCCCGCGGGACTTTGCCCAGCGATGTCGCCGCGATTGGACGCCGAATCCACCGAGCGCCGTCGACTCCGGAAAGCTTCTCTCCGGCGACTCGGAATCGTTTAGCACTGTCGACTACAAGCTTCTCTTCCGGTTGCTAGACCCGATCTCTGCCCGTGTGTTCTGGCACGTGTGTCACGGTTTGGAGGGGTCCCTATTCCGCTGCCAATCATTTGGGTATACTCGCTGCTCCTTGCCTTTAGTGTAAATTTATGCTTTGCTTAAAATAATCTGGGCTTGCCGTTGCGTTTTGCCGCTACCGATATCGTATTCCATAAATTATTGTTTGTGTTTTTGGCTTGTGGTCGTGTAGATTTCGCTGAGGAGTAGAACCCTAAAACGCGTAGCAGTTCCACCCGACAAAAATTAACGAACTTCTCAAGGCTTCTCGCGACGACGTTGAAAATCGCGTGCGAAATTGGATTTGGCCACTCGGCCCGCGTGTTTTGTTCAATTCAAACCCTATTTTACATCAAGTACCATTGATGTCTCAAATGTCCTAAGAAGTGCTCACACCCTCTCATTTCTTCTCCATGATCACTGACGCATCAAGGTTTCAACGGTCGAGAACTCACGAGCAGTCTATTTTTTCAAATTCTCTAGCAAGACAAAAAATGCAGACATTTTTTTGACTCAGAGTTTTGGGACCTCTCTTTCAGAAATTCGGGATATTACTAGTGCACATCCTGGGTGTTCTCACGACATCTTCATAGTGGGTCAGAGCTGAAGATTCCCAATATTACCCGCACAACGTTCTAAAGCTCTCTTCAGTTCTTGGGAGACTATGGTTCTCGCTGGCACTCTGTCGAGTTCGCATGCGCTCCACCGTTCTTGTGGGTTCTTTCGTTCTTGCAGACACACTATTTCATTCACCAACCCTCCTAAGCTCCTGCCACCCATACTTATATTTTTCTAGCTTATTGTATTTGTTTGACCATCCGGACAACCCTTTATCCATGCAACTGCCAGTGGGAAGGACTCCTACTACCATAAATGGGAGTGAACAATATTTTTAGAGGACACTAGCATCAAACCACCGAATTCGCAAGCACTCGAGCTTCTGAAAACATTGTTCACGAGCTCCGAACTTGTAACTGAACATTTGATTAATAAAATCACGTGTGATTAAAGGTTCGCATTATGCGAAGTTTGGTTTTGCTATCCACACGACTCAATGTAACCTTCAACTGACAGTACCCCCAATTTTCCTTTTTAGTGTATCAACGTAGTATGACACTTTTTATCCAACAATATGGATTTGAAGATCCATAGAAAGGATTCATTACAATAAAGGATATGAAAAAAAAAAATTGAAAAATTATATATATATATATATATATATATATCTTTATACTATAAGGGAAGACCTAATCCCTCATGGTGTAACATTCGGTGGACCAAAATGCCCTCATAAAATCGGTTTTGTTGTGTTAAATAAGAGATATTTTGGTCTTCTCATCGGACTAATGCTTAATTAAAACAGCCCGACACTATTCACCCGCCTCAAAATCCCGATATCCGCGATTTCTTCCCCATTTCTTCGGCGCAGGTAGGGCATCAACGTAATGGTTGCTGAAGAACACGCGATTTCTTCCCCATTTCTTTGGCGCAGGTAGGGCGTCAACGCAATGGTTGCCTGAAACCAAAGCAAACCCCGGAGATCTCTGCCATAACTCTCCTCCCATGACATCAGAGTCGTCCACAGTGTGCTTCATCCCTCCGTCGTCTACCAAGGTAAACACTTCATCTTCCCATTTATAGTTCCCATCACCAAGATGTACTCAACTCCTTAGTCATCTGCAGGAAACGGTGCAAGTAGATGGCGGCAAAATCATTCAGTACACAAAGCGCAGGTTCTGCTACTGACATTTCTCCTTCCTATTTTTTAAATGCTTCAACTCATCCATTCCTTTCTCTTCACAGCAGAAATCACGAGTTTCTCCAGAAATCGTAGATCCCTTCAAAAATAAGACATTGCAGGCTGCCTTTATAGCTGGTAACACACATTCGCAGCAGTTTTTCTACTTTGTGCTCACTTCTCTCTTGAAACCCCATTCTAAAACCTTCAAAACCCTTTGGTATAGTCAATGTTCTGCTCTCATCTCCTAACTTATCCCCTTCCTCTTCAATTTGGATGGGTGAACCTAGGGATGAAGCTTTAGGGATGAAGCTTTCTTCCTCATCTTTTCCACTGAGTTAAGCACTCTTTACTCCTGTTACTGACTTCGGTGTGGATATTTATATGTTTTTATGTCTTGATTCGTATGGCGGCCATGTCTTTCTCTCTGTCTTGCTCTCAAGTTATCAATGCATAAAATATGATCAAAGTTGTGTGATTTGTGTGTTTGTTATTGTTCCATTACAATGCTTATAGTTGTGTGATTTGTGTGATCGACAATTATATTACTCTATTTCAAATGTTCAAATATAGATCAAAAAAATTATAAGTTGTGAGTTATATCCAATACTATTTCGCATGATTTTCTATGTGTATTTTCACACATTACTACATTCAATATATTCATGTGTTTTAAAATATAGATAGAAGTTGATATATTCATTTTATTTTATAGAATCTGAAATTGAAGTTCGATTTTCTTTGTATTTTGTCTAACGTTAGTATATTCAATATATCCATTTGTTTTAAATTATAGATAAAAGTACTCATATTCATTTTATTTTATAGAACTAGAAATTGAAGTTTTAATTCACTGGAGTTCTTCCTTATACAAATAAGAACTAAAAGCAAAGGTCGGAGAAATTTTGTTAAGTGCTTAATACTTGAGGGCTCAGCCAGACAATATTTAACGTAGAACAATTATTAGATTCTTGCACATTTGCAGGCTCTACAACCAAATATTTAATTTCTAAAACTGTTATTTCATGTTTTCACTTAACTTGATCATTTATTTTTTAGTCTCAATATTCATCTCCCTTATGCCTATAGAAAAATCAAAACAGAAATTGAATTTGAAAATGAAAGTTTACTCAAACCACTTATATAAGTGGCTGGCCTGCTGTTCAATGCATACAGAGTTTGGAATTATGAGGGCATCTTTTTAATAAGAGTTTCTGCAAATAGCACTAAAGTGATGGTTAAAAATGATACATTGGAGGAGCACGAATGAGTGTACACTAGAAATGTTGTGTTCAAAGAAATATTCACAAAATTACATGCATCGAGCCAAATTACATGGATTGTATGGATCAATGTAACATTTGTAATATTCAAGAACTGTATTTTTTCTTCTGTTTTTGTATTCAGTTTACTTTTATGAATATATATGCATTGTATTACTTTTATGAATATATATGCCCCTCGACAAATGTTGCACCCACGACGAATGTCGCCCCCTCGACAAATATCGCACCTACGACGAATGTCGCCCCCTCGATAAATGTCGCACCCACGACGAATGTCGCCCACTCGATAAATGTCGCACCCACGACGAATGTCGCCCCCTCGACAAATGTCGCACCCACGACGAATGTCGCCCCCTCGACAAATGTCGCCCCCACGACGAATGTCGCATCCACGACAAATGTCGCCCCCTCGACGAATGTCGCACCCACGACCAATGTCGCACCCACTATAAATGTCGCACCCACTATAAATGTCGCCCCCACGACGAATGTCGCACCCACGACGAATGTCGCACCCACGACAAATGTCGCCCCCTCG
This sequence comes from Platanthera guangdongensis, assembly GCA_039583875.1. Classification (NCBI taxonomy): domain Eukaryota; kingdom Viridiplantae; phylum Streptophyta; class Magnoliopsida; order Asparagales; family Orchidaceae; genus Platanthera; species Platanthera guangdongensis. The sequence continues at coordinate 36,358,744 of CM077164.1, read as the reverse complement.
AAAAATGTCGCACCCACGACGAATGTTGCCCGCACGGGGTCTCCCGTGCACGACTGCTTGTATATACTATATTAAAAGGGAAAAACACCCTTGGTTAAACATTCACTTTCCGATTTTATCCATCATTAAAAAAATTCCACTTTCTAATTTTTTGTTTTTGTTTTATTTTAAAAATGTGCTCTCATAAAGATAAAGTCTCTTATCTGCAATATAAAATGTGTTCTCCCCGTCGCTCGCAAACCCCTGTGCACACGACAAAAATGAGCGACGGGCGGAGTATAACGCTCGGGGGTTTGCGAACGACAGGAGCGTCATCGTGCTGGAACAATGTCATGACCAGAATAATGTCACACAGGGAACTAAAGCCCCCCCCCCCCCCCCCCCCCCGTGCACTATCACAATTGAGATATTGTCGCGGTTGGCCGTAAGAGCAAAGCACCGTACCTGTCACTCGTATATATAGTAGAAATATAATATACATCAAATATGGAGTTCCCCTTATAATAGAGCACATTACTGACGCACTAACAATAGAATACTAAATAACAAATATGATAAAGCAAACAAGGCCGAGAAGTTATCATCACATATCAAATATTTAAGGCTCTGTTTGGGACAACTTATGATGATCAATAAGCTGCTTATTGAAAATTGATGTTTTGAAAGATATTTTATAAAAAGAACGATGAATAAGTCTTATATCGTTTGGATAGTTTGTGTATAAGTGCTTATCTAAAGTTTCATTTATTCGTAAAAGTCCGTTCATTTAGACACGTTTTTTTTTTCGTCCGGACACGATTTTCACTCAGACACATTTTTTTGCATGGGTGCGAATTTTTCACACTGTCGCGATTTTTCTTCTGGTCGCGATTTTTTTTTCTGGACGCAAATATTTCGCTCGGACGCGGTTTTTTTTTTCGGACGCGGTATTTTCACCTGGGCGCGGTTTTTTCGCACCGATGTGGTTTTTTCGCCCGGGGGCGAATTTGTCGCCCGAGATTTTATTTTTCGTCCGGGTGTAAATTTTTTGCCCGGGCGCGGTTATTCCGCCCGGGAGCGAATTTTCCGCCCGGGCGCGAATTTTCGGCCCGGGCGCGAATTTTCGGCCCGGGCGCGAAGTTTCGGCCCGGGCGCGAATTTTCCGCCCGGGCGCGAATTTTCCGCCCGGGCGCGAATTTTCCGCCCGGGCGCGAATTTTCCGCTCGGGCACGAATTTTAAGCCGGGGCGCGAATATTCCGCCCAGGCACGAATTTTCGCCCGGGCGCGAATTTTCTACCCGTGCGCGCCGCCCGAGGGCCAATTTTCAGCCAGACTCGATATTTTTGCCCAGGCGCGATATTTTTGCTCGCACGCAATATTTAGGCGCGAATTTTTCTCCCGAGCACGAATGTTTCGACTGGGAGAGAATGTTTCGCACGGGCGCGAATTTTTCGCCCGAGAGCGAAATTTTTATCTGTGCGCGATTTTTTGCCCGAACGCGTTATTTTTGCTTTGACGTGATAATTTTGCACGCACGCGATATTTTTGCACAGAAGCGAAAAAAAGCCATTCTGCAGAAAAAAATCGCGTCCGGCCGAAAAAATGCTCGCGGGCGAAATATTCGTGCTCGGGTGAAAAAAATCATTGTCCGTCAAAAAAATCACTGTCGAGCGAAAAAATCGCGTCAGGGTGAAAAAACAGATCCCGTGCGAAAAAATCGCGTCCGGGCGAAAAAATCGCATCCGTGCGGAAAAATTCTCTCCCCGACAAAAAATCGCGCCCGGGCGTAAAATTCGCGCTCGGGCGAAAAATAGCGCCCGGGCAAAAATATCCTCTCCCGGGAGAAATATTCGCGTTCGGGTGAAAAATCGCGTCCGGACGACAAAATTGCTCCCGAGTGAAAAAACGCGTCCGGGTGGAAAAAACGGGCCCGGGCGAAAATTTCGCTTCGGGTCGGAAAATCCGCACACAAGCAGAAAATTCCCGTCCGAGTGGAAAATTCGCGCACGGGCGAAAAAATCACGCAGGGGAAAAAAATATGCCCCCGGGCGAAAAATAAGAGCTCCGGCGAAAAAATCGCACCCTTGCGAATAAATCACGCGTGGGTGAAAAAATCAACTTTGAGTTTTTTTAAGGGATAAGCGCTTATGAGAAGACATAAGCTGAACCCGAATAGCTTATGAAAAATCAGCTTATTATCAATTTTAAAATAAGTGATTTTTTATAAACTGCACAAACAAACAGCTGAAAAACTGCGTTTGCGTTTTGAGTAGAGATTATTCATCAGCGTAAGCTGTCCCAAACAGAGCCTAAGTCACTAGTCAAAAATTTTTAAGAAATGAACTCATTGAACATCCACTCCCTGTATAAAGATCGAAAAATCAATTTACCTTGTTTGTTTATTAGTGTCGTGGGCACGGTGCCCCGTGCACAACGCCCCACATCGCTGATAGTACTTTGGTTGTTGAACAATCACCTTCAAATTTTTAGCATTATTTTAATTATTCCTATTTTTACTTTTTATATAATTTAACATTTAAAGATTTTTTTTAATAGTTAGTTTTCAATATTTTCCAATCAGGAATTTTTTTTAATATGGACTGTGAATTTTGATTTGTTCTAACAACCTACTACTTTATGCGCAAATTACTCAATCCTGATATGGGGAGATAGTGACAATAAATAATAATACTAAGCACTTTGAGTTTGATAATTGGAATGAGTACAATCTAAATCTCTTAATGAGGATCCATTGGAGGGCAAGTCTGTAGCGACAACTTCGGTAATTCCAATTCCAATAGTGTATATTTAGGTTGTTGCAGTTAAAAAGCTCGTAGTCGGACACCTCACAGTGTGCACCGCTATGCCTATCAATTATGAGACATAAAAATGAATGGTTCTCTAATTCACTGTTATGTGCTAAGAAATCAAAATAATCTGAAACGAACACAATGAATTATCTAAAGATATAATTCCGCAAAAGATTGAAGTATTTTATGTTGAGATTTTAGTACCTGGGATGTATTAATACGAAGTTTTGGACCAAACAATCTAAACCGAAGTGTTGGACTTCTTTGTTGGGGATGCTGAGGCACAATATTTAGCTCATTGTACTGTGGCGCCCACTGCCGGGGAACTTGGAATTCAAGGAAGTGTTCAAACTCGTCCGGATCAGGTTTATCTAAGTAGGAATCAAGATCAAGAAAAAAATGATGAATACAACTACTTGAACATATAAACAGCACATAAAATAATTTATTTCTCGGAAAAGGGCTTACACCGAAGGTACAAATTGATCGCATGGCTGAGATAGCCACTTCCTGGGATTCCAGTGAGAAGAGAGGTAATAGGAACAAACTTAAACAGTATTGCATCAGGATTATTCGGTACTGTTTGTAGCCATTTGTGGTGGCTGCATAAATATGGATCTCCGCCCCTCTTAGAATAAATAATGGTGAGACCCTGCTCCAAAAATGTCCTTGCTAATTTTAGAAATCCGAAATCAAATTAGAGTTAATTACACTGACATATCGTATGAGTTTGTGTAATTACCCGAACCTCCCCTCCTCATTCCAAAATTACCAAAATTTACCCTCTAAGAATCTTGAAGTTGCCATTTATGGAACTAAAATTTAACAATGTAAACTCAAAGAAGAGGCCCCAATGATTGCACTAACTCATAAACTAAAATTTAACAATGTAAACTCGAAGAAGATGTCTCAATGATTACAAGAACTCATAATGAAGGTCAGCGAGATTAACCCTATTAAATTAAGGTGCAATCAATTTATTTACATCTTTGGTTGAACTTTCAGAATGACTGGTCAGCGTCAAGTTGCTTGATCGGAGAATTTTGAAGAACACCTCAGGCACCTTCATCAATGGAATAAATTTATTAATAGTATGACGACTCAATAAAAAATTAGTGATGTCAAATAAAAAGGAATTACCTTGTTAGTTCCTCCCCTGGTCATATGGTTTAATGGAGACTCACCATTTCCATCTGTAAATAAACAGTCTCCAAGATCCTCGAGATGTACTTTAAGATCTGCAGGAGATATGGTTGAATAATGATTTTGTCGAATACAAATTACATCTTGACCTCCAAATCCAAGCTCCACTATTATGTGTGTCCCATATGTACGGATGAACCTATTGGTGAAGTAGAAAACCTTGTCAAGATCAAAAAATACGAAGAAGATGAGTACGAGTATTGGTGTTAAAATTACATTATTCCACAGAGTTACATGTTCTATTAAGAAACCCACTAGATCTTCAAAAACATTATGTATAACTCTTGGTATGTGTAGATTAAGGCTTCATTTGTTTCGGCGGTGGCGGATCGATCCGGCGGGTGGAAACGGAGTGTTCGAAACGGAGGGGGGAGGTGGCTGCTTCAAACGGAGCTTTTTGGGGCGTTTCTCAAGGCAGGCGGGTGGAAACGGAGCAAACGCCGCCGGAGGTTCATTTGTTTACCCGCCTTCCGGCGGCGTTTGCCCAAAACGGAGCTCCAAAACGCCCAAACAAATAGAGCCTAATTTTGTTCGCAATTAATTGTGAATTCAATAATAAGTTTGGGGGTATATAGCACCATAGTTGCTCTTGATAACTTATCTATTATATCTGCAATAGATTTATTTCTCTATTAACCTTGTAAACTCATGATATTTATCATGGTTTGGTACATGAATTATGAATTCAATATTTACTTTGGAATTTGTGGTAATCCCCATCTAACAACCTTAAGGAAGAAGTTCTACATTTCCAAAGCTACATGCAATCAGGGTTACACTAGTATTCATGATATGAAATTGTTTGGGAACTTCATTTATGTTCTATGAAGATGTCTCAGGAAAATGATTATTCATTTAAATAATGTTAGCATATTGGTGTTTCAGGCTGTAAATATGTAAGTGTAATCTATATAAACTATATTGGAATGATGAGGTGATATCAAAGACATTGAATTGATAAGTTTTGCATGGCAGGGTTTCTTTTGTTACGCCGGGATGTTTATATTTTTCTCTACGAGATCTTTTTTTCTTTTAGGGCATAATCTCCACAACATTTTCCTCAACATTGGCTTCTTCATAGAGATCGTGTATCGCAATATTTACTCCATTGATGTTTCTTCACATGTTGTCCAAGGCTAAGAAACATGTTACCTAAGGCTAAGAAACAGGTTACCTAAGGCTAAGAAACATGTTGTCTGGCTAAGAAACATGTTGAGGTATTCGTCCATGATGTCTGGCTAGTAGAGATCTTGTTTTGCAATACTCGTTATTTCTCCTTGCACAACTGAAGGCCAAGACATATGTTCGGGTTTTTGTTGTGGGCCGGAGGCCTGGGAGCTGCTCCCCTTTTGGATCCAGAGTCCCTCCCTTACAGCCGGCGCCACGACATGGGTCCGCAGGGCTCATCCACACTCCAACTCCTCTCCGCGCGTGTTCTCGGTGCGACGGGTTGTCGAGGTGGGGGCTTATATCAAGGAGGTCAGGGGATCAAGTCCCCGGGGGATCAATCCCCCGCCTCAACAACACGTCACACCAAAAACACGTGCGGAGAGGGGTTGGGGTGCGTATGGGCCCCGCGGACCCATGTTGTGGTGCCGGTTGTAAGAGGGCGGGACTCTGGATCCAAAAGGGGAGCAGCTCTCAGGCCTCCGGCACACAACAATTTCCTTTTCAAGTGTTTTTCTTTTTCTAAACCTTCTCGGGTTGCAACATTTTCTAGTGCCCCATGAGATTTGATGCCCCATTAAGTTCTCATTTCCTTCAAAGATACATTTCCACTGTATGGTTAACAATCTCTGTTTGGCCGTCCGATTGGGAGTGATAGGTCGTGGAAAAGGCCAATTTTGTGCCGCTCAAGATGAAAAGCTGCTTCCAGAAGCGGCTGTCGAACACCTTATCACGATCGGAGACGATACTCTCCGGTAGCCCATGTAGGCGGAGGATATCTGTGAAGAAGATTTGGGCCACACGCTCGGCAACAAGAGGGAGAGCCAGCGGAATAAAATGAGCACCCTTGGAGAAACGGTCCACGACGATCATTAACACAGATTTGCCCTTGATTCGAGGAAGAGCTTCCACAAAGTCCATAGAGACATCTGTCCATATTTGTGTTGGTACTGGTAAGGGATGTAGAAGACCGGTGGGTAGAAGGTTGGTCGCTTTTTGTTGTTGGCATGTGGAGCATTGGACGATGAAATCTTGAACTTGGCGGCGTAACCCCTTCCAATAGAATTCGGCGTGGATGCGATGAAGTGTTTCGTGAACACCCTCATGGGCGCGATTGTGTGTCCAGGATGGGCTTGATGTGGGGCGAAGTCACTGATAGGTAGACCCGTCCGCGGTACAGGATGATGCCATGATGTTCAGTCCACACAGTTGGTAAGAGGCCATCCCGGGCCGTTGTAGCAGCTAGGTGAGGGACGGAGAGTTTGAGATGTCCTCCCAGATGGAGTCCAAAAGAGTGGCGGTCGGGTTGTAGATGGCACAGATAGTGGCGGGTCGTCGGAGTGGCGGCGGGAGAGAGCATTTGTGGCTCGATTTAAGGCACCCGCCTTATACTCCACTGAGAAATCGAAGCCCAACAATTTGCTCACCTAACGATGTTGCTGCATGGTCGTTAAGCATTGCTCCAAGAGATACTTCAATGGTCTGAACGGACCACGAAAGAATGACCTCTTAAGTATGGTCGCCAATGTTGTACGGCCTTGTCCGGGCCGATGAATTCCTGCTCATAGGCGGGCAACTTGAGGTGGTGGAGAGCTGTGCACCAACTGAAGTAAGCTAGCGGGTGGCCTTGTTGTTGGAGTACTGCACCGCAGCCCATTGCGGAGGCATCACGCTCGATATGGAAGGGTTCCCGAAATTTGGGAAGTTGTAGCACTGGGGTGGATATGAGGGCGGCTTGGAGGACGGAAAAGGCCGCTTGAGCGGCTTCTGCCCAAACAAGGTGGTGCAGTGCAGGAGTGCGAGGACAGGCGCGGCTATGGAGCTATAGCCAAGTATAATCCTGCAGTAGTAGCCCGTGAGCTCCAAAAAGGCTCGGAGGTCGCTCTGCGACTGGGCCATCGGCCAAGAGGCAATGTAGTGAAGTTTATTCGGATCCGCGGAGACGCCATGTTCATGAACCATATGGCCGAGATAAGTAACACTTGTTTGCCCGAACAAGCATTTGGATTCCTTGAGGGCGAGGTGGTGGTGACGAAGAAGATTAAGCACTTCATGGACGTGTTCGAGATGCTCGGACCATGATTTGCTATATATCAGAATATCATCAAAAAATACCAGGACAAACTTTCATAGGAAGGATTGGAATACCTCATTCATGAGCGAATGAAAAGTACAAGGCACGTTCGTCAAGCCGAAAGACATGACGAGGAACTCAAAATTGCCCGTGATGAGTTCGGAACGCCATCTTTTCCACGTCCGCGGCAGCCATGCGGACTTGGTGATAGCCCGAGTACAAGTCTAGCTTGGAAAATAATCAGGCGCCATGCAATTCGTCGAGAAGTTCTTCGACCACGGGAATATGAAACTTGTTTTTAACTATTTTGGTATTTAGTTTGCGATAGTCGACGCAGAAGCATTAGGTGTCGTCCTTCTTGTGAACAAGGAGAGCCGAGGATGAGAATGGAGAGACGCTCCGGCGAATCAACCCTTGTTGGAGCATGAAGTAACATTGTCGTTCAATCTCATCCTTTTGGAGGAATTGGTAACGGTACGGTTGCACCACGACGGGAGAAGTCCACGGAAGGAGACAGATGCAGTGGTCCTGGGAGCGGTGTTGCGGTAGCGTGGTGGGAATGGTAAAAGTATCCCCAAATTCCCGCAGGAGGAGGAGGTGGAGGTCCGGTTTTGATTAATTGGCATGGTCGGCCGAGCCCTGCAAGAGGAAAGATTGCGGCCCGACTGGCGGTGAAATGCCTTGCCACTCTACTCGCTTGGCGCCATGAGACCATTGCATGGTCAAGTTGTTGAAGTCCCATGTGATCGGACCCAAGGTCTTGAGCCAACGAACACTGATTACGACGTCGAAGCCTTCCAGGTCGACAACTAAAGGATCCACCTCAAAGGGCCGACCATGCACATTAAGGGCACACGACGGCAAAGTCCTAGACACGTCATGTTGTGGTTGTTCACGACGGAGACATGAAGATGGTGACATGTTGTGATCGGTAGACGGAGGTGGGCCGCTATTGCGTAACGGATGAAGTTGTGTACTGTCGGAATCCATAAGGGAGACGAGAGGCTTGTTCGCAAGAGTGATGGGAAGTTGAATCATGTGACCACCGTGAGGCTCCACAATAGCATGGACGAAGAGTTCAGGAGTCTCGGTCTCCGAATCCTCATCGTCGTCGTCGGATAGGTCGTCCACCTCGATCCAAAATAGGTGTTTGCAGCGGTGGCCGGGTCCGAAAAGCTCATCACAGTTGAAACAGAGCTCGTCGGCCCGTCATTCGGTCATTTCCGAATGGGAGAGGCATCGACGGAATGGCAGCTTCGTCAGCTCGCCTGTCCTGGGTGGTGAGGAGTGTGGAGGCCCCCGGGAGTACGCCGGTCGTTCACGACGGTGAATATATGGCCGGTCCAAGAGTATACGCCGCTCACACATGCGGGCAATATTCATGGCGGTGTTGAGGTCGAGATGTGAGGCCCCAATTCAGACCCCACAAGAATGTTGTATCTAAGCTACATTCAAGTTAGTAGTCACAGAATGAAGGAGAGTATAAAATAAAACACATAATAAAAACTTAACTCATACCGAGTTCGTTTTCATTCTTCATTAATTAACATATCTTTCCTTTGTGCACTAATGATCGTCTCAGTTACCTAAACAAAAATGACGGCAGACTTAGTCATAAAAATGACTAAGTGAAAAAAATATCTCTTTAACTGCTATACATGCAGACAATAATCATCAGTGGCAAAGGAAAATATAATATTGTTGCAACATATGTTTGTAGTTCAACATTCTTATCTTCGTTCACTTTCTTAGTTCTTTTAGGTTCTTCAAGGACGTCTTATTTCTTTATTTATGTTTGTTCTTTATTCATATTCTTTTCATTCATATTCATATTCAGTACATTCATAACTTAGTCATTTCTTTTTCAGTATCATAATTCAATTCATGTTTGTCCTTTATATTCAATTATTGTTCGTTCATATCGTCATTCATATTTAATTCTTCTTCATTTTTCATTCATGTTTCATGTATTTCAATTTCAATCATTAGAACCTTTCTTCATATTCAATTCGTTGATTCAAATTTCTCAATTATCCTTTTATTAGTATAGGAAATCATAAGGGTATGTTGAAATGCATCTGGGTCTTCAACGACCCCTAGGGTCTTCAACAGCTTTTGGCCTTCAATGGCCGCATATAAATCTTAGAAATAACTGGTCCATGTGATGTTGACTCTAAGGACTTTGCCTAGACTCTAGGACACAACTATGACCCTGGCTATACATTGTGGGTCACATGATCCTAAGTTAGTGAACCTAGCCCAAATCAAACTAGGGATCCAATAGACTCGGTTTTCGTCTCTACTACAAAAGTAGAATACAAGGCTTCGGCTTTGGCAGCTCGGGAATCCATCTGGCTACGGAGACTGGTAGAGGATGTCTATGAAGAAGTGCGCGGTCCTATTCTACTATGCGGTGACAATGAAAGTGCGGGGTCCTATTCTACTGCGCGGTCCTTTTGTCATGGGTATTCACACCCCCCCCCCTCACAACATTGGGTTAACCCTTATTCTTTCCTTGTTCATCATCTTTTATTCGTCTTTTATCTTTTCTTTATTTTCATGTCGCTTTTAATATGTCGTTTTTCATATGCATATTCATATTGATTTCCACATGTGTGTTGTATTTACAATTTCCCTCAGAATTTATCACTTAGTAGCTCTAATTTAGCATCTTTTAGCGATTTACATTTTCTTATCAAAATCCAAACTATTTCAATTTTATATCAATGCACATTCACTAAATACTTTTTGTATTAAAACTATACAATGATATTCAGAAAATAGTTCAAATCTAAGCATAATTAAAGAGGTAAGAACTCACATTGATTTTATCTTTCCTTTGTTGCTCTCTGAATTCTCGTCCAATATAACATTTGTTGTCCTTTTTTCGTGATATCTGTTATAAAGCAATCTCAGGCGAGGAATCCCTAAATAAAAACTTATAGCCTTATATTTAATTACTAACAAATATGAAATCAATGCACAATTAAAATCCAATTACCTCTCAAACTTCTTCCATCAAATTACAACAAAGCATTGATTTTCCAATTTTAACTTTACTGGAGATCATCATAATATACAACTACAACCATAAAAGAAAGCCCATATTGGACATCACATCGAAAACTAACTTGATTGCAAATCCATACCTATTAGTCCCAAGAAAAAGAATAAGTAAACTCACCTGTTCACAAAATCGACTACCAATAAATCTTCTAACTTGATTTAAAATCTCAATACCGCACACTCATGCTGATATATATATCAAACCCCTCATGAGGTCACTACCTATCCAACCTCCCACAAACAAATATCAATTCAGAAATTTAGATACCAATTAATTTAGAACAATTTCAATCCCCAAATCAAGATTTAATTTTCAAAAATTAAAGACCAACCAAGCATAATTAATCACCTAATAAAATCCAAAGTATATCCAAGTCTTTTCCAACAAAGTCCATCACAATCCGCTGATCCTCTCCAATAGAAAGTAACACAGTCAAAGAAATCAACATGACTACTTGTATGCAATCTCAAACCCCTAACGGAAATCCTAATGTCCCCTTGCAGAAAAATCCAACATCGAGGAGTAGCAAAGAAGGGGCAGAGCAAGAAGAAAATCTTACAGCGGAGTAGTAGTATCTAGGGCACAGATCGAAACACGAACCAGCGACACAACACTTCCTCAACACAACTTTAACCATGCTATCGTCGGCTCCAACATCAGGCAAAGAGAGTACCAACGATTCCTTCAAGAGAACGTTAGGGGGAGAGAGACGGAGAGGGATTCGTCGACTAGTAGACAGGAGTTCGTCGAGCCCTAAAGAGGAGAAATCTTATGTCGTGCGGCTCCTAAAATTTCCAGGCGAGAGTGGCGAGTTGCGGGAACATGCGACATGTGCGGCTTGCTGTCGGAAAGAGGGTTTTGTTTACGCATGAACCGGTCCAATGTACATTGTTTAACCATAATAGATTTATACTTGGGTTTCAATTGTTTTATTGACACACCAAAGTCATCAATTTCTACTTAATACGTATATTTATTATTGGCACCCCTTATTCGATTTTATCCTTACCTCTTGGTGCAACCAAAAAATGTTTGCGAACAATTATATGTTATATTTTCATCTCCTTAAATCAATCTTCAAACTTATTTGCCACATTGACACCATTTCGTGACATGGACACAATTACGGGACAAATAAATTTGGGTCGTTACATGGGGGACTTGAAATTCCACATCGAGGCGGAGGCGCTCATGTAGGCCTGCGAGAGATTTGTTGATCGAGCCAAACAGATGGCGCGCGAGCGAGCAGCGGTTGGAAACGGTTGAGGTATTCTTCCGGCAGACCCGTTTGACGGAGCGCAATGAGGTCCCTTAGGGGTTGCCTCCCAGAGAGGACCCAAAGCGGAGCGTGCAGGCCGTCTTGAACTTGTCCCATTGCAGGTAAGGTCGTTCGCACTGTAGTTGGGAGAACCATAATTGGGTGGCTCTGTTGAGATGGAAGGAGGCGAGATCGAGCCGGTCATCACCGGTGGTGCATTGGTTAGAGAAAAATAGTTCGCACTTTCTGAGCAATGACATCGGATCCTCGTGTCCATCGAACACCGGAAAATCCACCCTGACGTACCGTGAAAACGCGCTTCCCTCGGGTCGGTGACCGGAGGTACCTTCATGGTGGAAACTATCGAACGTGGACTGTGGAGTGATGACTGGCTGGGCGATCCAGAGGAGGAACCCCCGTGGAGAGATTGGTGGTGCAAGAGGTCTCAATTTCCCCAAGGAGGGTATCCAGGCGATCAAGACGCTCCAAGATCTGTTGGAAGAGATTGCGGTTAGCCATCGGTGGGCGGAGTGGCGGAAACAGAAGCAGAAGAAGGCCCGAGCTGTCATTGGTGGAAGGGCGGGGCGGAAGAGGCGGAAACGGTGGGGCGATAGATCTGGCGGTAGGGATTGAGGCCGGAGGTGGCTCTGATACCAATATGTTACGGGCCACGTTTCGGGATTGGGTGCGCCGGCGAGCCAGAAGGAGTTCTTCCAGGATGGAGAGACTAGGGTTTTGGCGGAGAGGGTGGCGTGCAGCTATAGGCGGAAATCCCTGTGAAAAGAAAACATAGAGTGAGAGGATAACTTTGTTTTCAGAAAGTGATAAATCACTAGCATTATTATTCTTCTAGTGTACGTGGATAAATCTATCATCGTTGGAATGATAAGGGTGAATTTATAGACTTTAGGGCATAAATAGTGTGACATTTCCAAGAGAAAATTTGTTATATCAAAATATTTTCTTCAGATTAACAAAATAATGAGATCTATTTGTCAAAAGAAAGCATGTTCATGGTCACCTTGAAGATAGAAAAATGTTAGCTCCTTGGTCTGGTGGCACTCTGATACAGTCTCGTGGTAGAACGTCGGTATAGTTACCAGAGGATGGCCGGAGGAGAGGATGATGGTGGCGGAGAATACTGTGGAGCTGAAACCATATCTGCCTAGGCGGGATGTGCTCTGAGGGAGAGAGAGAGAGAGAGAGAGAGAGAGAGAGAGAGATGTCAATATCTCATAAAGACAAGAAAATAGATTAACTTATGGATGCCCATTCCATACAACTCAAACCTTTAAATAGACGTACAGGACTCTTTAAATGAAAAGTCTAACCAACTAACAACAATTTCTACTAATAATAATAATAATAAAAGGCATTAGAGAGATCGCAATAACTAGATCCGTCGTCTGAGGTCCATAACATTTGTGGGTACATAACATCTCACCCGGCCTTCAAATTGAGTTTATTCTCGAGCTCAAACGAAGATCGACCAATTTGATCTTCTGGCTCCTTTATTTCTCTCCAAAACAACGTTTGTAGTGCATCGTTGCAGCGGAAGCCACAGAGAGCGACAAATATTCAACGTGCCCACCAATGTCACTGATCATGGTGATGTTTGTCGGCGGTTCGTAGCGCGGCAATATGATCGAAGAGGAAACTGCAACATGATCTTTGTGTGATTGTAATGGTGGAGAATAATCCACAGATGCGCGATGACTGCTCAGAATCATATCGATTGTATTGCGAGTTTGAGGGGTGTCATCAACGATCTTTGCATAGTCGATGTATGGCAACGAGATGTCCTTCTGAATGAGAACAACAATTGGTGACAGTTGCTGGAGGATTGCTAAACTTTTCGGAAGATCAACAACTTGCACCTAATTGTGTAGGGGTGTCGGACATGTCATGAGTAGTTGTTTACTTTTTTGTGCAGCTGTCATGTCGTCAAGTAGGGCAAGGATAGCGATCGCGATTGTCGTGGTCAGCTTGTGAGAGACCATCTTGACCTCCAAACGTTTTGTCAATAGGCAACCAGCTAACAAGAATGCACAAGACTCCAACTTCCAAAATAATAAGTAGCGGTTCGGCTAGAGAGGGTGCCAGGCTCGATTACTGCTTGTCTATAAACCCCGTTGAAGTTGTGGGCTCGAAAAGGAGCAGAGAACAGCGCGTGGCTGGAGGAATGGAAAGCGTGGGCGGCTCGACGACGAAAATGGATCGTGTGGTTGCTCCTCTGCATGAACGAGAAGCGGATGAGTCAGTGTGTGCCGACATGAACTAAAAATAGGGTCCTGTTGCGTCATAACAGGGGTTGCTTATATTGGCGACAATGAAGGAGATCCTAGCAAGTCGACATGACAAAGAGATGTGTCGTACAACAAAATGGGCGCGGAGAGAGGTTGTTGGTATTGGTCGCAAGCTCGAAAGCATGCAGGTTGACAAAAAATGGAGTTTGCAGGTTGACGAGGACATACATCGACGATGCTCGACGACGATGATGGCGTTCCCAAACTTGTAGGCCATTAGTTTCTTCGTCGGGAGGGGCTTCTCAGCCCTTAATTTCTCTCTACTGGTGTTCGTGTCTCGTGACAACCAAAGGGGGAAGGAATGAGGTCCTCTATCAACAGTGGAATGTGGAGGGAAAGCTGAGGAGATCGGTGACTCTGATACCAAGTTGGTATGTTCTCATCGCAGAACGTCGATAAAGTTATCGAAGGATGACAGGATGTGGGGATGATGGTGGCAAAGGATACTATGGAGTCAGAACCATGACTGCCTACTCAGGGTGTGTTGAGAGAAAGAGAGCTACCAATATCTCATAAAAAAGATAAAAAAAAATAGATTAACTTCTTTGATGCTCATTCCATACAACTAATGCATTTAAATAGTCTTACATGACTCTTTAGATAAAAAGCCTGACCAACTAACAATTAGTAATAATAAGGGTTATTTATCGGGACCTCCACTTGAAGTTTGCATAATTACAACTTGCACCACTCTAACTTTTGAAATTACGAAAACCTCCCCTCAATGTTTACATCTCATAACATCCATGCACAAAAGTAGCCCATTGGAGTAAATCTTCAAGGGTCTTCTTGTGCATAGATCTAATGAAATGTAAACATTGAGGGGAGGTAATTGTAATTTTGAAAGTTAGAGGGGTGCAAGCTGTAATTACACAAACTTCAAGGGGAGGTCTCAGTAAATAACCCTAATAATAATAAAAGACATTAAAGTGATAATAATAACTAGGCTCGTCTCCCGAGGGACATAACATTTGTCAGCCCATAACACACTCCTATAGAATCTAGTACCAAAGCAAGGAAGTTTACAAATAAACCTCTTTTCTATGATTGGGGTTTCTCTTGTGATTAGCTCATTTACCTTACATCCATAGGACAAATATATCTTTTTCAGTCAGCTTACTTAGTTAATGTATGCACTCTCATACTATGTCACATTGGTAGGTTATGTGTGTACTTTTCTAGCTGAAGAATACACCTAGGCAAAGAATTATGTTTTGTACTACCATGTTACTTGACAATACATGCTATTCTGATGTTGATTACATTTCTCGTGATGAAAGGTGATCTATTAGTTGTCGTTGTTTATTCTTTGATTCTTTCAAGAAAATCTGTCATCCTTTGTGCAATATGAAACAAAAGCTTGTCGTAGATCTAGTGTCGAAGTTAAATATCTTGCAATCGCTCGGGTAGTGATTGGGATGATATGGCTTAAGGAGTACTCAATAATATAGGCATCACCAGCACGATTCCCATTTATCTTTGAAATGACAATAAGGTTGCTAAGCATATTGCACACAATCTTATGTTGCATGGAATGATGAAGTATTTACAGGTGGGTTGTCGTTTCAATCAGAATAATGTGACTTAGGAGATCATCTCCCTTCAACATATTTCAAGTATTTCTCAATCGTAGATACTTCTCAATTGTAGGTATTTTGGCTAAAATCCTACATATTCAACTTTTCATTCATTGTGTAACAAGCTGAGTATAGATGACATCTATTCTCCAGCTTGAGAGAGAATATTAGCTAATAAAATTTTATGGTGCATATAACCATTTATACTTGTACTCTACACGGAGGGATGGGGTGATATCAATAAATACCATTCATCACTCAAACAAGTAGAGAAGACTTTCACTTGGGATTGAGATTTTCTACAAGATAATGGAACCAACGTACTACTTAATTCAAATGAGAGATCAAACTAAACTCTCACAACATACAACAAGCTGGAGAATATCAATTACTAGTCTGTAAGCTCTAGTTAGTTCTAAAAGAAAATTTTCAGATCCCTTCATGCGAGGATAGGTTGGAAATTAATATGTCGTAAAAAAACATGATAGTAAACAAGTTACTTTTACCTGGATAAGGCTGCAGGTTCCCAGTTGGCTGGAACAGCCCTCTTCACTTCATTACACAAGGTTAGTGCAGAAGCTCTTAGGTGCAAATTGTACGAGGAAATAAAGTAGCCATTAAAAGCGAGATGTTTAGTTTCCTTGGTGTCATTCAACCATGCTCCACTTAAACCAAAAAGTGCATTGAAATAACCTGAAGGTACTTTTCCTTGAACTAAAGACTTCTGATTGAGTAATTCAGACATCTATTCAGGGATGAGGATGAAAAATGAGGTAACTTCACAAAAAGGCAAACAGAACAAGTTCAAAATACCAGAAAAAGGGGCAGCCTAGTGCACAAAGCATCCCCGCATAGCGAGGGTCTAAGGAAGGGTCCCACCACATGGGTGAAATGTAGGTAAGCCTTACCCTGCATTTTTGCAAGAGGCTGTGATGAGGAGCAGAGACGAGGACGAGCTTTGGCCCATTCGGGGCTGATTTGGAGACTTACTATATATGGCGTGCCCGGATCGACGATCCGACTCCGTGGATGCGTCCGGATTCGCGTTGCGAATCAATTTCATATATAGCTTTGTACTTTTCTGATTCTATTTCATGTAGTTTTGGCCCAGAGACCAATGACCAATCATAGTCGTTGATTCTGGGTGCCCTAATTTTTATTTCTTATAAATAGATGGTTTAGCGCTGCCGTCATTTCTCATTGCTGAATGTTTGGAGAAGAGAGTGTCTTCCTTTATTCCGGTGATCACCTCCGCGGTGCCGACTCCGTGGAGCCCCCTTGGTGACGACTCCTTTGGTAAGTTTTGTTTCCTTTTTAATTCCCCCTCTCCTCCACCCCTTTTCCCTTGCTGTCCAGCCGCCGGCCTCCCTCAAAACCCTCCAAAACTCTCGTCCGCAGCCCCTACAACCGCCCAAATACCAATCCACTATTGTTGTCCAGGAAATGCAAGTGTTGTTCACGGTTTACTATTCATCGTGACACTGTTCATTACGTACTGTTCACCCGACCACTATTCACCCGAACACTGTTCACCGTGATATTGTTCATATGCCACTGTTCACGCCGAGCCCCGCCCCCTCCTCCCTTCCAGGCCGCCTACCCGCACCACCCCAAACAGCCACCTTGTTGTTTTCAGCCCTAAACAGTCCAAATCTGCCCTCTCTCCTGCCATAACCAGCCGCTAAATCTTTCTTTTTTTGCTTACGTTACTCCCCATCACGTGGATCCACCTCCCAACCACCTGTCATCACCAAACCTGTCCAGATCTGGGCATTTCAGCCCAAATCCAGCCACTTACCACTCCGATCCAGCCTTCCAAATCCCCCAACCAGCCTTCCCCTTACCCGATCCAGTCCTCCAACCACCGGAACCCCTATTTGAGCTCTCCAATATTCAGATTTGTTTTATATACGGCATCCCTATTATTCGTATTGTGTTTTGTATGGGTTTTTGGTTGTAAACATTATCATGGTTTGAATATTAAGTGCTTGCGTGGGATTATAGTTTTTATGTTATTTGCTCTTTGATAAATCTCTAATTGCAGGAAGGGTTTATTCGTCGCGCGCTCTAGCTTTGGCCCTCCACGCGGAGGAAAGCCTAAGCTTGTTTTTGCCCAAATAAATTATTCTTGTTTGCTTTTGAATTAATTGAGTGAGATGATTTTATTTATTATCCAATTGTGATCTAACTATCGGACTTTTGCATAGCATGTAGGGTTAGGTCACAAATTTCCCGCCGCCTATAGATTCGTACTGCGTCAATTGGTATCAGAGGCGCAGGTTGCGCACACTTTTTGATACGCATTCGTAGATTCTATAGATTTCTCATTATGTCTAGGTATCAACACTTGTCCGCACCTCACTTTGGAGGTCTTGAGTCCACTTGTACTCGCTCTCACAGAGCCCCGTCAGGGAGATCCTCACATTATTACGACGATCATTCTCGATCGCAGTGCACCACTATCAGAGATCGTGTTGACATACTGACACGACCCCACTATGCTAGAGACGATCAGTATGATGATTGTCGTCGTGCTTATCCGTACACGTGAGCAGATCGTGTTGATCCTTCGATACGACTCGATTACCTTAGGAATGATTATTATGAGGATAGTCGTTCTGAGAGAGATCTTGAGAGTAAGTTTTGTACTGCTTTCCCTTCCTTTGACGGCTCTTTGAGTCCCAAGACTTTCAGCTATTGGCTCGTGGATATGGAATATTATTAGATCATTTTGAGTTATTCAGCGAGCGTCACGTCAAGTTTGCGAAACTTAGACTTTTAGATCAGGCGAGGGCTTATTGGGCTAGCGTTGAGAGGACCCGCGAGCGAGACCGTCTTTGTCGCATCACTAGTTGGGCGGACATGAAGCATATATTGTGTCAGATATATCTGTCGTCGTCATATCGAAGTCGCTTGCTCGACCAATTATTTTCCCTTCAGCAAGGATCCATGTTTGTCGCTGAGTACAAGGATCGCTTTGATGAGTTAGTTGTGAGGAGTGATATCCGAGAGGACCCAGCCATGGCCACTACCAGATTTCGGTCAGGGCTTCAATCTGGCATTCGTACTAAGGTAGTTTATCATAGCTCGGAGTCCCTCGAGCGGATATATCAGCTCGCCCTTCGTTATAAACGGTCATTGAGATCCACAAGAGCTAGTCGATGGAATTCTCACCTTGACCTCCGCAGTACGAGTCCCTCCCATGCTGAGGTCACCATGACGCCTACCACTATCCTGCCAGCCACGACAGAAGTGATACACGAGGCAGATTACTCTCACCCCAGTGAGGTGCTTATCCCAGTGAGTGAACTATCTCTTGTCTCTGACCTGTCTCCTACGACCCCGATTGAGATTGAGCCCGAGCGACCTATTGAGTCTGCAGTATTGTGTCCCTCACCCACACCTCTTCTTCTGTCATGCACCGGGTTAGTTAACACCCTCACCGTAGACCCAATTCCTGACACTACACTCACAGACCCATTCTTGAGTGTAGGTCTATGTTGCTCTCACGTTGTCATTGCCCCGAGTCACATGACGACCAAGAGCCCAGAACTTGATGTTGATCTCGCAGTGACTATGCCACTCATTCAAGGAAACACGGTCCCTTACGATGGTACTCACATGGAGAATCATGACCCTAGTGACGAGTTTTACGATGACCCCCCTGTTGAGCCTCCGGATGAGTCGTCACATCCTGGTGAGGATACGATTCGGGTGAGACGCTCGTTTATGAGCTTTGAGTTATTGGCATCTCTTTCGCTATCATTTATAGTCTTGCCCTAGAGAATTGATCTTGCGTGAAGCATAACGTATGTAGAGCCTTCCTTGGGTACGCTTGAGCATCCACATATTTTGAGGGTCTATCTTATGGCACATTGCACCCTCGATACGTTTTCGGACACGCCACCCGCTGACTCACCCGATGAGTTCTTCTTTGTCAGGGACACTCACCACACTAGAGAGTCACGTCTTCTAGTCAGTGTGCACGATCTTCATTCAGGTGGTTGCCTCATTCGCGATGACTTCTCGTACACACCTTATGGTGAGCCCCCTGATGTGTCACGTTCCCTGAGACACATTTGTCTCTTTACGAGCCCGTATTTGAGTATAGTTGTCTCTCACGATCATCTGAGCACTCGTCACATACAGGATGAGTTTTTTTACACTCCACCGAGCGAGCCCCCTGATAGGACACCATATTTTAGAGACGTCCCGCTCATTATTAGACTTTCCTGTAGCAGGTACGTAGTGTCGGTCATGTGTCATTTGCATCATTTGCATGAGTCTGTTGAGTCGTTTCGTCATCTTTTGCATGAGTCTGTTGTGTTGTCTATTCATCGTTTGCATGTGTGTCATGAGTCAGTCCGACGAATAATCCATATTGGTAATAAATATTGTAAAACACATGCGGATGTTCATTGGCAAGTGCAGTTATTTAATGAAGATGAGCAGGTGATGGTAAGAATCTGCATTGTGAGGCTCTGTGCGAGGCTTGTTAAAAGCTTGAGCGTTAGGCGAATGGGTCTCTACTCAGTCCTGAGACACATCGGGACAAATGCTTATGAGCTGGACATCCCCGCGAGCATGGGTACCCATATTGTGTTCAATGTCGAGGATCTGATGCCATACTTTGCACCTCAAGAGTATTCGGGCCCACATCTTGGTGTCCCTCCCGAGCCTTTACCACCGTTTTACCGCCCACCACTCAGTCTACCCCCGAGCCCTTCCCACTACATTCATTGCCCCGTGCCCAGCCCATTTCTGACCCCCACTTACCTGGGATCCTGTCCCCAACGGTTCCACTATTGGCACCTCAGATCACACTGAATCCTTCTGTTACTATGTTGAGAGATGAGATTATCACTAAGATTTTTACGCATGAGGTTGTCCCCTCTACAACCAGTCTTGTGTGTCGCTACCTAGTTTGCGGGCACGAACAATCCTTCATTGACAACAACTGGATGCTACCAGCGGAGCTTGATCGACTCGCCCTGGACTTCGACTTCAATACGACCGTCTCCATTCATTGGAGGTGGAAGCTTTTCAGCCCGGAGGAGTTGATTGGCGAGGGCACTTTTCCAGCGACGACACTTGGGCGACCTCTAGTGGACCTCTTCGAGCTTTATCTGGCATGCAGCGAGAGAATTCTGATCCTTATTCATCGGGAGATGAATTCTTTCAAGCCGGAGAGAGTGATGCGGAGCAGAGACGAGGACGAGCTTTGGGCCCATTTGGGTCTGATTTGGAGACTTACCATATATGGCGTGCCCGGATCAACGATCCGACTCCGTGGATGCATCTGGATTCGCGCTGCGAATCAATTTCATATATAGATTTGTACTTTTCGGATTCTATTTCATGTAGTTTTGGCACCGAGACCAACGACCAATCACAGTCGTTGATTCTGGGTGCTCTAATTTTTATTTCTTATAAATAGATAGTTTAGGGCTGCCGTCATTTCTCATTGCTGAATGTTTGGAGAAGAGAGTGTCTTCTTTCATTCTGGTGATCACCTCCGCGGTGCCGACTCCGTGGATCCCCCTTGGTGACGAATCCTTCGGTAAGTTTTGTTTCTTTTTTAATTCCCCCTCTCCTCCACCCCTTTTCCCTTGTTGTCCAGCCGTCGGCCTCCCTCAAAACCCTCCAAAACCCTTATCCGCAGCCCCTACAACCGCCCAAATACCAACCCACTATTGTTGTCCAGGAAATGCAAGTGTTGTTCACGGTTTACTGTTCATCACGTACTGTTCGCCCGCCCACTATTCACCCGAACAATGTTCACCGTGATATTGTTCATTTGTCACTGTTCACGCCGAGCCCCTCCCCCTCCTCCCTTCCAGGCCGCCTACCCGCACCACCCCAAACAGCCACCTTGCTGTTTTCAGCCCTAAACAGTCCAAATCTGCCATCTTTCCTGCCATAACCAGCCGCTAAATCTTTCCTTATTTGCTTTCGTTACTCCCCATCATGTGGATCCACCTCCCAACCACCGGTCATCACCAAACCTGTCCAGATCTGGGCATTTCAGCCCAGATGCAGCCACTTACCACTCCGATCCAGCCTTCCTAATCCCCCAATCAGCCTTCCCATTACCCGATCCAGTCCTCCAACCACCGGAACCCCTCTTTGAGCTCTCCAATATTCAGATTTGTTTTATATACGGCAGCCCTGTTATTCGTATTGTGTTTTGTATGGGTTTTTGGTTGTAAACATTATCATGGTTTGGATATTAAGTGCTTGCGTGGGATTATAGTTTTATGTTATTTGCTCTTTGATAAATTTCTAATTGCAGGAAGGGTTTATTTGTCGCGCGCTCTAGCTTTGGCCCTCCACGGGGAGGAAAGTCTAAGCTTGTTTTTGCCCAAATAAATTATTCTTGTTTGTTTTTGAATTATTTGTGCGGGATGATTTTATTTATTATCCAATTGTGATCTAACTGTCGGACTTTTGCATAGCATGTAGGGTTAGGTCACAGATTTCCCGCCGCCTATAGATTCGTCCTACGTCAGGCTGCTTCCAGGACTCGAACTCGTGACTTCAAGGTCACACGACAACACCTTAACCAGTGCGCCAAGGCTCCCCTTCATGTTCAAAATACCATAAGTAAGAAAAAATTTATTTACAATACTACCAAGTTGTTTAAACGAACAAGAGATTTGTATTTGAATGTTGTGCAACCAAATCAGAAAAAAGTTAACAAATCATTGAGAATGAAAATTGGCAGCTTTGTTGTGTCCATCACCATTTGAATAGAGTAATATTGAAAAGAAAATTAGTTGGGTAATGATTTTTGCAATATACGAGATTGGGTGTTATATATTTATTTGTTCCAATGAAAAAGAAGAATTTACATTAATATCAATGAAATCTTTCTTATCAACAATACTGCTACCCAAGTTTTTAAAATAAGGTAACTTCATGTATGTGCGGGCAATGCAACCAAATCATGAAGAAGTTAAGAAATTTGTGAGGATGAAAGTTGATAATTTTGCTATGTATTTCAAGATATGGGTAGACATGAAATAAAACAGTTGATATAATAAGCAAGATTTGATGTTATAAGCGTAACTGCCCCAATAAAAAAAAACTGGGGTTACTAAGAGACCATAACTCATGAACTTCACTCCATACAATAAAACAGTTGATATAATAAGCAAGATTTGATGTTACCCGTATAACTGTCCCAATGAAAAAAAACTGGGGTTACTAAGAGATCATAACTCAATGAACTTCACTCCATACCTACATCACAAGTTTAAATATCATTCAACTGTTCTTGAATAACTAGTTAGCCCAACGAAGATAGATATTTGATAACGAAGAATAACAATTAAGATATCTTATCAAGAGTAACATCATTGGTATTACTGGATGTTCCATGATGAGAACTCCAAAATGTCAATACAATACCATTGAACAGGGTATCCAGTCTCCTAAATCTCTTCAGACCCTTTGAATTCGAAAGACAATATAAGCTTTCCAACACTTGAGTAGCTGGAAAATTTATAACCTAGAAATGGATGTTTTGACTGGAATTGTGGTTCCAAATAGATTTGACTCAAATAAAGGTAAAAAAATAGTTACATGATCAGTAAGAAATCATTAGTAGTTGGGTATGTTTAAATATTCAAGGAGCCTGAAATGGATATGAAGGTTAAGGAGGGCATCCGGCTCACCAAAACGATTACAAAGACACCAAAAATGAAAGAATCGGAGTTTGACCCAAAATAACCCTGTACAAACCACTTTGACTGAGCCATTCTTGAACCAAAGAAGCCTGGACTGGTCAAGCTCAATCTGCTCCAGGTGACTCAAATCGCCCTAGACCGGTTAAGGATCAAAAGGACATGAACCTATTATCATACTTGGTTCCAAATCTCTTTGTATCAAAAAGTAAGTGTATGCTTCTCATACTCCAAAGTTTGTTGAGGATTAGAAAACCAAGTATCTACTTCCCATACTTGGCTCCAAAGCTCGTCAAGCGCAAAAATAAAATTATATACTTCTCAGACTTGGCTATAAAGCTCAACGGGGATCATAAAGCCACACATATGCTTCCCAGACTTGGATCCAAAACCTTTTGAAGATCATAAAGTCAAGTGTCAGCTTCTCGTACATGGCTCCAAAGCTCGCCAAGTATCAAAAACCCAAGTGTCTGCTTCACATATTAGGATTCAAAGCTCGCCGAGGACAAAATACCAATGGCCCGCTTCTCAGATTTAGCTCAAAAGTTCTAAAGGGTAAAAAGTCATGATGCAGGGGTAGGTAGGCTGGCAATAACTCGAACAACTCTGATGCAACCTAAATGCAGTGCAATTGAGATGAAGGTGCAAACAGTCCGGATTAAGATCTAAATAGCGGTAATAAAATTTAATAAATTTAAAGACAATTGCACAAACAAATTTAGTCTATCAAAGAATGGTTTACGAACTACCGCCGAAATGAGGCGTGAATATCAATCAAGCACACACCGAATGGATTCTACAAATCAGACAACGATTAGTAAAATTTAAGCGCACATGAAAGTTTTAAATCCCACAACAATAGTCCGATCATTCAACATAAAGAGAAATAAGTAACATTCATACCAAGATTTGTTCATGCACGTGGCCGTGTGATTTGAATACGAGAAATGATAGCGGCAATGACCTCAAGTCGACGGGTGGCTCCACAAGTGAGCTGCAGTAGCTGGGCAATGATGGATTGGGGATTACGACAATGGGGAGGGCTGGAATAGGGTCGACGGGAGGAGGATTTGGTTGTAGGAGAGCCGACGGGGGTGGGGCTTACTGGAGGAGGGTTTTCGCTGGTGACTACGAGCACTCTCGGGATCGAGACTCCCGCTACCACTTCCCCGACACTGTCAAGCCTCCTATAGCCCTATCGTCGCCTCCTTTCCCTCTCTCTGACCCCGTCTAGCCTCATACAACCCTACCGTTGCCTCCTTTCTTCTCACCGACCCCGTCTAGCCTCATATAACCCTAATGCCGCCTCCTTCCTCTTCCCCAGCCCCGTCGACCCCTCTTACAACCCACCCCACCTCCCGTCGATCCTGATCCAACTAACCCCACCCCCACCCCCCGACAACCCTCTTCCAGTCATCCCCACCTCCGTGAGTCCTCCTACAGCCAACTGCAGCTCACTTGTGGAGCCACCCGTTGACCCGAGGTCATTTCCGCCATCGATTCTCCTTCCCCAAATCATGTTGTCACATGCATGAGCAAATATTGGTATGAATGTTACTTATTTCTCTTTATATTGAATGATCGGACTATTGTAGTGGGATTTAAAACTTTCATGTGCGCTTAAATTTTACTAATCGTTGTCGGATTTGTAGAATCCATTCGGTGTGTGCTTTATTGATATTCGCGCCTCATTTCGGTGGTAGTTCGTAAACCAATCTTTGATCGGCTAAACTTGTTTGTGCAATTGTCTTGAAATTTATTAAATTTCATTACCGCTATTTAGATCTTAATTCGGATTGTTTGCACCTTCATCTCATTCACACTGCATTTAGGTTGCATCATAGCTGTTCGAGTTATTGTCAGTCTATCTCTGCATCATTTGGTATCAAAGCGAGATTGGGTCAGGTTTTATGCTACATAGTGGTAGGTTGTATCAATCTCGAATGTCCGACCAAAACGTTATCGACAATTGGGCCACTAGTTCGAATTCGGACATGACACCTGTGGAGTTTCATCGTTTAGTTCTCGAGAAATTTGAGAACCTTAAGAATGACATCGCTAGGGTCAAAACCAGAGTCGACCAATTAGGAGCCCCTCGAGGTCTAGCCCCACCACCTCGATATGAGGAGCCTGTGTACGATCCTCCGGACGTTCCACCGTCGCATGATAGACAAGCTAAGGTTTATCACGTTGAGATCCCGCTCCGCTTGTGAGAGGGGCTCTCGATCTTGTGTATAACTATCGTCCTGACCCCACCCCGATGGGAAACCCCCGTCCTCCCTATGATCCACGTCCAACATAGGCCAGCAGAGGTCGTGGCCCACCAGCACGACACGAGTTTGACCCGGATGAGCCCCATGATGATTATTTAGCGTCTCGCCACGAATCCACCCCAACTAAGGACGACCTTATTCGACATTTTTGTATTGATGTGCCATCCTTCGACGGCCACCTGAACCCAAAGGCTTTAGCGATTGGCTCATGGACATGGACAATTTCTTCGATTCGTACGAGATGAGAGATGAGCGGTGAGTCAGGTTCGCCAAAATGAAGCTGTTGGGACATGCGAAGATGTTTTGGACTAGCGTGAAGAGATCTTTAGAGAAAAATGGATACTATCATGTCACCCGATGGGTCAAGATGAAGCAGCGGTTGAAGGACAAATACCTTCATGCATCGTATCGGGAATAGCTCCTTGATCAAATCTACGCACTGCGACAAGGAACGCTTTTTGTTGCTAATTACATAATATGATTCGACGAATTGGTAGTGAGGAAGGATATCCTGGAGAATCCTATTGCAACCCCTTCTAGATTAAGAGCCTTACTTAGAGCCGACATTCAGAGAGAGCTTATTCCTCACCGCGTAGAGACGGTCCAACAGATGTTTCAGCTCGCACTTGAGTATGAGAACTATTTGTGCCTTGCAGGTCTGAGACAGACTACACCTTGGCCTGATGCCCCTACATTTGGGAGGCCCGGCCGACCGCCACCCTTGCCCCTCCCTGCATCCCAACGGATGTTAAGGACAAATCTATTGTATCAGGAGCCCCCAGATCTGGGCCCGGCCAGTGTTATCAGTGTTCGGGCAGAGGACACATTGTCGCTTAGTGTCCCACTAGGAATCTGTTGATTGGAGATGAGGGCGAGACTAGTACTGAGATAGATGACGCAGTAGTTGAGGAGATCACTGTCAAGGTTAAGGACGGTTGGGAGAGTGATACTGAGAGATCGCTAGAATCGGGAGTCATCTGACGCCTCCCTCACACCCCCGATGTCGAGGAGGACTGGCGTCAAACAATGATAATTTACGCGTACTTTCAGAGTGCAGGTGGCCCCTGCAAACTTGCTATCGATAGTGGCAGCTGCATGAATATCGTGGCAAAGAAGGGATTAGAGAGAATGCAGTTGTCCGCCCAGTCACATCTGAATCCGTATCGTGTCCTCTGGGTGAACAACTCGGTCATTCAGGTCACACAGAGATGTCTTGTTCCAGTTCGCCTAGTGTTCATAAAGGACAAAGTTTGAAGTGATGTCATCCCGATGGACGTAACACATATTCTTGTAGGACGGCTCTGGTTATATGATTGTGATGCCACATGTTATGGGCGTTCCAACACGTGTGTATTCATCGATGGTTGGCGAAAAAATCAACCCTCCGGTCACGTCGGTGGACTCCGACCTCCTCTCCCGGTGCGACACCAAGCGAGAGACCTTGGTATAGCTCGAAGGTAATCTCCTTCTTCCTTCCCCACTTTCCACCACGAGTCTTCAACAGTCCTCCACCCCCCCCCCCCCCCACTCTTTTCAGCGCCCGACCTACCCTCAGTACCTAGAATCTAATTTCTTGCTCCCATAATTTGATTTACAGCCTTCCAAATGTGATTTCCAGCAGCCCTTATCCTCTGTTCCAACACCCTCACTTCAGCCCGCACTTAAGTATGAGAACTATTTGCGCCGCACCTGAACCCAAAGGCTTTTAGCGATTGGCTCATGGACATGTACAATTTCTTCGATTCGTACGAGATGAGAGATGAGCGGTGAGTCAGGTTCGCCAAAATGAAGCTGTTGGGACATGCAAAGATGTTTTGGACTAGCGTGAAGAGATCTTTAGAGAAAAATGGATACTATCATGTCACCCGATGGGTCAAGATGAAGCAGCGGTTGAAGGACAAATACCTTCATGCATCGTATCGGGAACAGCTCCTCGATCAACTCTACGCACTGCGACAAGGAACGCTTTTTGTTGCTAATTACATAATACGATTCGACGAATTGGTAGTGAGGAGTGATAGCCTGGAGAATCCTATTGCAACCCCTTCTAGATTAAGAGCCATACTTAGAGTCGACATTCAGAGAGAGCTTATTCCTCACCGCGTAGAGACGGTCCAACAAATGTTTCAGTTCGCACTTGAGTATGAGAACTATTTGTGCCTTGCAGGTCTGAGACAGACTACACCTTGGCCTGATGCCCCTACATTTGGGAGGCCCGGCCCGGCCGCCACCCTTGCCCCTCCCTGCATCCCAACGGATGTTAAGGACAAAGCTATTGTACAGGGAGCCCCCAGATCTGGGCCCGGCCAGTGTTATCAGTGTTCGGGTAGAGGACGCATTGTCGCTTAGTGTCTCCCTAGGAATCTGTTGATTGGAGATGAGGGCGAGACTACTACTGAGGTAGATGACGCAGTAGTTGAGGAGATCACTGTCAAGGTTAAGGACAGTTGGGAGAGTGACACTGAGAGATCGCTAGAATCGGGAGTCATCTAACGCCTCCCTCACACCACCCATGTCGATGAGGATTGGCGTCAGACAATGATATTTTACGCGTACTTTCAGAGTGCAGGTGGCCCCTGCAAACTTGCTATCGATAGTGGCAGCTGCATGAATATCATGGCAAAGAAGGGATTAGAGAGAATGCAGTTGTCCGTCGAGTCACATCTGAATCCCTATCGTGTCCTCTGGGTGAACAAGTCGGTCATTCAGGTCACACAGAGATGTCTTGTTCCGCCTAGCGTTCATAAAGGACAAAGGTTGATGTGATGTCATCCCGATGGACGTAACGCATATTCTTCTAGGATGCCTCTGGTTATATAATCGTGATGCCACGTGTTATGAACGTTCCAACACGTGTGTATTCATCGACGGTTGGCGAAAAAATCAACCCTCCGGTCACGTCGGTGGACTCCGACCTCCTCTCCCAGTGCGACACCAAGCGAGAGGCCTTGGTATAGCTCCAAGGTACCTCCTTCTTCCTTCCCCACTTTCCACCACGAGCCTTCAACATTCCTCCACCCCCACCCCCACTCTTTTCAGCGTCCGACAGTTGTCTACATCGCCCAGACCCTACCCTCAGTGCCTAGAAACTAATTTCTTGCTCCCATAATTTGATTTTCAGCCTTCCGAATGTGATTTCCAGCAGCCCTACATCCATTCCAGCCCTTATCCTCTGTTCCAACACCCTCACTTCAGCCTCCATTACAAACCAACCATTCCTACCCCGCCACATACACTATCCGAGCCCCTACAGTCCAAAACTTCTCTTTCTGAAATTCACCCATGAATCCATGTACTTCCATGCTACCTTTTCTTCATATTTGGCTTATTCCCCACTAAATCCAAGGTTAACATTCCCATAACTGCTGCCCAAAGGCTTTTATTTTCCCACCTAGTACATCAAAATCCCATTCCCACATCCCCAAATCTAGGCCCCACGGATTCTAAATTTCCACCACTAAAAACCTTCCAATCCGAGCCACACAAAACCAGAAAGCAGATCACTAGCACATTGTTCTTGCATTCCAGCAGCCTGAATCCCTTCCAGCAGCTTTTTGATCGCCACCATCGCCATGTTTAGTTGTCGCCTACATATTTGAGTGGTAGTTTGATGTTTCTGGCTTTCTATTTTATGTGTTCATACTATGTTTTGTGGATATAATATCATATGCGTTTATTTTCATCTCAATTGTTTGTGAATTTCCACTTTATTTTACCCAAATAATTTTTTGCAAACTTAATACATTTGTTTTTCTGCTAAAATTTTATTTCAATTATTTTCTTATTGCTAATTAACTCGGACTGTTTAATTGCATTTGCATCTGCACTTAAAGTGCTATTTTTGTTGGATTGAATGTATGTTGGCGTGTCATTTTAGGTTTGTCATAGGTCCATTATATTCATCTTGTGATCATTTGCATTGCATCTAGAGTTAGGACATCGTAGGTCTACCGCCTATAGATTCATTGTGTCAGGTCAAGTGTATGCTTTTCAAATGCGTCTTCAGAGCTCGACAATGCCTGAAGTCCAAGGGTCAAACTCTTCAATTTGCTCCACATTTAGTCATTCAACTTGGATTCTCTGATTTAGCTCCGTACATAGTCATTCAACTCGGATTCGTCGACTTGGCCTCAAACTTGGTGACGCAAGGCGAATCTATAGGCGACGGAAAATCGACGACCTAACCCTACATGTTATGCAAACCCGACGGTTAGATCACATATTAGATAATAAATAATAACATCTCACACAGATAATTCAAGACGAGACAAAATAATTTACTGAAGCAAGACAAACTTCGGCATTCCCCGGCGTGGAGGGCGAAATCACGAGCGCACGACGAATAAAGTCCAACAAATCACAATATTTATCTAACAAACTACTATCATACGAGATATCCAAACAAATATGATATCTAATCCGATAAATAAATGCTGAAAAACAATAATCCAAGACAACAATACTCACTAAATAGCGGGCAGACCAAGTCAATGAAGATTCCGGAGTCGGGTACGTGGATCGGCGATCAAATGTGGAATCGGAGGCGCAACGATGATGGCGGTGTTTGTCATCGGCGGAAAGTGGGGAGATCAAGCCGGAAATGGATAGATACGGCCACTAGGAGAGAGATCCGGGCGGGGAAGGGTAGATCCGATATTTTGGAATCGGATCCGGGTGAGGGGAGTATGAACGGGTGGTGGAAATAACGGATCGAGGCGCTAAAACTCTAGATCTGGACTGATCTAAAATTTTAGGGTTGTTTGAAAGGTGGACCCACGGAGAAGGGGATGGCAGTTTTGGAAATTGGTGGGGGTTTAATGAGGGGTGTGTTGAAACCGAAAACTCGGTCTCTTGTGGAGTTCACCCTTGGGGAAGGGGTGATCGCGCACCTACTTCTCTCCTGCAAGTCAAATAACAAAAAGAAATGGGAACTGACCCAAGGACTCGGCGTGGAGGTCTCACCACACACCCGGAAGATCTTAGAGCGCTTCCTCTCTTTATCCAAAGGCCGAGCTAAGGCTAACTCAGAAAGCGCAAAAAGATCTGAACACTAGTAAGCATGCCTTCTGAGATGTCTCTTGGGTCCTATTTATAGTTTATTGAAAATGGCCTGTAAATAGCCAACTCTGCTGTTTTGAACAGCTATATGCAGCTCAACTGGGTCTGCCAACAGCGTAACTCCGCTATTCTAACAGTTATAGGCAGACCAGCAGGGGTGAAATGGTAAAAAACATCATAACTTGCTGGGTGAGTGGCCCCCTGAAGTCTCTGCTCGCCTGAGGCGGCGAGTACGGGCTTGGTTGGCCCTGCTGGGCCTCGGCGAGTACGAGCCCGGCTGGCCCTACTCGTCGGCTCCACTGGGCGAGTGCGAGCCTTTTGGCTCTATTCGCCCTTGATAATTCCATCTCGCCTGGGCGAGCTGGGGGCTGCCGAGCTCTGGCCCCTTGAGCGCTCGCCCGGGACTTGGACTGCATGATCCTGCGGGTCGGCTCTTGAGAAATTGAGCCCGACAAATGCTGAGCTCCGTTCTACGAACGCCGAGCTCCGTTCGACGAACTAAGTGGACTGGGCGGGCTTCTCTCAACGCCAAGGTAGAAAGGCGTTGAGTGTCTGAACTTCACTCAACGCTGAAGCAGAACGGCGTCGAGTGTCTGGACTTCACTCAATGCTGAGGCAGAATGGCGTCGAGTGTTTGGACTTCACTCAACGCTAAAGGCAGAACGACGTTGAGTGTCTGGACTGGCTGACACTCGCCGCCTCTACCTACTTCCTGGCGAGTGCGGGCCCGGCTGGCCCTACTCGCCTGCCACTAGCTGGGCTCGCCTGGGTGAGCTGGTGGCTGCCGAGCTCTGGCCCCCCTTGAGTGCTCGCCCGGGTCTTGAGAAAAGAGAGCTGGTCGGTCTGGCTCCTGGCGACCCCACTCGCCGAATACGGGGTTGTACACAATCCCCGCTTTTTTGAGCTTGGCAAAGCTCGGAAAGAATCATCCAACCTCAAGTATTCGGCGAGTGCGGCAGGAGCCAGAGAGAATCTTCGGGTGGGGTCCACCTGCGGCTATATATACATACAAGCGTATCTGGGTGACTTTTGTCATTCCCGTCGCTCTAATCTTGCCGAGATTCCTATCCCTAAGGAGATCCAATAGAGGCTCGCCCGAGTTCGCGAGGCTTCCTCTGCTCGCGTCGCCAGCCTGACCGCAATTCCCCTCAGCATCCCGCCGAGCGGTTCGGCTGAGCCCAACCCGCTAAGAGGACGAAACCATTCCCCCAAGCGGCCGAGCCTATCTTTTGTGACCTGAAAACCACCCTGGAGCACGGGACCGGCTCCTCTACTCTGCCCGCCCTTGGGAAAAAGAAGAACATCGTCGACCTTTGCGCCAATCCGGACACCCAACGTGATGACGGCGAGGCCTCCGCGCCGCGAGTGAAGACCCCCCTCGACGACTCGCGGCTTGAAACTCTGGAGAATCGCCCGCGAGACCCGTCGCGCCCCTTTGGGACCCTGGGGCTGGACTCGCGGAGGCCGAACTCGCCATCTCGCGCCCCCTCCCCACAGCAACCTCCTACCAGGACTGTGGGAGGCGTTAAAGTCATCCCCGTGCCGGGCCTCAACCTCCTCTCACCAAAAACATTGTCCGGGCCGCGGCAAGAATCTGAAGATGTCCCCTCCCTGCACTTTTTTGGGGGTGCCGAGCTCGTCGGGTAAGCTGGCCTTCGCGGGTTCCTATCCTGTAATTTTTTCGAAGTACTCGCCCTTCATACTAATGCTTCTGTATTTGCAGCTCTTCCAAGCCAGTCTGAGGCTGAAGAATCTTCGGGGCCAACACGCTACTCGCCCCTCCCTTCTCCAAGCTCGCTAGACTCCTTTCTGGGTTCCGAAGTGGAGAACGGCGAGCTGACGAGGAGGGGGATCGGGCTCTTCAAGAAGCTGGTGTGCGGGCTGTGTCAAGCGCAGAAGGACAACGAGGCACTGCAGCGCGACTACGTGTGGCTCGCGGACGAGGTGAGGGGCAACCCAGCAGGCGAGGCGATGTCCCCTTCTCGGCTTTTGGATGAGATCGATGAAGGCCTCCTGGTCGCCCAGAAGAACTCGGGGCGGATTCGCGAGTTCCTCAGCTCGCGGCGACCTGCGGGGCGGGGGACGCGAGGCCGGGGTAGATAGAAATGGCTTCATTGCTGAGCCTACCGGTACTCGCCCCTTGCCCACTCAGCTCGCACATCATGTTCCTTTTTCTTCTGCACTTGATTTATTTGAACTATTTTCTCCCCTGGCCTGTAATAACCTATAATATTTTTTAAATTCCAATGTTTGTTATTTGAATAACATATCGCCCCTTGTATTCAGCTCGGCATGTGATGGGCCAAGTCATAGAAGTCGGCGAGCTGGGGTTGGCGAGCTGGGGCAGGCGAGCTGGACTGATCAGTCATCTCGGCCTAAGATTTCTTTTCCTATAAATAGGCCCCCTCACCAACCCCGTACCACCGCCTTTACTGCCTTCATAATCCTTCTTCTCGCTTTCCCCCTCTTTTCGTACTCGCGCTTTTAGCCTTTACGCGAGCATGGGCAAGACCAATCCCAACGCCGACGGCCTCTCCAAGTGCGCCCAACACTTCACCGACTACTGCTTCTTCGAAGGGAATACGAGCGAAGCGGAGCTTGTGGAGTTCGTCACCGACTACGTGCATCCGGGCTTTGAGGCGCGCCGGCCCAGGGAGCAGGAAGCCATCAATACTTTCTACTCTGACGAGCTCTCCTTCCCCATCTCGCATTTCGAGGTGGGGTTGCGCCTACCACTCTGACCGGAAATCCGTCAGATATTAAAATATTATGGCGCGGTGCCCGCGCAACTCAACTCGAATGCCATCGTCATGATGGTGGCGTTCGCGTGCTTCCTCCGCCGGGAGCGAATAGAGTTCAACCTGACCGTTTTCAAGAAACTCTTCTCCTACAAGGCGACCCCGGATAGCGTCACCTACTTTGGGGGCTCTCTCATCAAAGTTCGCGAGATCGTGAACAAGCACCATAACTGGATGACCAAGATCGCCTTCATCAAGTGCGATCTCGGCAACATCCCCTACTCGCCCCAGCAGAAAGGCGAGGACGTGTACCGCCCTCCGGCTGTGTCCGGCAACGACGCTGAGCTCCACAAATTCCTCCTCCACAAATACTTCGAGGTCGCCTTCCTGCGAAGGAGCCTCGACTCGCTCCTCCTCATTCTTCCCGGCGAAGGTACTTTTCCTTTTTTTTTCTTTCTGTTCAGCTCGCCGAACACCATAAAACTATTCTGACTAAGTTTTTTCATGCAGGGGAGCGACTGATTCCCGCGAATCCGTCATTCGCGGACTCGGGATTATTCCTTGACCCCCTCGCGCGCGAGAAGGCAGCGGCTGCGGCCTGCCGAGATGAGCTGGCTTCCTCCAAGCCCTCATCCAGCAAGAAGCGGCCTGAGCCTGCGGGACCGAGCTCGCCCCGTCGCCAACAGCCGCCAAAGAAGATGACGAAAGCAGTGGTGGTTCCCCGGGCGAGACATCAACAACAACAACAAAAGCCCAAATACATGAGCTCGCCCGAGACCACCCCGGATGGGTCGCCGGAGAGCCCGCTGAAGGAGATTTCGGGCAAGGGGCAGGGGGTGGCGAGTCCTCTGCTCCCCCCGCTGCGAAGAAGGCGGCCAGCGAGCCAAGCGCGCCGAAGGGCCACCCCCTCTTTGGCTTTGGGGGGAGGTGGAAAGACTCGGCTGGCGAACTCATGGTCCAGTGGGACGAGCTGGCCCACCGAGTCTCTATCTCCACCCTTCATCCTTCCTGGACTGACCGCCAGCTCTCTATCGGCCACGCTTACGCGCTCGGCTTCGGCCTCTATGGCCGCGAGGACGTCGAGGCCTATAAGGGTATGGCCATGCGGCAGCTCGACCACGAAGGCATGCAAGCTCATATGCGGGTCATGGAGCTGCATCACATGATAATCCGTCACAGCTTCAACCTCAGCAACCACCTCCAGAAAGCCGAGCAGGCACGCGACGTCGCCAAGGACAAGGTCATCGACCTGGCGAGGCAGCTCGGCATAGCCGAGCAATTACTCGCCCAAGCCGTCGGCGGGTTGGTAAGTGCCGGGTTGCCTATTCATCTCTTCACTTAGGATTTTTCTGCACTCTCCGTTATAAGCTCGTTTCCCTTTTCTTTTTCAGGACGCCAAGGCCGTCGTTGAGTTGCGGGCTCGCGCCGCGGGGCTGGAAGGAGAGAACAACCAGCTTCGCGCCCGCTCCGCCGAGCTGGAGGCTCGCCTTGCCGGGCTGGAAGAGGAGAACGGGGCGCTGAAAGCGGAGAATAAGGGCCTCCATGCCGAGGTCCTCCGCCAAGCGGAAATCTTCTTCCCCTCGGGCAACAGCGAGCCCCCCTTCCCGTACAAGAGGCCGAGGGTCTTTAGCGAGGCCGAGGGCGTTGAAAGGCTGCGGGTCAACTCGATCGCGTCCGCTGAGTGCACCCTTCAGATGATGAAAGATACGGGGGTGTTGGTGGAGGGCTGTGAGGAGATCACGGCCCGGGACCTCATGCTGAGTCTGTTCCCGCCAACGCCGCCTAGCGAGAAGGAGGACAGCTTTGACCTGCTCTTCGGGAAGGGCTTCAAAGATGACCTGTCCGGAGGAGTGGGCGAAGATCGCTAGTCCGGGGGGGAGGGCGAGAGCTGACCCGCACCCTTTTTCTCTTTCACTTTAATTTTTTCCCCTTCTTTTTGTAACCTCGCCCAGACGAGTTCTCCCTTATGTAACAAATTCATACTCAATGGAAAGTAGATTTTTCTAACATATTTTTCTGGAACCTTCTTACTGTGATGTATTCGCCTGCGAGTTTTCCCCCTTTAATGATCTCGCTACGATTGAGCTCGCCGCTAGAGTGGATGTTAAGACTCGTAGCTGTGAACTGACCTTAAGAGCTCGCCCACCCTAGGCAATTCAGAGGTGGACCATTTGCCGCGCTGGGCTCGTCACCTCCCAGTTCGTACAGGCATTGCCTTTCTTGCCAATGTCAAACAAAAACCAGAAAATTTCACAAGTAGAACCTGAAGGGGGTAGAATGCGCCGCCGGAGCTCTCCCTTTTTGCCAGATGCCGAGGACTCGGTTCGCCACCCTTCTGTCGAGCTGGGCCTGCGAGCCCCGACTCGCTTGTGAGGACTTTTCTCCCCCTATCCTTAGGGGAGAGGCCAGACTTTTCAGGTAACATCTGGAGAGGGTGGGGCTTCCCCGAGTGATATCCAGCCCTGCCAGCTAGGTGAGAGTCTGGCAGCGGGATCTGCTCGGGGTCTGGGTTGACGTCATCAAGTGACATCCGGCCCTTCCAGCTAGGTGAGAGCCTGGCAGCGGTATCTGCTCGAGGCCTGGGTAGACGTCATCAAGTGACATCCAGCCCTACCAGCTTGGTGAGAGCCTGACAGCGGGATCTACTCGGGATCCGGGTTGACGCCATCGAGTGACATCCAGCACTGTCAGCTAGGTGATAACCGGACATCGGGATCTGCTCGGGGTCCGGGTTGACGTCATCGAGTGACATCCAGCCCTGCCAGCTAGGTGAGAGTCTGGCAGCGGGATCTGCTCGGGGTCCGGGTTGACGCCATCGAGTGACATCCAGCCCTGCCAACTAGGTGAGAGTCTGGCAGTGGAATCTGCTCGGGGTCCGGGTTGATGCCATTGAGTGACATCCAGCCCTGCCAGCTAGGTGAGAGCCTGGCAGCGGGATCTGCTCGGGGTCCGGGTAGACGTCATCAAGTGACATCCAACCATGCCAGCTAGGTGAGATCCTGGCAGCGGGATCTGCTCGGGGTCCGGGTTGACGTCATCGAGTAACATCCAGCCTTGTCAGCTAGGTGAGAGCCCGACAGCGGGATCTGCTCGGGCTTCGGGTAGACGTCATCGAGTGACATCCAGCCCTGTAGCTAGGTGAGAGCCTGGCGGCGGGATCTGCTCGGGGTTTGGGTTGACGTCATTGAGTGACATCCAGCCCTGCCAGCTAGGTGAGAGTCTGGCAGCGGGATCTGCTCGGGGTCCGGGTTGACGCCATCGAGTGACATCCAGCCCTGCCAGCTAGGTGAGAGTCTGGCAGCGGGATCTGCTCGGGATCTGGGTAGATGGCATCGAGTGACATCCAGCTCTGTCAGTTAGGTGAGAGTCTGGCAGCGGGATCTGCTCGGGGTCTAAATGAGCACCTCACTCGCTTACGTGAATTACTGCAGGGGGATTAGCACATCAAGAAGCTTCATTAAAAACAAGGCACTACTTACATGTCTCAGGAATAAAAGCGTTTCAAGTCATCACCGCTCCAGGTGAGACTTAGGGTCTCGCCCTCCACATTCTGGATGCGATATCCTCCTGAGTTCAATGTTTCTTTTACAATGTATGGATCCTCCCAATTGGGGTTGAGCTTTTCCACAGTTGTTGATCTTCCTACGACATCCACTTTCTTCAAAACCAAGTCCCCTTCCATGAATTGTTTGATCCTGACGTGCTTGTCAAAGTACTTAGCCATTCTCCTCTTCACTTCTTCATGTCGGATGGCGAAGAGAACACGCAGTTCCTCCACCATGTCAAGGGAGAGCCGCAGCTCCTCCTCGTTTTCAGCCGACCATTCTTCTCTGCCTTCCTCCACCGCGACCACCCGAGGCGTCTGTATTTCGAATTCTATGGGGAGTACTGCCTCACATCCATGGGAGAGCTTGAAGGGAGTCGCTCTTGTGGTCGTGTTGGGGGTGGTCCTCAGAGCCCAGAGGACCGAGGGGAGCTGCTCCACCCAGCTCCTCTTCAAATTTTTGACCTTCTTCTTCAGGAGGTTTACAATGATGTTGTTTGCCGCCTCCACTTTCCCGTTGCTCCTGGGGTGGTGGACCGACGCGAACCTGAGGTCGATTCCGAGCTGCTCACAGAAGCTAATGAATTCTGCGCTGGCGAACTGAGGCTCATTGTCCGTGACGATGACTTGGGGTAGCCCGTGCCGGCAGATGATCTCTCCCCAAATGAAATTCCTGATGACCTGGAAGGTCACCTTGGTCAGTGCCTTCACCTCCAGCCACTTAGAAAAATAATCTATCATTACTAACAGGAACCCCTTTTGCCCGCTGGCCTGGGGAAACGGCCCTACCAAATCCATCCCCCAGATAACGAAGGGTCATGGGGCTGTGATGCTTCTGAGACGCTGGGCCGGTTGTAGTTGGAGGGGGGCGAACAACTGGCATTTGTGGCACCTTCTTGTAAACTTTGCAGCGTAGTGGCCCAGAGTAGGCCAGAAGTACCCTTCTCTGACAATCCTCCCTTCCAGGGTCCGGCTCCCGGAGTGACTCCCACACTCCCCGGAGTGGACTTATTCCAAGATCCTCTGCACTTCCCTCTCGGCCACACAACGGGTCAGCATCCCCGAGAGAGTCTTCCGATACAATTGCCCGTCCCAGAGGAGATAATATGTTGATTTGTATCTAAACTTATTTTTGTCCATCCCCTCCGGATACTCTCCTGTGGAAAGGAAGGTCGTGAACGGGTCCATCCACGAGAGGTGTTGATCCACCTCCATCAGCTCTCCCTCTTCGATGGAAGGGTGGAATAGATCAGTGATGGTACCCCCCACCCGGGGACCGTGCTTTGCCAATTGATCTACATGTTTGTTCTCCTCCCTGGGCACGCGTCGGATGGAGATGGTCTGGAACGTGTCGATGACCCCCTTCACTTTTGCTAAGTACAACCGGAGGGTAGGCTCCCTTGCCTCGAACTCCCTGTTGATCTAGGAAGCCACCACATGGAGTCAGTGAGGACCTCCACGTCAAGCACCCCCAACTCCCTGCCCAGGAGCAACCCTGCTATTACGGCCTCGTATTCGGCCTGGTTGTTAGTGATGGGGAAGTGCACCAACACCGTTTGCTCGATTCTCGTCCCTTGAGGGCTTTCCAAAATTACCCCCCCCCCCCCCAAGGAATGTTTCCCCGAAGCGTCGTCTACCTTCCACGAAGTCGGACGAGTGAGCTCTTCCTCCGCCACCTCGACCACGTAGTCAGCCAAAAAGTCGGTCATTGCTTGATCGAGAGGCGGGGGACGAAGGAGATGTCGAACTCACTCAGCTCCACCGACCACTTATCCAACCTGCCCGAAGCTCCACCCCCTCAAATATGTTGCGGAGGGGATGGTCAGTCACCACTCGGATGGAGTGTGCCTGGAAGTAGGGTCGGAGCCTCCGAGCCGAGATGACCAGAGCGAAGACCAGCTTTTTCAAGATGGGGTACCATAGCTCGGCCTTTCTCAGGACCCGACTCACGTAAGATATGAGGAGCTGCTTCTTTCCCTCTTCTCGAACCAGAATGGAGCTCAAGGCCTCTGCTCCGACCCCAATATACAAATACAGGTCCTCCCCCTCCTTCGACCCTTGGAGCAGGGGAGCCTGAGTCAACTGCCTCTACAGGGCATGAAATGCCTCTTCGCACTCCTCTGTCCACTCAAACTTTTGCCCCCCCCCCCCTTTAATGTCTTGAAGAAGGGGGAACACTTCTCCCCGGCCCGCGAGAGGAACCTGTTCAACCCTGCCAGCTTCCATGTCAACCGTTGTACCTCTTTAGCATTCCGAGGTGACCCCAGCTCCATGATGGCTTTGACATTGTTAGGATTTGGCTCGGCCCTGGTGGGGGTGAGGAGATGGCCTAGGAACTTGTCGCTGTTGGCCCCGAAAACGCACTTCAGGGAGTTCAGCCTCATCTTGTATTTGCGCAGGGTGGTGGTCTCCTCCAGGTCCTGGAGGTGAGAGTCCACGTCTCGACTCTTGATCATGAGATCATCTACTTACACCTCCAGGTTTCTCCCCTTCTGTTCTCGGAAGACCCTATCCATCATCTTTTGGTATGTTGCCCCTGCGTTTTTCAGCACAAAGGGCATCATCTTGTAGCAGTAGCACCCATCCTCCGTGATGAATGAGACATCTTTGATATCAGGGGGTGCATCCTAATCTGGTGATAACCTGAAAATTCATCTAAGAAGCTCATTACAGGAAAACCGACGGCTGAGTCAACCAACGCGTCGATCCGAGGCAAAGGATAACAGTCCTTAGAACATGATTTATTAAGCAAAGAAAAATCAACACACATACGCCACCGACCGTCTCCTTTTTTAACCATAACTACATTGGAGACCCAGCCGGGGTATTGTATTTTGGACACAAAGCCGACCTTGAGGAGTTTGGTCACCTCCTCCCTGATGGGCTCG
This sequence comes from Platanthera guangdongensis, assembly GCA_039583875.1. Classification (NCBI taxonomy): domain Eukaryota; kingdom Viridiplantae; phylum Streptophyta; class Magnoliopsida; order Asparagales; family Orchidaceae; genus Platanthera; species Platanthera guangdongensis. Next base: position 36,319,116 of record CM077164.1, on the reverse strand, counting down.
GCCAGCTTGTCTGCGGTGGACCTCTTCTTCTGTTGGACGGGGCGAGCTCCCGGGTCCAAGTTGAGGCGGTGGTAGGCCACGCCCGCATCAATCCCCGGCATCTCCGCTGCGCTCCATGCAAAGATGTCGACGTTCTTCTGGAGGCATGCCAGCATCCTGCCCTAAGCCTGTGGGGTTAGCCCCCGCTGATGCGAACATTCTCCACCCTGCCTCCAAAGGTGAGAACCTCCATCTCCACGACCTCTTCCGCACCCTCCAGCCTGGATTGCTCCCCCCATTCTCCGACGTACCTCTCCTCCGGTACAAGAACCTCCCCAGCTTCCACCTCTTCCTCCATGGCCATCGCCTCGGCCAACTCCTCCTGGTCTCCTCCTGTCTACACATGGGTGCAGCTCTCTTTTATCTCTATCTCCTCCCCACCAGCCTCCTGCTCTGCCTCCTCTATCCTCCGCTCCATCTCCTCGGCCCCCTCCTGCCAGGAGATTGAGTTTACGGCGGTGACGTGACACTCCCTTACCACCTTAGGGTCCCCCCAAACCCGGACCTGGATCCCTTCAGCGCTGAACTTTAAGCACTGGTGGAAGGACGAGGGGACGCAACAAAAGGCTTTATGAGGGGCCTTTTGAAGATGGCGTTGTAGCTACTGGGGGCATCCACGATGACAAACCTGCAGTTCCGGGACTGCCCTCCAAGAGTGACGTGGAGCCCCACTCCTCCTTCTACCTCCTTCCTCTCCCCTGAAAACCCAAACAGGGGCCCATCTGAGGCCAGCACCCTCTTTGCCTCCACCTTTATCGCATCGAATGCCTTTTTGAAGATGATGTTGACGGAGCTTCCGTTATCAATGAGGATCCTGGAGACGGTGAAATTCTTGATGCCTGTCTGGATGACCAGCGCATCGCAGAAGGGATCCTCATGATCCGGCATATCCTTCCTCGAGAAGGTAATCTTCTCTTCTGGGGGTGGGGTCTGAGATGTGGAGCCAACGCTCTGGCGGTAAATGGTGTGGAGACTCGCCTTTCGGGAAGCCTCAATCCCCACCCCCACCCCCTCATGGATCACTCTGATCCAACCCGGGTCCCGGCGTCCGCCCGGTCTTCACATCTATCCTCCTCCGCCCGAGACAGGACCTCCTCAATCCTCACCTCCTGCTGACACTGCTTCATGTTTCCTCTCATCTCAAGGAACTCCGGGCACGTGGTCGTAGCGTGCGTTTCCTCTTGGTGGAAGTCGTAGTAGGGCAACTCCACCCCGACTTCTCTCCTCCTCCGTGCTTCTCTCCTCCTCTCCCCCATGGCTATAATCATAGCCTGATTTTGATCGGGGAGGGGAGGTCTTTGGACCTGCCTCCAACCTGGGGGATGGAACTGATCCTGGCCCCTCTGGCGGTTGTCCCTTCCATGGTAACCTCTCCGTGGCCCCGGATCTTGACACTCGGGCCTCCAGTCCAGCCGACGGTCAGGCTCCTGACGCCCCCACCTGGGCTGTTGTTGTTGCTGCTGCTGCCGATGTTCCCTCTGTATGGGTTCAGCTCTCCTTTCCTCCTGACCTCTGGCGCCTCTCGGCTCCTTCTCCTCCTCTGCGGCCCACCTGGCCAGCTTCCGGGCAAACTTCGGGTTTGACGCCTCCCCATCGACTTCTCTTGCTGCCCTCTCCATCAGCTCTTCGTAGGATAGGGGTGGCACTCTCTTCAGTTCCATCCTGAAGAAATCTTGTTGCAGCCCCAAGATAAAGGCCATCATCAGGCTATACCCGGGCATTTCCTGGACCTGGGTGACCTCAATCTGAAACAGGCCAACATAACTCCCCAAGGTCTCGTTCACCCCCTACTTGATGTGGAACAGAGACTCCGACTCCTTCCTCCTCTTGGAGGTGGTGAACCTCAACATGAACCCCCGGCGCAGGTCCTCAAAGCAGTAAATGGAGTTGGCCGGTAGTTGGTGAAACCACTCTCTCGCCTTCTCCTTGAGAGTGATGGCGAAGAGCCTGCACTTGAAGCCATCTGACATCTGCCGGATCGAGACCACCTCCTCAAACCACTGGATGTGCTGGACCGGGTCCCCCTTCCCGGTGTAATAAGACATCTCGGGCTCCCTGAACCCCTCCGGAACCGGGGCCGAAGAAACTAACTCGCTGAACGGGCTGCCTCCCCCTGCTGGGCGAGCTGGAGGGTCTCGCGCACCCATCTCGCCAAACCGGCCCCCGCTTGCTGAGCCGGGGAAGAGCACGCGCCCAGGGAGCTCGCAGCCTCTCCTTTCCTCAGCGACCTCCATCTCAGCTCGCCTGTCGGGAGCGTCCTCGCCCAGAGACGGGGCGGCTATGACTGGAACTGCCGGAGTCGAGCACTCGGCCCGCGCGCCGAGTGCGAACTTGACGAGGTTGATCACCTCCTGCCTGAAGTCTTCGAACATCCCCATCGTGGTCAGAGGGGGTGGGGTGGCGAGTCGGACCTGTCCGAGCCTTGTCCTTCTCCTCCTGTCATCTAGCCTGCTGAAGATTTTCTGTGCTGACCACTCTCCACGCTCACCGCACCAAAATGTTGAAACCGAAAACTCGGTCTCTTGTGGAGTTTGCCCTTGGGGAAGGGATGATCGCGCACCTACTTCTCTCATGCAAGCCAAATAACAAAAAGAAATGGGAACTGACCCAAGGGCTCGGCGTGGAGGTCCCACCACACACCCGGAAGAACTTAGAGCGCTTCCCCTCCTTAGCCAAAGGCCGAGCAAAGGCTACCTCAGAAAGCGCAAGAAGATCTGAACACTACTAAGCATGCATTCTGAGGTGTCACTTTGGTCTTATTTATAGTTTTTTGAAAACGGCCTGCAAATAGCCAACATCCGTTCTTTTGAACAGATATATGTAGTGCAACTAGGTCTGCCAACAACGTAACTTTGTTGTTCTAACAGGCTATAGGCAGACCAGCAGGGGCGAAATGGTAAAAAACATCATAGGTTATTGGGCGAGTGGCCCCCTGAAACCTCTGCTCGCCTGGGGCGGTGAGTACGGGCTTGGCTGGCCCTGTCGGGCCTCGGCGAGTAAGAGCCCGGCTGGCCCTACTTGCCGGCTCCACCGGGCGAGTGCGAGCCTTTTGGCTCTATTCACCCCTGATAATTCCACCTCGCCTGGGCGAGCTGGGGGCTGCCGAACTCTTGCCCCTTGAGCGCTCTCCCGGGACTTGGACCGCATGATCTTGCGGGTCGGCTCTTGAGAAATTGAGACTGATGAATGCTGAGCTCCGTTCGACGAACGCCGAGCTCCGTTCGACGAACTGAGTGGACTGGGAGGGCTTCTCTCAACGACAAGGTAGAAAGGCGTTGAGTGTCTGGACTTCACTCAGCGCTGAGGCGGAACTGCGTCGAGTGTCTGGACTTCACTCAACGCTGAGGTAGAACGGCGTCGAGTGTCTGAACTTCACTCAACGCTAAAGGCAGAACGGCGTTGAGTGTCTGGACTGTCTGGCACTCGCCGCCTCTACCTACCTCCTGGCGAGTGCGGGCCCGGCTGGCCCTACTCGCCTGCTACTAGCCGGGCTCGCCTGGGCGAGCTGGGGGCTGCCGAGCTCTGGCCCCCCTTGAGTGCTCGTCCAGGCCTTGAGAAAAGAGAGTCGGACGGTCTGGCTCCGGGCGACCCCACTCACCGGATACGGGGTTGTACAGGGTGGTGGTTGCAAGGTTAGAGTAGAGGTCGGTGAGGGGGGCCTTTGGAAAAGGTAGGATGGCTGGAGGAATTAGGAGGATTGGGCGGTTAGGTGGGGGAAGGAGGCCTGGCCAGCTGCTGCCAGGTGAAGGGGGTAGACGGCCTGCTGTCAGGAGTAACTGGAGACCGGCCAACTGGAGGAAAGAGGGGGGGAAACTATATAAATGAACAGTAATTTGAATTTTTGAACAGTACCATTGAATAGAAACAAGATTTCTTATTTTCTTCTCTGGACAGTAGTGGTGGGTTGCTTTGGGTGGTGGAAATGGGGCTGCGGGAAGGGGAGAAGATGACTATGGTGGGGGGATACCTTTGGGAGAAGATCGGACACCTAGTAGTCGTCACCTAAGGTTCCATGGCGTCGGCACCGTGGGATGATCGCGGAGTTCCGGGTATTTCTTTCACCAAAACCTGCAATGATTTATTCAGCCCACAAGACTCCTATTTATTATAAAATAAAACACTAGGGCATCCCAATCAACGATTATGAATGTCCGGTGGGAGAGGCCGCTAAAATACATGAATAATGAACCAAAAATAATAAACTAATGTATGAATTTGACTCGTGACGACATTCCGAACACAATCCTCGGAGTCTGATCGTCGATCCGGGCACGGCATATATGGTAAGTCGCCAAATCAGCCCCGAGCGGGCCCAAAGCTCGTGTTCGTCTTTGTTCCCCATCAATCTCCTCGGCTTGAAAGAATTTATCTCCCGATAAATCGGAATCAGAATTCTCTCGATGAATGGCAGGTACAACTCGAAGAGGTCCGTCGGGAGTCGTCTAAGTGTCGTCGACGGAAGAGTGTTCTCGCTCATCAACTCCCCCTGACTGAAATGTCGTCATCTCCGGTGAATGGAGACTGTCGTGTTGAAGTCGAAGTCCAGGGGCGAATCGATCAAGCTCTGCTGCAAGTATCCAAGAGTCACCAACGTATGTAGAGGGAATGCACTGGTGGAGTCTGGTCTCCATAATGCTCTCATCGCTCAACTCACAAGTGGTGGATCCCGGTACGATCGGCGGCGCCGTCGGTAGAACCAAAGAAGACGAATCCCCAGGTGGATGGGTGTCAGAAGTAGGTGAGTAGTGGTGGTCATCAGATATAAGTGGGCTATTTGGGTGGAAAGGCAACGAGAGTGGAGGTGTGGGCGGCTGGAAATCCCCACTGCTTGGGTCCACATACTCGCTAGTCTCGTAGTACGACGTCATATCATCAACACTAAATATCAGGTGTGTAGGAAAATGTGAACCTTATATGTAATTTCTCAAGTATCAAATACAAAGTATAAGTACATATTTATAGGAGGGAGAAGAGAGAGGAAAGTCCTATCCATGATGTGGGACTAAAGAGAGGAGAGAAAATAATAATAAAATACAAAGGAATGGGTCATTGGGCCTTTGTTATATGTGTTTTTCCAACACTCCCCCGCAAGCTGGAGCGTACAAGTCATATGCACCCAGCTTGTACAGACACTGATAAAATAATGTACTCGATAAAGCCTTTGTGAGAATATCAGCAACTTGATCAGTGCCTGAAACATGCTTTAAGTCTAGTTTCTTCATTTGAACTTTCTCCCGAATAAAATGACAGTCTACTTCGATATGTTTGTGGAAGACCGAATTCTTTGCTATGTGTATGGCCGCTTGACTGTCACCAAACAGAACAGCAGAAGAGGGAAGTTTCACCCCTAGATCAGCAAGGAGGCTTTCAAGCCATGTGAGTTCTGAGACAACTGATGTCATCGATCGGTATTCTGTTTCCGCTGAAGATCGAGCAATCACTGCTTGTTTATTACTTTTCCATGTAATGAGATGACCTCCAAAATATGTACAAAAACAACTGGTTGACCGTCGATCGTCCAAGGAGCCAGCATAATCGGCATCTTAATATGCAACCAATGTTGGAGTAGAGGTGGAGTTTTGTAAACCAGTCCTTGACCCAGAGCTGTTTTAAAGTATCGAAGAATACGTTCAACAACATGAAGATGAGAGACTCGAGGAGCATGCATGAACCGACTGACAACCCCAACAGCCAACGATATATCCTGCCTTGTGACCGTTAGGTAGATCAATTTTCCACAAGGCGGCGATAGTATTCCGGGTTTTGGAGAAGCAGATCAGCATCAGAGGCATGAGCACATAATTTGTGATTTGCATCCATCGGAGTAATTGTCGGCTTGCATCCGTACATGCCAGCATCTTTGAGGAGGTCAAGACAATACTTCCGTTGGGAGAGGACAAGTCCATCCGGGCGTCTTGTGACCTCAAGACCGAGGAAGTAGCGAAGATGCCCTTGGTCTTTTGTCTGAAACATGGTGCTAAGGTGTTGTTTGACCGCTTGAACCCCCTTCGAGTCATCCCCAGTAAGTAGGATGTCATCAACATAAACTAACATAAGAACAGTTCCTGTTGCCCGGTGTCGAGTAAATAGGGAGAAGTCTGTTGAGCTCCGAGTGAAACCCATGTCCAGAATAACCTTACTGAACTTGTCAAACCACGCCCGAGCGGATTGTTTGAGACTATGGATGAATTTCTTCAGAAGACACACACGAGACTCCCTCGTGGTCTCAAAACCGGGAGGTTGATGCATGTAGACGGTTTCCTGAAGATCGTCATTCAGGAACGCATTCTTGATATCCAGCTGATGAAGGGGCCAGTGGCGATGCACGGCCACTGAGAGAAGGACGCGAACGGTGTTGAGCTTGGCCACCGAAGAGAAGGTTTTCTCATAGTCAAGGTCTGTTGTTGAGTGAAGTCACGGGCCACCAGACGGGCCTTTAGACGGTCAATGGTGCCATTAGGAGCGTGTTTGATGACGAAAACCCACCTACAACCAACGGGTGTCTGACCGGAAGGTAAAGGGACGAGGACCCAGGTTTGGTTAGCCCAAAGGGCCGTCATTTCTTATTTCATAGCGGCCCGCCAGTCGGGATGTTGAAGAGCCTCTTGCACAGAATTAGGCACAGAGATAGAGGATAATGATGTGGCAAAGTGACGAAGTGACGGGGAGAGGCGATGAAGAGAGACATAATTCGCCATGGGATGAGCGGTGGAGACTGAAGCCGGAGCAGCAGGCCGCGGAGCGTCAGAGGTTGAAGCCGACTATAGTGGGGCAACGGGACGAGAAGAGCGGCGAGAATAGACCTGGATGACAGGCGGCTTGGGAAGAGCTGGAGGCTGGGCAGGAGGGAGAGTTGGTGGAGAAAGATACACGACAGGCTCAATAACATGTATGATAGGGCGCACGATGGGCTCAGGAAAAGGTGCTAGATCCGGAGCAGAGAAGAAAGCAAGATCCTCCCGGAAGGTGACATCAGCAGAAATAGTCACCTTGCGGTAACGGGCGAATAGCATACGTAGCCTTTTTGAGTGTGCAAATAGCCCACAAAGACATATTTGGCTGCACGGGGATCCAACTTGTCCGTAGACAGGCCTACGGTATGAACGTAGCACGTATACCCAAAGATGCGGGGAGTAAGAGAGAAGACCAGAGTGGAGGGAAATAGGAGGCTAAACGGAGTAGCATTGTGGAGGACGGAGGACGGGAGACGGTTGATGAGAAAATAGGCCGTGGAAAACGCAAAGTGCCAATAGGGTTTAGGAACCCGCATCTGAAGCATAAGAGAGCGAGCCACATCACGGAGATGACGATTTTTACGCTCTGCGACACCGTTTTGTTGAGGGGTATAAGCACAAGACGTTTGGTGAATGACCCCAAACTCAAAGCAGAGGGTCGCAAAATCATGGTCATTGTACTCGCGCGCATTATCAGTGCGAAGAGTTTTGATGGGCACGGAGAATTGAGTGCGAGTCTCAAGCAAGAAGGCCTGGAATACACGGGGAAGCTCGGAACGATCACGGATGAGATACAATCATGTCATGCGGGAATAGTCATCTATAAAAGTAAGAAAGTAACAGTAGCCAGAAATACTAAGAATCTTATATGGACCTCATATATCAGAGTGTACCAAAACAAAAAAAGCAGATCTCCGAGTACAATGAGATGGAAAAGATGAACGAGGTTGTTTGCCAAAAATACATGTTTCATACTGAAAAGCAGGAAGAGAGATATCGGGGAGGGCCTTCTGGATGACAGGGAGAGGAGCATGACCAATACGCTAATGCCAATCCTCGGAGGAGACAGATGTGAGAAGAGTAGGAGATTCATCAAAAAGGTAGAGCCCGTTCTGCAGTCGCCCCCTGCCAATGATAGTCTGCGTCTGTTGATCCTGTATCAGAAAAGAAGAAGTAGGAAATGTCACAGAGCAATGTAAGTCAGCAGTGAGGCGAGCAACGGAAAGTAAATTGAATGAAGAGCCCGGAACATGAAGAACCGAGCGTAGGGAAAGCAAGGAGGTGAGAGGAATATCAGCACAGCCAGAGACAGGGACAACTGCCACATTGGTCATAGTAATGTACTTCAGATGAGGAGAGAACAAGTATTGAGGCGGTCGAACATAGGTGATGTGATGAGTGGCACCAGAATCCACAATCCATCGTGTGCCAGTGGAGAGGCAGGCGATATCTTCATTGGAGATGGAGGCAGCGGAGGCAACCGAGGCAGGTGGGCGGCTGAGCAGGCCCTAAAGATGCTGGAGCTGAAGGCGAACCGCGTCAAGGTCAGTACGAGTGGTAGAGGAGTCCGTGGCAGCAATAAAGGCCAGCGAACGAGGAGAACGACCATGTTTGCGATAGCACGTAGCTGCAAGGTGTCCTCCCTTGCCGCAGAAAGAACACTTAGGTCGCAGCCGGCCACCCCGACCTCGTCTCCGAGAGTCAGAAGAAGAATCCATGGATACAAACAATGGCTAGGCAAGAAGACCGGTGAGCAGGAGAAGAAGGTCATGCGAACAACCCAGCAGAACCCGGAGGAGGCCGCACGAACAGAGGCGAAGCCGCACGATCACGGTGTGAACACACCAGCGCCAAGGAGGAAGCCGCGACCAAAATGCGGAGCTCGGAGGAGGCCGCGCGAGGAGTGGAGACAGCGCGAACAGAGGCGAGACCGCACGGTCACGGTGTGAACACCCCGGCAGCAAGGACGAAGCCGCGACCAAAATGCAGATCCCAGAGGAACAGAACGAAGGCACGGCGAACAAAGAGAGGTCGCGGCGAGAAGGAGAAAGCCGGGGCAGAAGTTCGCAGGTCGCACGGTCACGGTGTGGTCGCACCAACGGCAAGAAAGACGTCGCGACCGAAGTGCAGAGCCCGAAAGGAAAGGAGGCCACAGCGAGGAGAGCGCAGCGGACAGATACAAGTCGCGCTTTGAGACCGCAGCGGACAAAGACAAGCCGCGTGAAGAGACCGCAGCGGATAGAGGCAGGCCATGCGAAGAGACCGCAGCGGATAGAGGCAGGCCACGCGAAGAGACCGCAGCGGATAGAGGCAGGCCGCGTGAAGAGACTGCAGCGGATAGAGGAAGGCCGCGCGAAGAGACCGCAGCGGATAGAGGAAAAGCCAAGCAGACAGAGGAGGTCCGTAATGGTAAGAGGAGACTGCAGAGCAGACAGGAGAACTCTGCAGCGGTCACGACGACAAAGCACCAACGGCAAGAGACGCCACGACCAAGAAGAAGAGACCACAACGGATAGAAAAGGGAGACCGCCAGGAATACCGCAGAGCAAGATAAGTCCGCGGGAAGAAAAAGGCCACGCGAAAAGAACCGGAAGAGGCCTCCGGTCAAAGAGGAGTGGACCCACATAAGAGAATGGAGAAGTCTATAAGAGGGAGGAGAAGGGAAGAGAAGGTGGAGCCACGGAGGAGAAAGAAACGAGACTGCAAACAGGTGTGTGGGTAGAAAAAGAAGACCGCGAGGAGGTCGCGGGATGAGGGAAAGGCTAAAAAAAATTTAGCCGGACAGGGAGACCGCTCCCTCTGATAACATGTAGGAAAATGTGAACCTTATATGCAATTTCTCAAGTATCAAATACAAAGTATGAGTACATATTTATAGGAGGGAGAAAGAGAGAGGAAAGTCCTATACATGATGTGGGACTAAAGAGATGAGGGAAAATAATAATAAAATACAAAGGAATGAGTCATTGGGCCTTTGTTATATGTGCTTTTCCAACAAGGTGGATACCCATACTTGCAAGGAAATCAAGATCATAAGTGTTTGCTTCGATTTGTCATATGATTATATAGAGATTCATTCGTCTAACACTCAAGACTTTAGTAAGCCTCGCACGGAGTCTCATAACGCAGATTCTCAACATCACCTGCTCGCCTTCATGAAGTACCTGCTCTTGCCAGTGAACATCCGTATGTGATTTACAACATTTATTATCATTAGGGATTTTTCGTCGGACCGACTCATGTCACATATGCAAACGAAAGACAAACAACTCAACAGACATATGCAAATGATGAAGAAATGACTCGACAGACTCATGCAAATGATGCAAATGATGCAAATAAAACATGACCGAAACAACATACCTGCTACGAGAAAGTCTAATAACGACTGAGACGTCTCTAAAATATGGTGTCCTATCAGGGGGCTCTCTCGGTGGAGAGTAGAAAAAATTATCACGTGTGTGACGAGTGCTCAGATGACCGTGGGAGACATTTATACTTAAATGTGAGCTCGTAAGGAGCCAAATGTCTCTCGGGGAACGTAGTACATCAGGGGGCTCACCAGGAGGTGTGTACGATAGGTCATCGCGAATGAGGCGACCACCTGAATGAAAATCGTGCACGCTGACTAGAAGACGTGACTCTCGAGTGTGGTGAGTGTCCCCGACAAGGAAGAACTCATCGGGTGAGTCAACGGGTGACGTGCCCCAAAACTCATCGAGGCTGCGATGCACCATAAGATAGGTCCTCAAAATATGTGTATGCTAAAGCGTACTCAAGGAAGGCCCTACATACGTTATGTTCTACGCAAGATCAATTCTCCGTGGCAAGGCTATAGATGATAGCGAAAGAGACACCAATAACTCAAAGCTTATAAACAAGCGTCTCGCCCTAATTGCATTCTCACCAGGATGTGGCGGCTCATCAGGAGGCTCAACAGGGGGTCATCGTAAAACTCGTCACTAGGGTCATGATCCTCCATTTTAGTACCATCGTAAGGGGTCGTGTCCCCATGAATAGGTGACATAGTCACTACGAGATCAACATTAGGATCTGGGCTCTCAGTCGTGATGTGACTCTGGGTAATGACAATGGGGGAGTGACACAGACATACACTCAAGAATGGATCCGTGAGTGCGGTGTCAGGAAATTGTGGTTGGGGTACTAACTCGGTGGATGACAGAGGAGGATGTGTGGGTGAGAGACACAACACTACAAACTCAATAGGTCGCTCAGGCTCGCTCTCAGTCGAGGTCACAAGAGGTGGGTCAGAAACAAGAGATAGGTCACTCACTGGGCTAATCACCTCACTGGGTGAGAGTATTCCGCATCAGTTATCAGTTCTGTCGTGGATGACAAGACAGTGGTAGGCATCGTGGTGACCTCGGTATGGGAGGGACTCGTACTGCAGAGGTCAAGGTGAGAATCACATTGACCAGCTCTTGCGGATCTCAATGACTGTTCATAACAAAGGGCGAGCTGATATGTCTGCTCGAGGGACTCCGAGCTATAATAAACTACCTTAGTATGAATGTCAGATCGAAGCCCCGACTGAAATCTAGTAGTGGCCATGACTGGATCCTATCAGATATCACTCCTCACAACTAACTCATCAAAGCGATCCATGTACTCAGCGACAGACATGAATTCTTGCTGAAGGGAAAATAATTGGTCGAGCAAGCAACTCTGATAAGACAAAGACAGATACATCTGGCACAATATACACTTCATGTCCACCTAACTAGTGATGCGACGAAGACGGTCTCGCACGTGGGTCCTCTCAACGCTAGACTAGTAATCTCTTGTCTGATCTAAAAGTCTAAGTTTTGCAAACTTGATTCGACGTTCACCGAATAACTCAAATTGATCAAGATAAGACTTCATATCCACGAGCCAATAGCAGAAAGACTCGGGACACAAAGAGCCGTCAAAGTAAGGGGCAATAGTACGAAACTGACTTTCAAGATCTCTCTCAAAGCGATGATCCTCATAATAGTCAACATTAAGGTAATCGAGTCGTATCGAAGGATCAACACGATCTGCACGCGTGCAAGGATATGAACGACGACAATCATTATATTGATCGTCACTAGTGTAGTGGGGTCGTGTCGGTGGGTCAACACGATCTCTAAAAGTGGTGTACTGCGATCAAGAATAATTGTCGTAATAACGAGAGGGTCTCTCTGAAGAGGCTCTATGGAAGCGTGTGTAAGTGGACTCAGAATAACAGTGTGATACATAGAGATTATGAAAATTATAGACTCTAAAACTGCGTATCGAGAAGTGCGCGCAACGTCCCTCTGATATCAATTGACGCACGGCGAATCTATAGGCAGCGGAAAATCGGCGACCTAACCCTACATGATATGCAAACCCGACGGTTAGATCACATATTAGATAATAAATAATAACATCTTACGCAGATAATTCAAGACGAGGCAAAATAATTTATTTAAGTAAGGCAAGATTAGACGTTCCCCCGCGTAGAGGGCCAAAGCACGAGCGCGCGGCGAATAAAGTCATGCAAATCACAATATTTATCTAACAAACTACTACCATACGAGATATCCAAACAAATATGATGTTCAATCTGATAAATAAATGCTGAAGCATAATAATCCAATACAACAATACTCATGAAATAGCAGGTTGACCAAGGCAATGAAGATTCCGGAGTCGAGTGCGTGGATCGGCGATCAAATATGGAATCGGAGGCGCAACGATGATGGCGGTGTCTGTCCTCGAAAGAAAGTGGGGAGATCGGGCCGGAAATGGATAGATCCGGCCACTAGGAGGGAGATTCGGGCGGGGAAGGGTAGATCCAATATTTTGGAATCGGATCCGGGTGAAGGGAGGATGAACGAGTGGAGGAAATAACGGATCGGTACGCTAAAACCTAGATCTGGACTGATCTAAAATTTTAGGGTTGTTTGAAAGGTGGACCCACGGAGGAGCGGGTGACGGTTTTGGAAATTGGTGGGGGTTTAATGAGGGGTGGTGGCTGCAAGGTTAGAGTAAAGGTCAATGGGGGGTTTCTGGCCTTTGGAAAAGGGCGGATGGCTAGATAAATCAGGAAGATTGGGCGGTTAGGTGGGGGGAAGGAGGCCTGGCCGGCTGCTGCCAGGTGAAGGGGGTAGACGGCCTGCTGTCGGGAGTAACTGGAGACTGGCTGACTAGAGGAAAGTGGGGGAAAAACTATATAAATGAACAGTAATTTTAATTTTTGAACAGTACCATTGAATAGAAACATAATTTCTTATTTTCTTCTCAGGACAGTAGCGGTGGGTTGCTTTGGGGGGTGGAAATGGGGCTGCGGGGAGGGGAGAAGAAGGCCATGGTGAGAGGATACCTTGGGGAGGAGATCGGGCACCTAGGAGTCGTCACCTAGGGTTTCACGGCATCGGCACTGTGGGGTGATCGCATAGTTCCGGGAATTTCTTTCGAAAAAACCTGCAATGCATTATTCAGCCCACAAGACTCCTATTTATAATAAAATGAAATATTATGGCATCTCAATCAACGACTATGATTGGCGGTGGGAGAGACCACTAAAATACATGAATAATGAATCAAAAATAATAAACTCATATATGAATTTGACTCGCGGCGACATTCTCGACGCAACTGCGGAGTCTGATCGTCGATACGAGCACGACATATATGGTAAGTCGTCAAATCAGCCCGAGCGGGCTCAAAGCTCATGCTCGTCTCTGCTCCGCATCACTTGGTCATTCAGCTTGAATTCTTCGACTTCATTCCAGACATAGTCTTTCAACGTAAACACTCTAACTTGGCGCGAGACTTAGTTATACAACTAGGATTCTCCAATTTGTCTCTGGACCTAGTCATTCAGCTCGAATTATTTGGCTTCGCTCTTGACTTATCCATTCAATTCAGATTCTCTGACTTGATCTTGCACTTGGTGATTCCACTTGGATTCTCCTATGTAGCCCCAAACTTAATCACTCAACTTGAATTCTTTGAGTAGGCTCCAAACATAGCCATTCAACTTGGATTTTACGATTTTTCTCCAACATTCAGTAAAAACATATTTTCTCGGTCCAACATTTTAAAGCCTCAGCTCTCGAAGACTAACAAAGATATCAATCATCAATAATCTCTTGACAAGTTAAATATCATTTCTCCCCTCGCTGCTCCTTTTTTGGTTGTGTATACTTAGCAGAATCTCTATTTAAAAATTCTTTTGTTCCTGCCTATTGATTGTAAGTAAGTTAGGCTGCAACAACAATGTTACTTTGTAACCATGGTTATCAGGATCGCGATCCGGATCATAGGATCTTACGATCATACGATCCAGATTTTGTAAATTGATCCGGATCTTACCTTGGATCTAAATTGGCACATCTACGACTGGGATCGCGATCCGGATCTTTGGATCTTTAAGATCGCGATCCCGACCCGATTCTACTGGTCTGGCCAAAGGTAACTAGAAACATGTCCAACCCTATCACAACCCCATTTAACCGGTCCAACGCGCATAGCCCATAGCTTAATCTTATCCCAATCCCGCCCCATACCTCATCACATAATCATATTTTGTTGTTTTATCGTATCTGAAGTGTCGATTGTCGACTGCAAAATGAGGACAAGAGCGACGTCTTTGGCTTCAGATTCAGACAATGTCTTTCTTTTCCTTCCTTACCAGGCTCCATTTCAAGTAATGTTAGTGTCTTATCTTATATTTATGCATATGAGCAATGCAGTGGAAGGTAATCCAGTGGCTTCTTGCTTCATACTCTCAGGTTGATGTCTTCTATTCCTTTCTAGCGTACAAGCAATCTAGCGGTTAGAAATCTAGTATACGAGCAATTTAAGCTTCCTACTTCCAGCGCACGATCAATCCACTGTGTTCGTTTTCCTGCTTCTAGGCTTCCACCAATCCATCAGTCCATATTTGTTTTTATTATTAATAGACATTGGGTGTTCTACTTGAAACTGAAAGTGAACTTATTATGATATTATTTTTTTTGATTTAGTTATTCAAAATTTTCTAATATAATTATTCACATACTGTTCAGCTTATTGATTTTTTTGTTAATTGAGCATGTAATTGAATGATACAAAATTCAATTTTATATTTTTAGTCTTAATTTAGAAATGTTGTAGGATCTTACGATCCTCGATCTGATCCTCGATCCGATCCGATCCAACCTCGAAGCGATCCCACCTAGGATCTCGATCCTGACAACCTTGTTTGTAACACATTAACCAACTTTAACAACAAATCAACAGTCCGATCGGACCCCTTGATAAGAAGTAAACTAAACTACAGTAATAAAATTGGTACATAATAGGCATGAATGAGAATATTAAAATAAAACATACAACATAAGTATTAAATGAAACTACGGGTAAAGGGGTGCCTTAATTTTTCTGAATTCACAAAGCCAGCTAGAAAAGAAATGGACCAAACATCTAAATTTTCTGAAATACTAAATATTGTTTGATATATAGAAAATCTTAAACATTTAGGTTACACTAAGTTCACAAAAGAAAGTTACACGGTACTGAAAGGAAATACAACTGAACGAAAAACAAATTATAAATGGAGGTCTACAAACGCTTATCCTAGGCGCAACTCCCACTTGTGACACCTGTAATGAAATGCCAAAAAACGGGTCAGCCCACTGAAGAGTAAAAAAAAGCATTCCTCCTACTGACATTAAAATTAATTTGAATGAGACATGAGTGCATGTTTTTTAAAACAATATTTTATACTGAGAAAAAATGTATTACAATTCTATGCATATTTTCTATCAAAAATATTGTAAACATAAATGTCAATTCTAGTGTAATCATATTATGCATTTTCATTCAAATTCTGAAAACGTTAAACTATAGGGATTTCTAGATTTCGGCATATACTTGAATTCCAAGTGTTTTATGCTTGTGCTTCTACATATTCTAGGTTGAGTGGCTTCTTATTTGTATTCTAACTTGAGGTTCATACGGTCTGCTATGCCCTATGAGTAAGAGATATGTGTCTTTATCTATCACGAGAGAAAGTCTCGATCGTACCTCCTAATCATTTTCCATCAAATGTTGAATTGCATTCTTATTCATCTAAAAGCTTTAGGCCGAGCCTTTTACTAATTAATTACCTTAAATCCATACTCCATTTTCATGCATTCTAAACAATTATATGATTACATGTATTGTATATTTTCACAAACTTCATGGTGGTCTAACTAAAAGAAAATAGCTATTTATGATCTACTTGTATTAATTGAACGCTTGAGGGGATTATAGTTTCTTATCAACAACTAATATTGAATATTGATGTGTGGGTTTCTACTGGTACATGTATTCTCTTAATGATAAAAAAAATATTTTATGCAATACTATCCGATATGTCTAGCCAAAAAGAATAAAGTTTCTTACCTCAATGGTGCGGCGCTCGTAAACTCGGTCCGGCGACATAGTTTCTTTTAGATTATTTCACAAAACTCGTATTTTTCTCCAAACTATGCCAACTCGAACCCTAGATCAGAAGGGAAACATAAACCTTAATTAATTTATTAGTAATTTCCTAGGGTTTCGATGGCTACATAAAAATATCTCAGTGAAATTAAGAGTATGAAACAAAAGATACTAGGGAAAATTTGCTAAGGAGTTTTTACCTCCTTCCAACCATGGGAGCAAACAACTGAGATTGATGGTCTAGCAAGGAACGGTTAAAGAATGATATCCCTGTAAATGATTTATTGCATAACCTGAATCCCACGATTAAAAAAATGATACCTTGTTAATTGAGGAGGAGAAAGGCTCGGATCCAGAAACGGGAAAACCCTAAGCGATTGAACGGCTTCACAGTTACTAGATTCGGATAGTGCTCACAACGACAACAACACTCACGCCAAGGGCCAACAAGTACCATCGATCGAATTCTTGCCATATTTCAGCTTTGAGTTTTTGCAGGGAAAGGGTCTTATCTTGATGTCGGGTGGTAGGGTCTGTAATTACTCAATTAGAGAGCCAATGTAATAGGTTGAACTGCTACAAATTCCTTGCCAGGATGGAGCGGGTGGGCGGCGGCGGTGAACAGATTGGTGGTTGAATAGTAAGGTCAAGGCTCACCAAGAACAACTTCGGTTTAATGAGTAAGAATGAACTAAACTATCTAAAACATACTAGGATACATCATTATTGCTTAAGAATTGTTTTACAAGCTAATGCCTATATATAATATCTGTACAAATATGTGACCGTTACATAAGTGGGTGACAGTTGGTACTTTGTCCATTACTCTTTATATACCCGCCTGCTACGTTCACTGTAGTGGCACGGTGACGTTCGACGGAAACAACCAAATGGCTGAACGTGGAGAGAGAGGGAAGGCTTGAGGAGAGAGAGGAAAGGTATGGGTCGAGAGAGAGAAAACATTAATAGGAGATAGAAAACATTACCTCATTAATTCTTATTCATTCGGAGTACATCATACACTACATTTATAATGGCCACTATTTGACCGTTGCCCTATCTATCTGTTAGCCATAATGGCTACATCTTTTGCTCTGCCCGAAATAGTTGCCCGGGTTGTACTATCTACCCGGCTTCTCATACAACAGTCGCTTATAAAATCTCTCTTAATTGATGAAACCCTAAATCCCTTTTCCCATTCTCTTATTCCTTCGTTGTGAGCGAGAGCGGCGTGCTTCCAGAGGTAGAGGAGGAATCCGCCAGAGTAAAGACGATGTCGTGCGCAGAGATCGTCGGGGGAGGCTCCTTGAAGTGCCTGGCCTGAAAGGTATCTCTGTATCTCCTGTCGCCTGCTGTTTTTCCACTTGTTTTTTCTTCCTCTTCATTTTTGTTGGTCCTTTCTCGAGGGATGTCTGGGTTTGTGGCCGATCTATCATTCCTGGTAGTGAATCCTGATCCATAGCAAAAATATTATCAGAAGATGTAGAGTTAGCGTTTTGATGGATGACAAAGGGAATTGTATTTTCTTCCCTGGATGGATCGTCCTGAGGAGTTTTGTTTTTGTTTTGTACATCTCATTCGAGTTCTCGTAGTTTCTTATGCGTTGTCTGCAAGGAAAGAGTAGAGTTAGGTCGCGTTTGACAAAATAGAGGGATGACCATGGTATCGTTGTGGAAGTGTTCATCCCTGAGTACGTTGTCTTGTGTATGTGAGGATCCCTCATGAGTACTGTTGTTGTTCTCTGCATCCCTATTTGTATTGTCGGTAGATGGTTCCTGCATAACAATGTTTGAATTAGGAGGTGACATTTGTCTAGCAATAGGGTGACAGTAGGAGAGTTTTGGATGACAACTTCCGTGTTTGTCTGTTCTGAAGTGGGTTGTTCGCATGAGCATTGAGCTTCCAGTACTTTCAAAGTCTCCTTGTTGATGGAATCGAGATCTTCCCAGGTGGCTTCCTCTGGAAGATAACCTTCCCAGTGGAAGAGGCCCTGTTGTACGGCTTGCCCATCTTGTACAATCGTTCTCTTGTCCAAAAAAGCAAGAGGGTGATGAAGTGAACCCGACATTGCTGAGACTGTTATATTATGAGTCGGAAAATCTGCGGTCTTATAATAGGGTTTAAGCATAGAAACGTGAAATATAGGATGGATTTTACTAGTGGGTGGTAACTTAAGTCTATATGCTACTTGTCCAATTTTTTTGAGAACTTGGTACGGCCCGAAATATCGTAAATTAAATCGTTTACATTTTCTTTGATGCAGGGACAACTATTTATAGGGCTGAAGGCGAAGAAGAACCAAATCTCCCTCCTGGAAGGAGATCTCCCTACTTTTCCTATCTGCAAATTTTTTCATTTTTGTTTGTGCCTGTTGTAGGTGATCATGTAATCATAATAATAAAAATTCTCTAGATGTGGACTCAGGCAGCAGCAAGTTGGCCGATAGCCCCCCGTCCCCAAAGGGTAAAAACTGCGGTGGTGATCGGTCAAATATTGCCTCGTATGGTGTTAAACCTGCTGCTGAATAATATGTGGTATTATAATGATACTCAGCCCAACTTAACAATTGGGCCCAGTGCGCTGGCAGTTGAAACGCAAATAAACGTAAATACTGATTAATACATCGGTTAACACGCTCGGTCTGTCCATCCGTCTGCGGATGGTAGGCCGAGCTAAAACGGAGCTTAGTGTCATTTGTCTTAAAATATGTTAACAAGAATTGGCTCAGGAAAATGGGATCTCTATCCGAAACAATTGTTGCGGGTAGGCCATGTAATTTTCCACAATAATCCCAGGAGACCTGTGCCACGGAAGTCGCTGTGAAATGTGTTGGGAGTGGGGCAAAATGGACTCCTTTTGATAGGCGGTCAACCATGACTAATATGGTCGTATAAGATTTTGATTTAGGAAGATGTGTGATAAAATCAATGGAAAGGTCAGTCCAAATCATAGTAGGTATTGGGAGTGGTTGTAACAAGCCATAAGGTAAGTCATTGCGAGCTTTTCCCTTTTGACAAAGATCGCAATGCTGCACATAAGTGTGTACGTCGGCTGTCATTCCTAGCCAAAAAAAGAGTGAGCTAGACGCTTGGTAGTTGCGGTAATTCCCAAGTGTCCACCTGTGCGTGTATCGTGTGTCTCGCTTATTAGAATCGCGCGTATTGTCGATTGTCGATTGTGGAACATATAACTTGGTTTTATAAAAAAGTTTTCCTCCAATAATAGACCATTCTGGAATTGAAGTGGTGTTGGTTTCCAATTTTTGGAATATCGCTCTATTTTTGGTATCTGATTGGTATAACTGTTTTAATTCATCAAATATAGTTGAATAGCAAAATGAAATATTTTGTAAAGTAGCACAAAAAGCATCAACCGGTGTTTCATATTTCCTTGATAGGGCATCGACTGCCGTTTTTTCCTTGCCGGGATGGTATTGAATTGAATAGTTAAATCCCAGCATTTTAGACAAAAACTTTTGTTGTTCTAGCAGTGTCATGACCTGAGAATTCAGGTTATGGAGCGTTTGGTGGTCTGTTAATATAGTAAAAGATGCTCTGATTAAATATTGTCGTCATTTACTGACCGCAGTTGTGATGGCTAATAATTCCCTTATGTAGGTTGATTTTGCTTGGTCCTTAACTGACAATTTCTTACTAAAATATGCGAGTGGGTGTCCCTTTTGTGATAAGATGGCCCCAATGCCACAGTTAGATGCGTCACACTCAATAGTAAAGGGTACTGAAAAGTCTGGTAATGATAGGATAGGTGTTGTCATAAGAAGTGTTTTGATTTTCTGAAATGCTTGTTGCTGGTTTCTGTCCATACAAACCCGTCTTTTACCAATAAATCGATAAGTGTTGTCACCGAAGCAAACTTACGAATAAATCGTCTGTCATACCCGGCTAAGCCGAGGAAGGCCCGCAATTATTTTTGGTTTGCCGGAACTGGCCAATCTGCAATTGCGGCTAGTTTTCCCGGATTTGGTCGAACACCGTCACCTGAAATGATGTGGCCTAAAAACTCTATCGTTGAAGTTGCGAAGGTGCATTTGGAAGGTTTTAGAGTTAAATGGTGAGTCTTTAAGAGTTGGAAAACCTCTACCAAATGTGTCGCGTGGACAGATTCTGATGAGCTATAGATTAAAATATCGTCGAAAAATATAACCACAAATCGTTTAATGAATGGTTGAAATAAACTGTTCATTATGGCCTGAAATGTAGTCGGAGCCTTCATTAAACCAAACGGCATTACGAGAAATTCATAGAACCCGTTATGTGTTCGGAATGCTGTTTTGTGGATGTCATTTGGATTCATTCATATTTGGTGATATCCGGAGAATAAGTCAAGTTTGGAAAAAATTGTTGCACCATGTAATTCGTCGAGGAGCTCATCTATAGTTGGCATAGGGAAACTATCCTTGATTGTTAGTGTTCAATACCCGATAGTCGACGCAAAAACGCCAAGTCTCATCTTTTTTTAATGAGTAAAACTGGAGAACTAAACGCAGAGGTACTTGGGCGGATTAACCCTTGAGCTAACAATTCGGCTATTAATCTTTCGATTTCGTTCTTATGATAATGTGGATAACGGTATGACTTGACTATGGCCACTGAATTTTCATTAATTAAGGGAATTTTATGGTCAAAGGGTCGAACTAGGGATAGACCCGTTGATTTTCCGAACAGGCTTTGATAGTCATGTAACAATGTCTGAATGATTGGATTTTTAATGTTCGAGAAATCTAGTTGTTCATTCAAATATGATTCGTCAATAGTATCCGTTTGTAAATAAAGTAACATGGATTCAATTGAATCTTGTGCCTGAAGTTTACATATCTGAGAGGATGATATTGATCATGGATTTAAGAACCTTTCTCCTTTAAGAATACAATGTTTGCCTTGATATGTGAAAGTCATTTCTCGTGTGGCATAATCCGTGGTAATGGGTCCTAAAGTTTCTAGCCAATTAAAGCCTAGAATAACGTCGGCCACGTGTAAATCCACAATATATAAATCTACTACGAATGATATTTTTTGTATTTCAAGAGCTGCTTGAGGGCAAATTTCCTTACAAAACATATTGTTACCGTTTCCAACATGTACTCTAAAAGGCGGTATGGCAATAATGGGGAATTTTAGGTAAACTGCTGAACATTTTGTGATAAAATTATGTGTGCTACTGTTGTCCAGGAATATGTGAACAGTGATGTTACCTATTTTTCCTAGGACCCGCAATGATTTTGAAGGAAAGGTTCTCATTAACGCGTTGCCACTGATTTCGGGATTACCCGACTCGTCTAGCGACGGTTGGTCATCAGCTAGTGGTGGAGTGTCATCTTCCAATTCTTCTTGTTCTCCTTCAAAAAAATATAAAGTTGATTTATTTTTACATTTGTGTCCTGGTGTTTAACGTTCCTCACACGTAAAACATTGTCCCCGCTCTCGGCGACTCTGTAACTCTGTTGGTGATAAGCGTCGGACCATCATTTTATCGGTGCGGTTTTAAAAATTCACTGGTTGCGCGGTGGACTGGGACCCAGACCAATTCTGACTTCCCGCTCCATTTGTTTTGGACGGCCATTGTCGACCCGGACGAGTGTCATCTACTATTTTATCTTCAAATAATTTGCCATTTTAAAAGTTTCATATAAGGTTGTCGGATGGTGGGCAATTACTTCTCAGCATATGTGTGGTTTTAATCCCGCAATAAAATTTCGACGGAGAATATCTTGTGAAAAACCGTCCACTTGGCTAACTAACGTTTCAAATGCATCTTGATAAGAAGAAACAGTAGAATTTTGAACTAATTTCATGAACTTACCCATGGGGTCTTCGTAATCGGATGGTCCAAAGCAATCCATTAAAGCGTCTTTGAATGTTTTCCAGTCCGGACATAATCCATTATGCAGAAGTCCTTGAAATCATTGCGAAGCCGGCCTGTCTAGGTGCATAGATGCAATGAATATATAATCAAGTGGGTTTATATTGTAATACCTGAAATATAATTCGGTTTTGTAGATCCAGTCCATGGGATCTCCTGTGGCAAATGTAGTGCAGTCCATTTTTGTTGGGGCCCGATTATGAATTTCCGGTTGCATGCCCGAACTTCCCAGATCCTGATAACTTGTTGCTTGAGCGGCTAAAGGCGGAATTACATGATTTGATAATGAATTATTTAATTGGTGTGTATTCATTGACTCTGCTTGTACAGGCTGTGATCCTAAGAGACTCGGCTGTGATGTTGAAGCATTGAGATCAATAATTGGAGCATGGAACCGGGGCGGACCCTCTATCGGGCCAGATGTAGCCAAGAAAGGTGTTGTGAGATGCAGCCCGTGGATGTCGTGCGATGAAGATGACGATCCAGTGAGAACTTGCTGCTGAGCCTGAACGAGCGGAGGAAACTCTGTGTTTCTTGGGGGAGCCATGGATCTCATGAAATTCTGTAGTTCTGAGCGTAAGTCCTTGAATTCTTGCTAGACAGATTGGTGAGTATCTTTCATATGTTATTGATTCTTGCGGAGAAGATCCTGATTCTGCGACGTCGTGGACAAGGAATTGTGGACTTGCTGCCATTCGAACGAAAATCGTTCCTGGGTGTGCTTGATTGAGTCACAAACAGAGGCGTGTTGCTCCATGTATATTGCGTGTCTTCTGTCAAGATCGGCCCAAGTGACCGGTAAATGAACGGATGCGGTATCGGCGGTGGGTGGTGTCGTGAGCGCGGCGGTGCCGGTGGCAAGGGCTGCGCCGGCGATTGTTGAGTTCCCCTCCATAGAGGGGCTCTCAACGAGAGCACCAGTTGTAGCGGCGCGGTGACGTTTGACAGAAATACCCAAATGCCTGAACGTGGAGAGAGAGGGAAGGCTTGAGGAGAGAGAGGAAAGGTATGGGGAGAGAGAGAGAACATTAATAGGAGAGAGAAAACATTACTTCATTAATTCTTATTCATTCGGAGTACAGCATACACTACTCTTTAATGGCCACTATTTGACCGTTGCCCTATCAATCCGTTAGCCATAATGGCTACATTCACCAACCCTGTAGTCCTAATTAGAGCTAATTCAGTGCAATTCTTGAAGAGTATCCTTGATCAAATAGAAACACAGAACAAGATGCCACATTAATGACATTGTCAAAAGACTCAAAACAAACAAAATAACGAAGAGCATGAGAGATAAATAAAAGCAATTCATGTTAAGAAAACCATAACAATTCGCTTCAAATTCAAAGACTATTAGGACTGATCATGAATGATAACCATGGGAAGGAGGAAGAAACCTGATTAAACTCAAGGACATCAGAGCAAAATCTAATACGATCGCCCTTATCACATCCAATATCCCTAGATACCCCACAAACTGTTAATCCACCGGGGAAGACGAGATCGTCGGCGTTTCCCTCGTCGAGGACCACCAGCCGCCGGCCGGGGTATCCCTTGACATACTTCAAGCGAAAATCGGATGTGAGATCGAACCCTAGACCGAGCATGCGGACAGCCCTATGCTCGGGCGGCTCCTGCTGCTCGCCCTCCATCCCCTATCGCCCGCCAAGCCCTGCCTCCAGACAGATGCTAAATTAGTTGGCGGTGTAAAGAACTTAGAATGTGATGGAGAAGGAGACGCCAACGCCGGAGAAGAAGATGGGAACGGCGGCCGGCGGCAGAGACCAGGTGGGGATGAAGAAGAATTGCCGGAGTGGGAACTACTGAGACTGTCAAGAAATCGGTCTGGCTGTTAGTGTCTGTTGCTTTTCTCCTTGTAGTGATTTTTGCGTGAAAGGAGCTCGATTAGGAAAATAATATAGGCGATAAATTAAAAAAAATGATTAAAATTTTAAAATATTCAAACGTCGGTTTTGAAGGTAAAAGAGGATGAAGTTCAAACTAATCTTAAAATTCTAATATCTAAACTCACAATCCTAATAAGATTAAAAATACTTTAATATACGCATTTTTGTCAATTTCAGTTTCAGCACGCGACAGTACTCGGTCAGTTGTTTAATTTACTTTTTAATTATTTTAAATTTTTTGTTTCCGATTTTTTTATTATTATTTTATTTGTTACATTTATTTTTTAATTATTATTATTTCAACTTTTAAATTATTTATACTATATTTTTAAAAAAAACCACGGTACGCTCTGTCGCTTGTGGCGGAGCCGTCATCGGCTTGCCCGGAGCCCACCGACGGGTTCGTCGGTCCCTGACAAACCCGTCGGGGGTAGCACGGCAGCGATCTGGCAGGGCCACTGTCGGTGGTGGCCCTGAGCGTGAGGTCTAGACTGGACCCCTCACGATCATGGTCACAGCCGGCGGTGGTCTAGCCCAAGCACCGCCAGGCTAGCCCCCGTGGGTTAGTAGGGGCCCGATGACCCCACCGGTGGGCTTCGGGCCGGCCGCCAGCAGCAACTCAAAACCGTTAGGAATTTTATGCGTATGGGAGAAAATTGAGATGGAATTAGAAGAAATTTATGAGAGACGTTGTTCACAGATCACCCCTCCTTGATTCAATGGCTAGATTTTATTTGATGGTATTCCACAATTATGCAATATGACAAAGTATTTCTTTGTATATAGTATAAATGACTATTAGCATTTTTCTCCAATATAGTACTGTAGGAGATTAACCCCATTTTATATATGATGTGTGTGCACGTAGCCATCTCCCCCATGATCTCTACAAAAATTAATGGGATCATGGGATTGAC
This sequence comes from Platanthera guangdongensis, assembly GCA_039583875.1. NCBI lineage: Eukaryota > Viridiplantae > Streptophyta > Magnoliopsida > Asparagales > Orchidaceae > Platanthera > Platanthera guangdongensis. Next base: position 36,294,195 of record CM077164.1, on the reverse strand, counting down.
CGCGCGCGTGATCACAATGTCTGATCCCCCGCGCGCCGATCTCACTGCTCATGATGGGGAAACCGCCACGACCCGCCGACGGCAGGCAGCCGAGCTCCCCCCTGGACGCCGGTCGCCCGCCCCCATTCATGCGGCCAAGGGGGGCGGCCGCCGCCGTGCTCGGCCCCCGGGGCGGCCGCCCGGGATGCCCCCTCCTCGGCCGCCCGAACGGCCAAGGGGACCGCCGTCTGGGTCGCCCCCTTGCTCGGCCGCCGGTACGGCCAAGGGGGCGGCCGACCGCGCCGCCCCCCTCCCTGGTCGTCGGTGGCCAAAGGGGCGGTCGCCCCCTCCCCGGCCGCCCATACGGCAGAGAGGGGCGGCCGACCGCCCCCCCCCCCCCCCCCCCCCCCCCCCCCCCCCCCCCCTTGGCCGTCGGCTGTAACGTCTCTGATTTTCCGACAATTATCTAATCCTCTTGTTGACGTCATAATGACGTAAGGGGCGTTACGTTAACGTGGAGTTGACGGCGCAGCGCCGTTAAGGCATTTTCGCGTCCGTTCGGTCGGGTCGGCCATATTCTTGAATTCTTATTGTAATTGGAAAATTTTGCATTTGGAAATTTAGTTAAATAATTTTGGACTTGCTCGTCAAGTTTCGTCGCGACCCGAGCGATATTCGGGCCTCGGCGATTTTCCGAAGTTTTGTAAAATTTATGTTCGCCATAAACTTTGAAAATTAATATCTCAAGAACTGCTCATCGGATTTTGGTTCCGTCTTTGTCGTTGTGTTCGTAGCGTCAGTGTTCGCCTACGGTGTGAGTTTCGTTCAATTCGGTACTCGTTTGGGCCTCCGTTTTGAACTCGTGTTTCCTTCTTTAAAAGTATATAATTATGATTATTTTAATATTAAACTACTATTCAAAAATATCTTTTACTATTCACGTATATAGTTTAGTTTTTTTTTGATATATTTGTAAATTTCACTGTTTATGCAAATTGTTCTCGTGTAACTTTTTCATATTCTCGAGTACAGCAGCAATTATTCTCGAGTAACTTTTTCCTGTTTTCGAGTACAGCAGCAATTGTTCTCGAGTAATTTTTTCTTGTTCTGAAGTACTGAATTTTAGTGCTCGAGTAATCTGTTTTCTAATTCTCGAGTACCTGTAATCTTGTTCTCGAGTACTGTAGATTTATCTCGAGAATTTCGTTCCAGTTTACGTCCGGGCGTCGTTTTGAGGGTCAAAACGGTGTAGTATTGAAAAATGTTTAATATAAAATTTGTTCGTCTCGACGAGATCTACAACTTTTATGCTGAGCACTTTTCGATTTGAAATCATCCTAAATCTCTATTTTCGTTTTCCGCGCACCCGCTCATAAATAATCCGTTTTTTTTCCTATTTAGACAAAACTTTATATATATATATATATATATTACTACTCTAAAAAGATATATGGTGGTCTGTCAATATCGTGAGTTCGAAAATAGACTGAAAATATATGGCCGTCGGATTTGTCTGTTTTAATCCAGAGCCGTTAGATCTTCGGCTGCAAATATCATTTGTGGTCTGCTAATAAACCCCCCCCCCCCCCCCCAAAAAAAACAAACCCTCTCTCTCCTCAATCCCGATTCCCTCATCCGCCCCCCCCCCCCCCCCCGCGAATTCACGGCCACCCCCACAGCCGGCGGCGGCCTGACCGACGGCCCCCAGCAGGTTCGTCGGGAGTAGGCGAGCCTGCCGGCGGTGGTCCGGTGGCGCTCCGGCGGGGCCACCGCCGGCAGTGGCCCTGACCGTGAGGCCAGACCCTCATCCGCTCCCCCCCCCCCCCCCCCCCCGCGAATTCACGGCCAACCCCACCGCCGGCGGTGGGGTTGGCTGTGAATTCGCGGGAGGGGGAGCGGTTTTTTTTATATATAAAAATTTAAAAATTTAAAATATAAAATATATTAAAATATTATTAATATATAAAATATATATATAATACATTTTTTATAAACATTATTAATATATAAAATATACAAATTTAAATTCTAAAAAAGTTGTCACGTCGTCCCGGGGGGGGGGGGGGGGGGCGGAGCCCGCCGGGGAGTGCGGGCGGAGCCTGCCGGGGGTGGTGGGGCGGGCGAAGCCCGCCGTTGGCGGCCAGTTACTATGTCGAGTAGCCATCGGGCCGGAGGCCCGTGCCTGCGGGCTTGGCGGGCTGTGAATGCCTGGGCTTGGCGCCACTGTTCATCCGCTGGGCCGCCTGTTTTATTATTAATTATAATATTTACTTATTTTTTTTTAATTATTTAGGGTTTAATTATTATTTCATTAATTAATTGTTTCATTATGGTGCTATCGCGTGCGAAGCCCGCCGTCGGCGGCCAGGTACTGCGGCGCGTAGCCATCGGGCCGGAGGCCCGTGCCTGCGATATATATATATATATATATATATATATATATATATATATATATATATATATATATATATATATATATATATATATATATATATATATATATATATCTTTATTATATAATACAATAGGCATATTTGGATCACACCATGAAACGCATCTGGACCGTCCGATCTCCAAACAATTTCTTCGGGCTGTTGGATCAAAACAAGGTGGCCTGTATTTATCCAAACCATCCAAATGTTTACTGTACATTTTCATCAGAACCCCGATACCCGCCCCCTCCCGCTGTCCCGCATCCCGCGCCCCCCGGCCTCACCGCGCCGGCGGCCTGCCCGCCGCCCACCGGCGGGTTCGCCGCCGGACAACCCCCGGCGGCTTCGCCGGTGGGCGGCGGGCAGGCCGCCGGCGGCGCGGTGAGGCCGGGGGGCGCGGGATGCGGGACAGCGGGAGGGGTTTTTTTTCTTTTTTTTAATTTAATAATTACTTTATTAATTATTATATTTTTATAATTAATAAAATTATACTTTTAATTTAATAATTATTATACTTTTAAGCCCGCCGGGGGCGGGCGAAGCCCCCCGGAGCGGGCGAAGCCCGCCGGTGGGGCGAAGCGCGCCGGGGGCGTGCGAAGCCCGCCGGGCTTGATTGCGGGCGAAGCCCGCTTGATTGCGGGCGAAGCCCGCTTGATTGCGGGCGAAGCCCGCAGCGACGCATCGAGAACGGGCGGAGCCCGTTCGAAGATGCTAGTATATATATATATATATATATATATATATATATATATATATATATATATATATATATATATATATATATATATATATATATATATATATATATATATATATATATATATATATATATATATATATATATATATATATATATATATATATATATATATATATATATACGCCGGCGAACCCGGGGCGGCCGGTGGCCGGCGGGCCCGCATCCGCCGGCCGCCCCTGTAAAAAAATTTTCATCGGTGCAAATTCTTTTAAAGGGGCGGGGCGGCGGGGCCGGCGGCTGCGGGCCCGCCGGCCACCGGCCGCCCCGGGTTCGCCAGCGTACACGTCGGCAAACCCGGGGAGGCCGGGGGCCGGCAAGCCCGCATCCGCCGGCCGCCCCTGTAAAAAAATTTGCACCGATGCAATTTTTTTACAGGGGCGGGGGCTCGCGGCTGCGGGCCTGCCGGCCACCGGCCGCCCTGGATTCGCCGGCGAGCACGCCGGCGAATCCAGGGCGGCCGGCGGGCCCGCAGCCGCCGGCCACCGCCCCTGTAATCTCCGACGCTGTCGGATCACTGAACAGCACAGTGATCCGACGGCTCGGGAATTCCGCCCGCATGCCCGTACAGGAAGCCGTCCGCATTTGAGTACAATCCATATATATATACTAGCATCTTCGAACGAGCTCCGCTCGTTCTTGATGCGTCGCTGCGGGCTTCGTCCGCTTGACCCCCCGGCGGGGTTCGCCCCCCCCCCCCCCCCCCCCCCCCCCCCCCCCCCCCGGCGAGCTTCGCCCGCCCCCCGGCGGGCGAAGCCCGCCCCCCGCGGGCTTAAAAATATTTAAAAACATTTTAATAAATTTATTAATTATAAAAACAAGACAAAAAGTATTTAATAATTAATAAAATTATTAAATAAAAAAATAAAATAAAAAACCTCTCCCGCATCCCGCATCCCGCATCCCGCCCCCCACGGGCTCACCTCGCCGCCGCCGGTGGCCTGCCTGCCGCCCACCGGCGGGTTCGCCGCCCTCCGGCGAACCCGCCGGGGGCTGTCCGGCGGCGAGCGCGCAGGGCCACCGCCTGCCTGTGAGCTCCAAACTGGAGCTCATGGGTAGGGCCACCGCCGGCGGTGGCCCTGCCCGCTCGCCGCCGGACAGCCCCCGGCGGGTTCGCCGGAGGGCGGCGAACCCGCCGGTGGGCGGCGGGTAGGCCGCCGGCGGCTCCGCCGGCGGCGGCGAGGTGAGCCCGTGGTGGGCGGGATGCGGGAGGGGCAGGTATCGGGGGTGAGGTGAGAATGAACAGTGTTGCTTTTTAGGATTTGGATAATGGCAGGGCAGCATGCATAGATCCAACCGCCAGAAACAATTGTTTGGACATTGGACGGTTCAGATGCATTTCATGGTGTGATCCAAATATGCATATTGTATATATATATATATATATATATATATATATATATATATATATATATATATATATATATATACGGGCACCTGTAAGGTGCGAGCTGTACGTGCAAGTGATTTTGGGGGTCAAAATGGTCTCAAAACGAAACGTGATCAACATGAAAGTTGTAAACCATTCGATCGATCAAATCTAGACTACAAATAAAATTTTTTCAAAAAAATCACTTCACCTTCTCTCTCTCCTCAAGCCCGACTCCAGCAAAAAAACGGGGTGGGGGGAGGATTTAGGAATAAATATATATATATATATATAATATTTATAATATCTATACTATATTAAAAAGAAGTATCGTTTTAGGTTTCATGACAAGATAAAAAAGACATCATGCAAATCTAAACCATTCGATCGATCAAATCTAGACTACAAATAAAATTTTTTCAAAAAAAATCACTCCACCTTCTCTCTCTCCTCAAACCCGACTCCAGCAAAAAAACGGGGGGGGGGGGGGGGGGGGGAGGATTTAGGAATAAATATATATATAATATACATTTATAATATATATATTATATATATTTATAATATATTATATAAATATATATTATATTATATTACATAGGGGCGAAGCCCGCCGGAGGCTCGTGCATGTCACTCGTGTGTGTGTCTATATATATATATATATATATATACACACACACACACACGAGTGTCCGACACGGGGCTCCGCCCCTATGGCTACGCGCCACAGTACCCAGCCGGCGACGGCAGGTTTCGCCCGCATCCGGCGGGCTTCGCCCGCCCTTGACGGGTGGCTGCAAGCTGCGCCCACATCAATGTGGGTTGCGTCCGCATCAAGGCGCGATAATACACAGCCGGTGACGGCGAGTCACGACGTGCTCGCTGACTCTTAGCGGGCTGCGCCCGCATTGGAGCGGGCTGCGTCCATATTCGACCCCTGGCGTCCGCTTTCGGCCGCCGACCGCCCTGAATTTGGGTACGTCTTTCCTCGCTGCTCTCGGGCAGCCTTCAGCCGCATCCAGGCGGAATTCACATGTGCTTGATGCTCAGAGCGGCCTTCGACAGCATAGAAACGGGCTTCGCCCGCTTCTACGCAATGCACTTGCTCAGCGCCGCACCCGAGGGTCGCAGCTTCTCGGTGTACTATGGTTGTTGTTTGATATTGCAGACGAACTCAAGGGAGTGCGAGTGTCGGGTGTGGCTCTGTGCTGGTGGATTGCATAGAAGCGGGTGAAACCCATTTTTATGGCGCCGAAGACTACACAGAGCATCAAACAAGGGCGAAAACGGGCAAAACGTTCAAATCGTAATTTATCCTAAAAACTCAAAACAGAAGAATGTTAGATTAGACATCACAATGAAATAGAAGAAATCACCTGAGTTGGAATTCTTGCAATTAGTGAGGGGCACCGATGATATGGCAGAATTAACCAAGTTTAAGAAATTTTTATAGCACAAAACAAAAATGTTTGGTAATTGAAATGGATTTTCATTTTATAACAAACAAATTTAACAGTTTTGGATTTGCTTGTACATTGGTATCTCTTTATGCTCTAATAATAATATAGATCTATACAACCAACACATGAATATCAATGATCAATTCAAATTCTATGCATTATGTTTGAAAAATTCTGCCTTGATTATTTGGTTGTTTAAAAGGGTAAAATATTACAAAATTATAAACTCAAATATTATTACAAAGCCCTTTCCAAACTGAATCAGTATAAGATTTGAAAAAATAACCAAAAAATCTTGTTCATGTTACTCATAGTTCTATGTTTGACACTACACAATATGAAAAAAAATTCTAATCATGGGAAACATGTAACCAAATATCCAGACATCATCATTATAATCAACAAAAACTACTGAATGAAAAATTAAACAATACACAAATGTCATACACAAATTTGACATTGTAATGTTGGGTTCTATAGAAAAAACTGAATATTTCTATAATGGTACAAAAACAAAAACCACTATCATATTTCTATGTTCGTCGTGCTCGTTGAAATATTAGACGGCTGCGCCCAAATTCGAGTGGGTTGTGCCCGCATTTGAGCGGGCTGCGCCTGCACTCGAGCGGGCTGCGCCTGCACTCGAGCGGGCTGCGCCCGCACTCGAGCGGGCTGCGCCCGCACTCGAGCGCGCTGCCCGCCCCATTTTAGCAAGTTGCACCAGCATATAAATCTCAAACATTTTATTACAGCAACACTGCGCTTTACAAAAATACTTTACATGTGCAAAAAACATAAATATTTGTAATACTCACCTCCTTGTGAAAGATGAAGCTGGTTGCAGAAAACATAAATAAAAAACAATGCATTCAAAGTTGCTTAATTATCTTGAATAGGAAAGTTGCATAATTATTGCAAGGTTCGAGTGATAATATTATAATTAATCTCATAAAAAAGGAAGGAAATGCCACAAAAATGAACTACCTAAGCTATAGTTATTTGATAATGAAACTGTTGCATATTGAAGCAGAGAATATATGAAGTTGTCGGACAATAAAATGAAAAGTCATCCCCAATGTTCACATCATCATCTGTGTTTTTAATAAATTTTTTTAATAATTAAATTCAATCTCAGTCATTTTATAGCGAAAATAAATTAGGTAGACATAACAAAATAGAAAAATCTAAACATCTGGCACCGACAATGAGAAAGAAGCGATGGTTGCGGATCGATTTGACACATGATATGTCAATCTTGCACAGGAGAAGTTTTCTGCTGCGACCTGAGAGCCAAGCAAAGAAAGAAGGAAATGAAATAATCATTGGAGATAGTTGAAAATAGAAGCCTGGGTAGAGGTAGACGTGCATACCTGGACGGATCAGGGTGTGTGGGTGATAGTAGAAGCTTGCTTAGAGATCCAGTAAAATAGAAAACCAAGGGATCATCACAATAATATCTTAGGTAGAGGATGCGAAGGCCTAAAGCCGAGCAAAGTAGAAATACGGAGTCAAAAGCCAAGAGGCGAGATCTTTTGCCCGTGAGTGTTGAGAGGTGATTCCTGCAAGGGTTACAGTCCAGTGAAGGGGAAGTAAAAATAAAAAACAAATGCGTATAAGAAACAGAAGGGGAAGAACATGGAAGAGAAATATCGAGGTGTAGCATGTGAGGCATGCATGAGCTGATCGTGTGAGTTGAAGTTGCCGGAAATGGATGTGGGGAGCAGTCATGGCGAGAGGAAGGGACATCCAAGCAGAGAGCAGTGTTGCGGGCTAGGTCGTCTGGTAATAGAGCGGCGGGACGCTCGGCGTCTGCGTTGTCGTCGGCGTCGGCGTCGGCGAAGCTGTCGACATTGACATCGGCGATGCCGTTGGCATCTACAAAGAGAGGCATGGCTGGTGGAGAGCGGTAGGACGGAGGAGAGATTCAATAAAAGCAGATTCAAAATAAAGGTGAGGGGGCTATTGTTGCTTTCGGCCAAAAGAAAGAAGAAGTATCGGGGCGAGGGTCAAAAAAGCTGGCGAGATGAGATGTCTAAAAAAATCATGATGTTTGGACTGAAAGCTTTGAAAAATCATGATGTTTGGAATTTAAATCATGATGTTTGGACGGTCAAGATTTGAAAAATGGGACAAATTGAATGGTTTGGATTGAAAGCTGTATTGCACACCTATTTTCAAATATATTTCTTTATAATATATAAAGATATATATATTGTGATACTTAAGGATAAATAGAAAGAAACTTCATCTTCTTCCTGAAGTTTTGACTGAATCAGAGAAGTGAGAGCGAGGAATAGAACGTATGTTCGTGAATCTTCTGGTGGCCGCCGACGGAGCTCCGGTGCTCGAAATTTCCAACCGACATAGATCTGGAAAGCTCTCAGCGAGAGATTCGCTATCGTGGTAAAATCTCCCCTTTCCTTGAAATTTTCTCGTTAGGTTTTTTGGTCCTAACCTCTATTTCGGCTATTTCTTGTTAGATTTCGACTTCCGTCGTCTTCTTTAGCCCGATCTGTGACAAGGAGTAGTTCGGAGGATCTTTCCGGTAAAACCGAGGCAAGTGGTGTTCTTGCCCTCTCTCTTGCTCCCTTCCTCTTTATTATGCCAGTTTTTGTTGAGTTTGTCATGTTTGTTGAAGCCAGGAAAATTCCCAACATCGAATTCGGACCGAAGCCATCTTAGGTTACCAGCTCAGAGGTTAGATCAGACGGCTATGATGACTAGGATGAAGAATCAAGTCGAACAGGACCCCAGGTGTTGTGGTAGGAATGTCCCACCATGTACTCGGATGGTCAAAAGGAGCAGCCTCTTCTCAACCAAAGATGATCGAACTGGGTACGAGGGAGACTAGTTGATGACGAAGTCGCAAGGTCGCAACTTGATCTCTAAGAAAATGGAATCCAAAGACTTGACTAGTATCTCAAAAATGAAGCTCGTGAGTATCCTGCAGGGGATTTACAGTGCCTCGGCTCGTACCTCTGAGGTCCTATTTATAGACAAATCCAAGGAGGGGGGGGGGGTCATATTTATACTCCACCCCCTGACGACTAAGCGACTTCCGGAGGAGCTCGCACGGGCTGGGCGAGTATCTCGCCTAGTCGCCTACCTGGAGAGTATTTGTGGGGAGCTCGCCATACTCGCCCAGGCCTTCTATGATCTTGCGCGCTGATGTTGACTCCTGTCTTGGCTTGTTGACCTTGACTTCTGCTGACCTAGCTGTGGTAGGACCCATCCTCGACGAATACGGGTAGTACAATGTTTATATTTCTTTGAGACTTATCTCTAAATTTCATTGTGACTTGTCTTTAAATTTCTAAGTTATTTTATTGAACCTTTACCCCCCAATTCTTGTTATGTAAATTTGGTAATCAAATTTGGTTACACTGTCACTTTATTTATCGAGTCATGTAGATCGTTGTGACGCCTTGTGCGTCTCATTATTTTGTTTATACTACACTTTGTTTGACCTTTGAAATATTCTTATGTAGTCCACTTTGTTGGTTAACCTTGAGTCTATGATGAATAAAAGGAACTCTGATTGTATAATTATGTAACTAAAGAAACACAGATGGACTGTGCGCGTTGAGATATCTCCCTCGGCATAGTGTCTTATGGTTGAGTCTGTGTGCATTGTGGACTTTCATCCCCGACACATTACCTTAGCTTGGTCTGTGCGGGTTTGGATTTCTCCCTCAACATGGTGCCTGTTTGCTAGGTTTGTGCGCGTTGTGGACCTTTTTTCCCGGCACAGTACTCTTTATTGTTGAGCTGATCAGTCTCATTTTTATTGATGAATAACATGAATATTAATGAAAGATGAAAGTTTGAACTTCTGATGTTTGGTACATTGTTCTTTCTGTTGATGTGATTAGTCATTCCTGCTCGACTAGATTAACAGTTTGCTTACTTTTACTCTGCTGCTGACCTTTTGTTACAGTTGTTTTATAGATGTCCTTCACTTTGAGATTTGTTTGGTATGTCGTTACTCTTTGCACCATTTGTAACTTGCTTATGAGGTGTTCTTTTTTTGAATGCCTCAGGATCAAAGTAGTAGCAGGTTTAACTGACTGTTTTATGCTTCTGGTGTTGCGGGTTGCTGCGGCCATTTGATTCCACCTTAGAGCTTTGAGGTAGTTGTCTTTGTTTATACTTGTCAGATTTTACTATGTGTTCGTGTCAGTTTTTGACGCCCATAGTCTTGAACTTTATTCTGTAATAGACTACTTGCTGATTTTACTATTGTTACTTTTTACCTGTTTATACTTGCACTCTGGGAAGAATTTATGTTAAGATGTATTTAGTTATTTTAAAATATATAAAACTACATTCTGGAACATTGACATAACATGACATTCAACTACAAAATCAAGTACTTTTAAGTGCTATAAAAGTCTTATACATATATATATTAAATGTAGAAGTCACATCATCATTATAATATGATAAACCTTCATTCTCATATAGGACAACAAATAAATTAACTAAGTATTTTTCCGCCACGTAAAACTTATCAATTTTTTCACCTATGGATTAGTGATCCACCCAACCGAGGAACACAGTCAGTTATTCTAATAACTTTTATGTATTGTTTTTAACTTAATTTCATAAATCTTTTACATTAAGTAAATGTGAGGACGAGCCGCCTGAGCGTCTGCAGTTGTCCCCTACACGGCGTGGCATAACGACACGTATTTTCTCTACTCTGACGTATTTTTGAATACAGAGAAAATACGGGTCGTGACACCGGCTGGCAAGGGGGCGGCCGAGAGGGATGGCCAACCGGGCCTCCCCCCCCCACCCGGCTGACGGTGGCCGAAGGAGCACCCGCCCCGGCAGCCCCCTCGCCTTGGCCGTTGAGGCCCAAGGGGCGGCCGACCTCCCCCTCCCTCGGCCGCCGGCACGGAGCCTAAGGGGCGGCCGACTGCCCCCTCCCTTGGCCGCCGACGCACAGCCCAAGGGAGCAGCCACCTCTCCCTGGCCATCGTCGGCGGCCCTCCCTCGCCGGTGAACTTAGCGACAAGTTCGTCGGCCGCTCGTGGAGGCCCGCTCCCACCTCCGATCAAGGGTCAGCGTACTCGGCCCTTCGATCCACGCGTAACAACCCACTAACCGCAAGGTTAGTGGGGGAATTTAATTAATATTTTATTATTTATTTAATGGCGGTCTCCAAATAGCAAGATATGCGTATCAAAAACTATAGTAAAATCATTTATGAAGGTGGTTACGGTGTGTGGATAGCCGTGTAACCGTCGTAACCACCTCTCGGATCCTATAAAAGGAGCATCAGGCCTCTTCATTTCTTATCTTTCTCTGATCCTTTTTTCGGAGTCTTCTTCTTCCTCAGATCGAAGCTCTACTGATCTCCTCCTGCGAGCCACCTTCGGGCCAAGTTCTAAGTGGCCTTAGCAACTACAAGACCAAGTTCTAAGCGGCCTTAGCAACTACAAGACCAAGTGCGCTGCCTCTCATCCAGAATAAGCAAATCGCTATCTGAAGACCAGTGGCGCAAAGCGCAATATGTAACAACTCCTGTCGCGACGGCCTGTCGGACGCCATGTGCAAAGTACTCTCTCACCCCATAATTGTAACGAGAGGTGGTCTCTCACCATCGACTTCACAAACTAGTTGTAACCCCCAGGAAATAGTAGATTTTGTCCGGCACAGATCCGGTCACGTGATTTTTTACCCATTTGAGGGGCTTTTCCACGTTAAAACTGTTTGTGTACAATCAACCTACCTACTCTTTTGACTGTGTGCACGCTCGACCGTTCTGAGAACTAAGACGGTCCAAAAATTCCGGCCCGACCGGGACGTGAGTACTATTGTAATGGGAGCAGAAGTTTTTGGTGTTCACATTAAAATATATTAAAAATGAATTTCTTAAAGGCACCATGATTTTACTTGTTACACGGCTTTGTTAAAGGATCGTTGTATCGAGATAATTTTTGAACGTTGTTAACAACAAACCAACCTCCTTTCTCTGTTAGCAAACAAAAAAATCAACTTTTTTAATTGTTTTTTTGTTTTTGATGAGGCTCCATGTGCTCAACCGAGCGAGCGCAACCTCGGTCGTCAGCAAAACCCCGCCTGACCGCGCGCCGCGCGCTCCTCTCTTGCATGCGTGCGCAAGGGAAGCATCCGCGTAGGGGGAAGCGCGGGCGCCACGCGAGCCCCCCCCCCCCCCCCCCCCCCCCCCCCCCCCGCGCACGTGCACGTGCAAGGCTGTCATATTCTTCCAGCCGGGCGGCTCTCAGGCCGCCCGACCTTCTTGCTTCCCCAGCCGCCCAGTTAGGGCCACCGGTCTCCCTTTCAGGGAGAGTGGCCCTGCCGGCCACGCCCCCCTCTTCTCCTGCACTAGGAAGGCGCCACCGCCCCTATTTGGGGCGGTGTTCCAGATCGGCGGCCATTTGGCCGCCCAGTTAGGGCGGCGGTCTTCCTTCCATGGAGGGCGCCCCTGCCGGCCGCCCCCCCCCCCCTCTTCTCCTGCGCCAGGAAGGCGCCAACGCCCCTATTTGGGGCGGTATTCCATTTGGCCACAAGTCCGACACCGGCCACCCCCCAAAAGGGGCGGCCCTTCTTCTCCCTAGACGGGCTGCCGTGAGGCAGCCCCTCCTTGTCCTTCCGCCATCGGCCACCCCTAATAGGGGCGACCTCTTCCTCGCCGGGCCAGGCGGATGTTTCGCTGCCCGTCCTCCGTCGCCACCACCAAGGGGCGGTTTCCTCTTCCCCTCGGTTGGCCGGCCTCACCTCGGTGGCCGGCCAAGTCCCTTCGGTCAAACACAACATTCGTCGGCGAGCAATCTTCCCTGTCACCATCGCCGCCGCCCATCGTCCATCATGTGCATACTCCGCCGTCCGATCACGCTCCAGCGATCACCGTTGTCGGTTACGTGGGTAACCACCATCGAAACTGCCCGCAAGACCTCCCGTAATGGGGAAAATGTGTTGCCAAAAATAGTTTGGTATACGTTTAATATAAATTATAAAATTAATGTGCGTGTTAAATCATACTCTCATAAAAATAATTATGTCAAAAGCGGCCTATTAATAGCGATCATGATGGTTATGGGCTACGAATAACCGCATAACCACCATAACCACCCATGAAGCCTATAAATAGGGTCTCAGATCCCCCTTTTATTCTCATTCTCTCCTTCATCGGAAAATCCTCCTACGAATTTTCTCACTCCCTCATCCTTCATATCTTTCTCCTTCTTCAAAGATCTTCAAGCGCTCCTCAAAGATCTCCTTCGTCTTCGACGTCTCTTTCGAAGATCTTCATCTTCTTCGCCCAGAAATCCTCCTATGGATTTTATCCCGCCTCCATATCTTCCATGCGCGCTCCTGCGCCCGTCGCCTCCTTGCGTGCTCTGTCGCACATCTCTTCCTTGCGTGCTCCCGCGCGCGTCCTCTTCCTTACGCGCTTCCGCACACATCGCCTCCTTGCTCGCCCCACACGCCTTCCTTGCGTGCTCCCGCGCCGTCATCCTCTTTCGTGTGCACTTCTGCCCGCATCGCCTCATTGCGCGCACCCGCGCTCCTTCCTCGTGTTCTCCCGCACGCGCCGCCTCCTTGCGCGCTCTCGCATGCACCTCTTCCTTGTGCGCTCCTGCGCGTGTCCTCTTCCTCGCGTGCTTTTGCGTGCATCGCCTCCTTGCGCGCGCCCGCGAGCCTTCCTCGCGGGCTCCCGCACGCGCCACCTCCTCACGCGCTCTCGTGCACACCTTTTCCAGGTGCGCTCCCGCGCGTGCCGCCTCCTTGTACGCCCTAGCATGCATCTCTTCCTTGAGCGCTCTCTGCCAACAAGCGCTCTGCGCTCTCCCCATCAACAAGTGCTCGATGCGCTCTCCTCCAACAAGCGCTCTGCGCGCTCTCCTCCAGCAAGCGCTATGCGCGCTCTCCTCCAGCATGCGCTCTGCGCGCTCTCCTCCAGCAAGCGCCCCACGCGCTCTCTATCAGTCATCTCTCCGCATGCTCTGCCATCACATCCGCCCCAAACACACCTCCGCGTGTTTCGCTCTCAATAATACTGCAAGTATTCAACGTCTGCAGCTCAGCAACGAGCTCACAAAGTGTCAATAAGTCAGCAATTCTCAGTACAACACGAGACAATCCACAGAGGATAAGACGCGCCCGACACGTCACACGTGCTTCCAAGCCCCAGACATCAGAACGAGTACAGCAAGCTGCTCCCGCCTCCATGAATTATTAGAAGACTCCAGAATACGAGCGCATCGCTCCACACAGCACACGAGGAAATAATTAGCCATGTGAGCGGTGGCCTGTCACCCTCCAGGTTCTCTCTCTCCCCCTAATAATTGTAACGAGAGGCGGTCTGTCGCCCTCGAGTTCTTGAAAAAGCCCTGTAAGAGCACTCAGATCTAGTGGAGGTTTGGTCGGCACAGATCCGGTCATATGTTTTTTCACCTCTTTTCATGATTTTTCACGTCAAAAAATTACCTTGTCAGTTTTTTATTTTCACTGACTGTGTGCACGCTCGTCCGCTCCGTTGGCTAAGACGGTCCAAGTTAATCTAGTCCGACCGGAGCGTCTATTTTGACCTCAACAGTTTTTATATTTAGCTGTTAGCAAACCCTGTCCTAAAGAAGGTTGCTCCGCGTGGAGGGCGGATCAGCACTGTCTGCACCGCTGTGAGGTCGTTCAACCCCTCCAACAACTCAGTCGTTGATTCTGGCAAGGGCACCTCCAGTTTCCCATTGATGGAGATGCTTGATCTCTCCTTCAACAAGATCTCTTCTGTTGTGGAAGTCCGAAGGAATCTGCTTCCTAGACCTCTCCTGTAATGCCATCTCAGAGAAATTGGCGGCGGGGTGCTCGAAGGATGAAGACAAGTCACTGTTCCCAACCTCTCCTCTAACCATCTCACGGGGATCAGCTTGCAAGGGGGTAACTACTTCAATGGCGACACACCCTAGTTTGCTTGCATAAAAATGATGCTGATCATATTATTCAAAACTCGAAAATCGCTTGAATATTGAGTTAAATCGGAATCGATTAAAATTGGTTTGAATCAATTTGAGTCGAATCAATTGGACTCGATTATGATTTCAAGTCGATTTCGAGCTAGCAATCGCTGAATCGCTCGAAATATGATTCGAATTTGCTCGAATTAATTTAAAATATTATCTATTTATTAATATATTTTTATTGTAAAACTAAAGGCACTAAAATTTTAATCTAAATAAAAAGAATGAAGACTTTTTGAGTTTTCATTTGCTATATTTAGAAGTTGTCCAAATTAATTTTGAGTCAACTAGAAATAAAGAGAAAATTGTCCAATTTTAAGCCGACTCGATTCGATTTCGAGGCGACTCGGAATCAAGCCATTTCGAGTCCAGCCGGCTCGACTCGACATCGATTTCGACTTGAAAATTTTGATTTCGACCTGTGTCCAAATCGCTCGAAGTTGACTCGATATCAGCCATAGATAAAGAAATATGGAAATAAAAAAATATTTAAAAAAAAATGAGTTTTTTTTTTATTTGCTAACAGTGAAAAAGATTTGTTGTTAGCAACGTTCTAATTTTTTCCCTCCTAGCATTTGCCCACTTGTCGTTGTAGACTTTGCGTTATGAATTTGAGATCCATGATCTGGTTCATCAACATCTCTGTGTTCCCCATCCCTATTTTTTTCTTACAACTAATTAACGGCGGCGAGAATAGTGAAGATAGGGAAGAAGATGAATAGGGCCTGGTAGGATTAGAGAGAGATTGAGTTGGAAGGTGATGGTGATGAAGCTCCATTTATATAAGAATGTGGGTGCACTGTGCCATCTCTCACATGATCCCTCCAATTGTGGAGATCATGGGTTTGACTAGTCAACCCACTCCCCCCATGATCTCCAACATAATAAGAGAGATCATGATGACCTCCCATTCAACAACTGTCGCCAGCCACCGCCGGCCACCGCCCGCCGCCCGCCACCACCCGCCGCCGCCCGGCGCCCGCCGCCGCCCGCCGCCGGCCGCCCGCCGCCACCCGCCGGCCGCCCGCCGCCCATCGCCGTAACCCGCCGGCAGCCCGCCGCCGCTCGCCGCCCGCCGCCGCCCGCCGGAGACCAACCGGCCGGCCGCCGGCCACCGCCCGCCGCCGCCGGCCACCGCCCGCCGCCGACCGCCGTCCGCCCGCCTCCGTCAACCGCCACCGCCACCGTGGCGGCCCATCGTCGTGGACAACCTCCCCACCGTCCGATCAAGGGGAGGCTCACATCGCCGTCCGATCAAGAGTGTAACCACCCACTAGCCCACTACTTTAGTGGTGGGGCCCGCCATGATCCTCCCCTGGAGGCTATAAAAAGAACCTCAGGGGCTCTTCATTCTTCACCTTTTCTCTTCTCCGGGTTGCCTTCTTCCTCAGGAGAGAGCTCGCCTGTCTCCTTCCCCGAGTCGGTCTCCTGTCGCCGTGAACCACCGGCGGCCACCAACGATCACCAGCGCTCCACCAACACGCCACCAGCAGGAAAACGCCAAGTCCCCAAAAAGCAAAAGGAATAAAGCAACCGTCGCCAGCAAGTATACGCGACCGCAAGTGCCAGAGCATCAGGATCATCCCACGCATTTCAACACCCAAGTGACTCCCGCGACGCAGTCTGTTGCCCGCTGGGAGCCGTAGTCTCTCTCTCCCCCAGTTGTAACTGGAGCGGTTTTTCGCCACGATTCTCCAACATACTGTAATCACCGGAATCTAGTGGAATTTGATCGGCGCAGACCCGGTCACGTGATTTTTTACCCATTTAAGGGGTTTTTCCACGTCATCACATCTTGTGTCAACTCTCTACTTTCATTGACTGTGTGCGCACTCGACCGCCTCGTGAGCTAAGACGGTTCAAACAAATCCGGTCCGGCCGGGGCATCGAGTTAGTCCTCAACAGTTTGGCGCCGTCTGTGGGAAGCGAGTTCCCAACATCCTCAAAAGACAGTACTCTCAACACAACGGTACTCGTAACTAAAGATCATGGCGGGAGAAGCTGTCTGCACGACAAAAGAGACAACACTCGGGGGGGGGGGGGGGGGGGGGGCAGGTTGGTCCAAGTCCCCCTCACTGGCGTGTCGTCATACCAGAAGGAGAACTTCCCAGTGCGAATGTCCACGGTCGTAGAGCCCGTTCAGACAAAGGATCTGAAGTTCAGCATCACTACAATCACCCAGAAGCAACAAACATCAGTCCAACAGAAGTTGAAGGGCTCACACGCGAAGAGGTTCTCAACTTAATCACAGAAGAACGCGAGCGGGCCAAGCAATATGCCGCTCCCGCCAGCCGCCCTCTCCATCATTACTTGTCATTTGCACTCGAGGTTCGAGCACACCCAATCCCTCACGGTTTCAAGCTCCTAAAGATCGAGGCATATGATGGCACAAGTGACCCGTCAGAGCATGTCAGATACTTCGCAATCATGATGCAAATTTGCAATGCCCCAGATCAACTATTGTGCCAAGCTTTCCCAGCAACTTTGAAAGGGCAAGCTCGCACATGGTTCATGTCCCTGAAGGAAGGAGAAATCAAAGATTTCGCCGAACTAACACAACAATTCACGGATCAGTTTATCACCAGCCGCCAGATATTCAACGATTCTTCCCACCTGTCTCGTATCCGTCAAAGTGAAGGGGAAACCCTTAAAGATTTCTTCCGTCGTTTCACCACTGAAGCACGACGAATCCCTGGAATAAAAGTGGAACTCCTACGCGGATTTCTTCTTGGAGGGCTCCGCCCTGGTGGCTTCCACTCCGCACTAGTACAAGAAACTATACCGAGATATTCTGATCTTGTTCAACGAATTGATGCCCAGATTGCCGCTGACGGTGCAATCGAAGCACACCACCAACAATTCAAAAGCAATTCAAAGAGATAGCGAGAGCAGGGGTTGACACCACTGCCGGTTCCCAAAAAGAGCAACTCGCGCCATGTCAACTCTCGACGGGCTGGGGGGCATCACCAACATCAAGCATTCACTCCCCACAACTCTTCGCAAGCGGGAGTGTTGCTCACCATATGCAACCATCCGTCTCTCCAAAGGCCAAGTGCTCTTACTCCAAATTCAGGGACCAATCTAAGTATTGCAACTTCCACCAAGGTCACAGGCATAAGACAGAAGATTGTTCATGACTGAAGACAGAAATCGAACGATTCGTTCGCCTTAGGTACCTCGAGAGTTCTCTCCAAAATAAAGGCTCTGAATCTACATGTCAAGAATGATCTGACACTGAGACGATCCCCATGATGAACATCTCAAAGAAGAGTTTGCTTGCTTCCAAATGAGCATCCAGAGCTCCATCATCACTGCTTGTATTTTGTATTTTTAACATTCGTAAGACGAACAATATGTGTTATTTCCAATCTTATTGATGGTTGCATTACAGAGTGTTTAGTATTCCTAACAAGGGACTCTGACCTCTCCTCTTCCAGTGTGTTCAGTGCTCCTAACAAGGGACTCTGGCCTCTCCTCTTACAGAGTGTTCAATGCTCCCAACAAGGGACTCTGGCCTCTCCTCTTACAGAGTTTTCAGTGCTCCCAACAAGGGACCCTGACCTCTCCTCTTACAGAGTGTTCAGTGCTCCCAACAAGGGACCCTGACCTCTCCTCTTAAAGAGTGTTCAGTGCTCCCAACAAGGGACCCTGACCTCTCTTCTTACAAAATGTTCAGATCTTTGCAAAAGAGACTCTGGCCTCTTCGGCTTATAGTCAACTAAGTCGCGAGCAACCCTCGTGCGAACTAAGCCGCGAGCAACTCTCGTGCAAACTAAGCCGCGAGCAACCCTCATGCAAACTAAGCCCCGAGCAACACTCGTGCAAACTAAGCCGCGAGCAACCACCGTACAAATCAAGCCGCAATTACAACCCACACAAACCAAGCCATGAGTCAGCCTTGCGCAAACTAAGCTGCGACTACAACTCATGCAAAGTAACGCCACAAGTCAAACTTACAACAGACTCAACACAAGCTGGCACATGAACCACTCCGATCATTGCCTCCGAAGAAGTAGACATCGTTGGGGCAGTAGTCTCCGGAAGAGAAGGCCCGAGCGGCAGGAGATCCCAATGCCATCACACTTCGGTCAGCTGGGGCAGTAACGCCAAGAGAAGTAGTGTGACCCCTTTTCCGACCATGTGCACAAGGTACCCCGATGGCACACTCGAGGGCCCCAGAAACTCCACGTCTCGGCAACCTCTTCCCTTCCGCAAAAGAGCACTCAATGCTCCATACATATTACATCTTGCGCACGCTGCACACATCACACACTTAAACAAGCTTCTGAGTAAATGTCCCCTGAACGGGTTCGGCTGAACCGCGGGTCCAGTGAACGGAATCACGGTAATCTTTCGTAAGGAGCGACCCCACGACACAGCTTCCGGGGCCGCTCCCTTGGGGCTTCCCGGGTGGCGATCACCCTGCGCAACAGAGGTCACACATGTGAGTTCCCGCTAATCCCGTGCACCGTGCGTGCGTGATTAATTCTGAGGTTGTTGCGCGAGATTAAATTCCCGCGAAGGCAAATCCCGCGCGAGATTAATCCCGTCTGCCCTGAATTAATTCCGACCCCGCTCAGTAAGCAGAACGCGTGCCCCTCTCAGTGTGCGCTTCCTGCCGCATGCGCCCTCTCTCGTGAACTGGTGCGCGCACACGCTCGCCCAGCGCACACGCGGTCAGGGGAGCGCGCGATAAAATGCGCGCTCTCGCATGACTTGATCCGCACGCCACCTCGCATGCCCGCGCACTGGCCGCTCGCCACCGTCATAGTCAAAGATAATGAGAGGAAATCCTTGCTCTCTCGCTTGTACCAATCTTCGATAACAGAGGATTTGGGGGGCAATTGATGGGGATGGAGCCCCATTTATATAAGAATGGGTGTGCACTTAGCCATCTCTCCCATGATCCCTCCAATTGTGGAGATCATGAGTTTGACTAGTCAACCCACTCCCCCATGATCTCCATCATAATAAGAGAGATCATGATGGCCTCCCATTCAACAACTACCGCCGGCCGCCACCGCCCACCGCCGGCCGCCGCCGCCGGCCGCCGTTGCCCGCTGCCGCCTGCCGCCGCTCGCTGCCCGCCGACGCTCACCGCCCGCCGCCCACCGCCGCTTGCCGCCCGCCGCCGCTCGCCCCCGCCCCCGCCGGTCACCCGCCGCCGGTCGCCCGCCGCTGACCGCCCGCCCGCCCGCCCGCCCGCCCGCCCGCCCGCCGCCGGCGACCCCCGCCGGCG
Organism: Platanthera guangdongensis; assembly: GCA_039583875.1. Classification (NCBI taxonomy): domain Eukaryota; kingdom Viridiplantae; phylum Streptophyta; class Magnoliopsida; order Asparagales; family Orchidaceae; genus Platanthera; species Platanthera guangdongensis. The sequence continues at coordinate 36,273,975 of CM077164.1, read as the reverse complement.
GCCCACGCCGCCGTCAACCGCCAGCGCCACCGTGGCGGCCCATTGTCGTGGACAACCTCCCCACCGTCCGATCAAGGGGAGGCTCTCCTTGCTGTCCGATCAAGAGGGTAACCACCCACTAGCCCACTACTTTAGTGGTGGGGCCCGCCATGATCCTCCCCTGGAGGCTATAAAAAGAACCCCAGGGGCTCTTCATTCTTCACCTTTTCTCTTCTCTGGGTTGCCTTCTTCCTCAGGAGAGAGCTCGCCTGCCTCCTCCCCCGAGTCGGCCTCTTGTCGCCGTGAACCACCGGCGGCCACCAGCTGCCACCAGCGGCCACCAGCGTTCCACCAACACGCCACCAGCAGGAAAACGCCAACTCCCCAAAAAGCAAAAGGAAGAAGGCAACCGTTGCCAGCAAGTATACGTGACCGCAAGCGCCAGAACATCAGGATCATCCCACGCATTTCAACACCCAAGTGACTCCCGCGACGCAGTCTGTTGCCCGCTGGGAGCCGTAGTCTATCTCTCCCCCAAGTTGTAACGGGAGCGGTCTGTCGCCCCGATTCTCCAACGCACTGTAATCACCAGAATCTAGTGGAATTTGATCGGCGCAGACCCGATCACGTAGTTTTTTACCCATTTAAGGGGTTTTTTCACGTCATCACATCATGTGGCAACTCTCTACTTTCATTGACTGTGTGCGCGCTCGACCGCCTCGTGAGCTAAGACAGTTCGAACAAATCCGGTCGGACCGGGACATCGAGTTAGTCCGCAACAGAAGGTAAAATCGGGGCGTGGAAGAAGGCACGAGGCTCGCGATTAGCTCAAAGGAGAAAGGCGTCGCAGGACTGTGGGAAAAAAGTGTTAGTGCGGGGAAGAGTATTTATATGTTCAATTACATAAAAGTGTGGTACGAATAGTCAAATAAGAGTGTCATTAACAATTCCATTATAAATTTATTAAAACAAAAGATTAAGTATGCTGTCTCTTGAATTTTATTAAAAACCTTATATAAATTTAAGTATTATATATGTGGAATTTTTATTAATTTATGGATATACATTTATTTTTTATAGAAAATTAATTAATTAAAGTTAAAAAAATTAAAAAATAAATATGTCAAACAGTCATTTTGAAAGGGTCTTCGGGCCTTTCCAAAACGGAGGAAAAAACTAGTTTTAAACCGGCCATTTTAAATTGGTAACAATTTGGATGTTGCCAGACACATCTCCTCCAGTCCGTTTGGAATGGAAAGGAGTCAAAAACGGGCTCCCAAACATAGCCAATTTGTCTCCCCCATTTGTGATTATCATCTGCATCTCAACTTTCTCGCGACACCGGCCTCCTTCCTTTTGACGAACAGCGAGGCTTGGAGCAGCATACGAGATGAAGTCGACCTCGAGTCTTAAGAAAGAGGAACCTTGTCTTCTCCCTCTTCCTTCTTATTCCACTCATGGCAAGAGACCGCCCCTTCTACATTCACAATCACGACAGGATCGTTTCTCCTCTGAAATTTAAAATAAACTTCAACTCTTCTCTAATCCATTTAGGAATGTATTGAATCTTTATGTGTTGCATTTCACCGGAACATCAAAAAACATGCTTATACTGCTATTTTCGGTTTGTGGTATCAAGAAGCTAGCACGACGCGTTAGTAGTTACTGTTGGCCGGCGGTAGGTGTATTGGCTAGAAGGCTGGTAGATCAGTTAGAAGCGCGTCGTGTCGGTTAGAAGCGCGTCGTATTGTCTAGTGTTAACGCCGCATGGTAGAGATACCGCTAGCAGCAGTAGGTGTATCGACTAGAAGTCTGCTAGATTGGCTAGAAGTCCAGCTGACTTGAATCAAAGAGTTTTCTTTTCTGAGCTGGAGCTACAACGGTGCAGTAGCTACTGCCGCGCGATAACTTGCGAAAACAGATCCGTAAGCCAGTTATTTCTGGCTGTCTGATTGTCTTGGATCTTGATCCAATGACCCGTTAGGTGCGCCTGAGAACCACAAATAGGGTAGAGGAGTTATCCCCCCTGATTCCACTCATTATTTTTGGCCCTAGGGTGTTCATAACCCATCTCCCGATTTCGCTGCTCCCGCTCGCTCTTGTCTTCTTGAAGGCACCAACTCATAACCATCGTGCCTCCCGCTCATCCCTCTGCTTGTGTGGCCTCCTCCTTCTGCTCTAGTCGGCAACCCCTTCCTTCTAGCATCCCTTTTCCTTCTCCTCTTCGAGGGACGACAACCACCTTCTCTTCCAAGGGTCGGCATGATACAATAAAGTTGTATCAAGTTCAAAGAAATGAAAGGGGCGTTAAACAAAAAAAGATACAATCGAGGATAATTTCTCGCCAAGCATCTAGAAGTTGGGTGCTCCTTGACACTTCACTCTCCAAGAAAGCCAAAAACGCTTCACTTCAAAACTGCCATCTGAAGAGGCTACCACTCATACATATAGGCGAGTGGGGGAAATACAAAACATAATACTGTACAAGGGCTACATAAACTAATAATAATATGTGGTGGCTGAAACGTATCAACACGTCCCTCTTGAAAAAACGAACTTGTACTCAAGGTTGAGGGCCAAAGGGACTGTTAGAAAGCATCATCAAATCCAATTCTCAAAGTCATGATCAGTATCTTCAGCTCCCAACAATACACATTGGTTCTTGAAAGGGCAAACGTAGGTGGGCGAGAACGGTTGCTGGCAGTGAAAGTAGAGGCCCTTGCGGGGTAGCTCTTTCTATTGTTGGTAAGACAAATGATGGGGTCATCGGGGGGGGGGGGGGGTGATCGTGGAGCTGACAAATGTGGAGGTGATTCAGAAGTTGGGGTCTAGGCAGGGGTAGAAGGTCTTTGGGCAGAGGAGATGGTGGGAAGGATGGCTATATCGGTTGTTGAATTTTTTGAAGTTAAAGTGGCGGCCTGAGCGGCTTGGGCGTACTGTCCACACAGATTGTGCGGATAGGGGTGGCGGCTGGCCAGGTCATCTAGTGATCTGCAGACGACTTGTTCCTAGGAGGTAACTGGACGGATAGGTTTGTTATCCGCGTCAATCACTGAGTTCGGGTTGCAGACTGGTTTGGAGCTCGGGAGTTCGACAAGTCTTGTGCCTTGGTCTTGATCTGCTGATGCGGTTTGGTGGAAACCGCGGAGTTTGTCGGTTAGTGCAGACTGGTTCTTGAGTCAACTGGTTTGCGCGGTCCGACTCTTGTATTTGCTGGTGTTGTGTTCGCACCAGGGATGGCTGGTGGTGTGGACTTGGTCTGGATTTGTACCAAGTCCAAGTTTGCTCAGTTCGGGAGATCGTGCAGTTACGTGGACTGATTTCTCTATTCGCCGAGTTCGGCAGCTGTCTTCCTGTTGTGCTAGTTGCGGGCTCGAAGTGTACAGACTGGAGTTGTGTTCGCAGGGTATACAGATTGATGTCAGTATCCACGGTGTCCGCAGGTATGGCAGTCTGATCCAAGTTTTAGCAATCTGCCTGTCCGGCTTAGTCGCGATGATAAGGCGGACTAGTTTTGTGACCGCGCTATGCAGATAAACTTTGTGCTCGCTGTGATATAGAGTGGTGTTCCTATCAGCTAGGGCGGTGACCACACTCCTCTCCGCTCCTATAAATAAGACCCTCTATTATTGAGTACATTGGACACAATGTACTTGATTTGAAGAAGCCCTTTCAACTCAATGATATACACAAGCATGTATTTTATGTATATTTCAGTTCATACATGCAGGTTGCCTTTAGCATATTGGTTGGATAGGTGGTCCAAGTCATATTGACAGGTGGACTCAAAAAAGCTGACTAGAAAGTGAAGAAAATTGTCTAAGTGCAAAAACATCGAGTGAAGTCAGCACAGTGTCGAGTGAAGTCAGCACAGTGTTGAGTGAAGTCAACACGGTCTACATCTAGCAACATGCAGAGCAGAAAAATGGCTAAGTACAGAAGTCTCGACACACTTCAATTGTGTCGACACCTTTGCAAGGGGTGTGTCGAGACAAGTCAGTTTACTTGACACAATGAAGATTTAAGTCAGCAGTGTCGTGACAAGTCAGCTAACTCGACACATAGAAGATTCAAAGAACAAGTGTCGAGACAATACAATTGTCTCGACACAATGAAGAATGTAAATTATACTAAGTAAAAGTGTCAATACCGGCAGACTGGAGTGTCGAGACAATTCAACTGTCTCGACACAGTGAAGAATTAAAGTGTCGGCACAGGCAAACAGGTATGTTGAGACAATTCAACTGTCTCAAAATAGTGAAGAAATGCAGCAAGCAAATAAGTGTTGACACCCGGTAGACAGTTGTGTCGACTCAATTCAACTGTCTTGACACAGTGTCGACACAGATGACAGTTGTGTCGAGACAAGTCAACTGTCTCGACAATTTCAAGCTCAGAAGAAAATTCTTTTAAGTTAAATTTTGTCGTGACTGATAAGATGTCTCAACACAAGTGTGAAGACACTTTGGACATCTTGACAATTATGTTTTTGAATATGTGCAGAGTCAACACAGAAGTTCCAAGTCAAGTCAGAACTGTCACATTAGCTACAGTAATGTGATATTTCAACAGAAACAGTTTTAGGGAGAATTTGAAGTAAGATGTCAGATCCTGATGTCATCAATTAGAAACTAGCCATCCACGAAGACTATAAATAGAGGGATTGTCTACATAGAAATCAGCAATCAAGCAATTAGAAATTCTCATTCTAATTTCTTCCAAGTTAGGGCAGGGCGACAATCCCGAGAAGGAGTAAGAAGACAAATGTCTTCAAGAGAATCTCCAGATCCTTTTATAAAGTTGATTTGAAGATTAAGGTGGATCTGATCTACAATTTCTTTAAGGAAATCAAGCGAATCAACATCAAGAAGATTGCAGAGCTAGAGAAGTATCTTTTCAGCCAGCCTGCTTTTCAAGATTCAATCAAGTGCAGCTGATTTGAAGAATCTGAATTATTTCAGATAAGTCAGATTTCAAAATTCCTATTTTCTGAAGATTACTTTTCTTATTAACCTCTTAATTTTGTAAGATCTCCTTGATATTTGAGTGGGTAAGAGATCTAATCTCTGAGTTGTAAGCCTATTTTATAAAAGGCTGAGGTAGGCTTCTTGAAGGACCTGAGGTAGGTGATTTGAGTGGATCACTGAGGTGTAAGCCTGTGTTATAAAGGCTGGGGTAGGGTTCTTGAGGGACCTGAGGTAGGAAATTGGGAAAATCTCTAAGGTATGACCTGTTGGTCTGAGTGTAGGTTTCTTAATAGAAACTGAGCCTGTAAGATCTTTGGATCTGAGTTGAAGTGGAGGAGCTATAACCTTATCTAGCATATTGCTAGTGAGGAAGAAGGGGGAAAGTGGATGTACCTTAGATAGGGGAACCACTATAAATTCTTTGTACGTTATGTGTTGTGTGCTGTGATTTGCTGTACAATATTCTATTTTTGCGTGTACCGTGATCTGAGATTTGCAAGTGCGAAGTTTAGTGGTTCAATTGTGTTGATTTATTGTGAAGCTAATCTCACAAGTAAATTAACTGTTGAACATAATTTCTGCAGAATAGTTAAGTAACAGAGAATTTAAAAAGTATTTTAAAAAGACATGTATTCACTCTCCCATCTACGTGATTATCTACCTATAATATTATCTTTCAAGTGATATCAGAGGGAGGTTGTTCAATAAAGACTTAACAGTCTGAAAAAGATCCAAAGGGTAGTAGAAAAATATAAGATCTAATGGTTTCTGAATCTCACAGAGAACTCAGTTATATGAAATTGCCAATATGTACCAAAGATAACTTTGCCATATAAAAACAGAGAGTAAAATTGTTTACAAAGGCTTCAGATTCAAAAATTTTTATTACTGTGCAAGAATGACCATATGTACCAATGAAGATATTAGTCTTAGATGCAAATGCTCAAACTCCTAAGAAACTGTCAGAGATGACAAAGGATGAGGTGGTTCTTGCCATCATGGACAAAATAGCACAAAATATAATTATCAGTGTAATAGATAATTCAACTTTTCAGAATCTAATACACTATAAAACATCCAAGGAGATGTGAGACACTCTCATAGTATACATGGAAGACACAGAAGAAGTAAGAGATGGCAAAAAATCTCTTCTCAATCAGCAGTATGAGGCATTCAGACAAGGAAAAACTGATTCTATGGAACAATGTTAAGAAAAGTTCTTTAGAACAGTAAATGACTTAGGAAACTATGACAGAGATTTCTCAAATTATGAGCTTAATGATAAATTTCTGAGATCCCTAAATAAAAAATGAGACATCAAGATTTGTGCTGTAAGAGAAATGAGGAATCTGAGAAACATGTTATCCCAAGACTTATATGGGAAGCTATTGTCACATGAGCTTCAACTTACTTCTAGAAAAGCTGAAGCTGAATTTGCCAGAAGTTCAACTCAGAATAAATCTGTGGCCTTCAAAGCAGATACATCAAAGAAGTCTAGAAGAGAAATCCCATCATCACCAACAAGGGATGAAGATATAAATAACACTAGAACTTGTTCTTCATTAGAAGAATTATCAGATGATGAATTGGCACTGTTTACCAGGCAATTTAAGAAAATACTAAGAAGAAGGAAGCAGTGGAATAAGAAGAAATCATTTGGACCAAGCTCTAGTAAAAGAAAAGATAAACACAGAGATAAATCTGTGATCATGTATGATTCTCATTAGAATAAATAATTTAAGACTGACATTATCTGCTTTTGTTGTAACAGGCCTAGGCATGTCATTGCCGATTGTCCAGTAAAAAGAAAAGAGAACAAAAAGTCAAAAGAAAATAAGTTTTTAAAGACAAGAAATCAGAAAAGGGTCTGATGGCAAAGAAGCCAAAGACCCTATCTGATAGTGATATTGATTCAACTGAATCAAAAGAAGAACATGCTGGACTCTTCTCCTATGAAGAAGAGTTTATCAGATAGGCCATCTATAAGGGCAAAAACTCCACAGCTTAATCACACTATGGTGATTCAGAAGGTGATATGGAGATTAATTTGATGGCACTATCTGATAAACATGATACAAAAATTACTGAATGTCAGGATACTCAAGTAATCTATGACAATTCCTATTGTTCTACAAACTCTATTCACGAGACTGTGGATGAGCTAGACTCATGTGACGCAAAGCTTGATTCACATAAGTCAACCCTGGCACTGAACTACTGTAGCTCACAGTCAAATTTGGAAAACTGTTGGAAGCTCTTGTAAAGAGCAAGAAGCTTGTCCAAGAACAAGGTATAGAAATTGCATCACTAAAAAGTCTTGAGAATCATCATAAGATGGATACTCAGAAAATTGGTCTTCAAAGTTCTGAGTTAGCAAAGCCGACTAAGATCATTGATGATTCAATTATGTTGACAAAACAAAAATATGCAATCATTCAGGAGTTATAACTCAAACTCCTGAATGAGAAAACTTTAGTACAATAATTTTTTAAACCAAAAACTATGCTACCTACCATAGATACCTTCTCAGGAACACATGGAAGTGGTCTTGGGTATGTTAAACCCAAGAGAAAAAGAGGCAAAAAGCTCACAGGACAAAAGGGTCCAGTCATTCCACAACTTATGTTTCAGACTAAGGGAAAAGATGCCCAGAAGTCTGGACCAGTTGGACCAAGTTCATATGTGATCAGAAAATCTATTCCTAATATGCCTACTCCAAGTAGAATTGTTGTAACTAAGAGACAAAACAACCTTTTTGCTGCTAGTCAAAATACAACTATCAAGTTTGCTGATTCCTATTCTAAGGAATGTCAGCACAAAGTTCCTTTTGTTGCTCCAAAGAGGAGGTACAACAGATATGAATGTTGGTGTTGTAGAAAGGTGAGGCACTTTGCCTTGGACTGTTGGTTCAATTACATTGTGTCTCATAAACAGAAAAAAGTATCCAGTTAAGAAGTTTACAGGTGGTGTCAATGGAGCCACATCTAACAAGAACCTAGGACCCAAAACAATTTGGGTTCCTAAGGAAAAATAAATTCTTATTTTGCAGGAATGTCCAAGCACAAGAGATAGACAAATCTGGTACTTGGATAGTGGGTGTTCTAGACACATGACTGGAACAAGAAGCAATCTGAGGGAATTTGTCCCTATGAAGAATGGACCAAAGGTGATCTTTGGTGGAGTTGCAAAGGAATTACCAAAGGTTATAGTAAGATCACAAATGACTCAGTCACTTTCACCAATGTTGCTTATGTGGAAGGGTTGCAACACAACCTTATAAGCATAAGACAACTTTGTGATCTTGGCTATGATATTTCATTCCACAAGGGAGTGTCTCATTAAGAAGTCAAGTGACCAAGAGGTTATCTTGACAGACACTAAATATGGGAATGTATATTGTTTGAATTTTCTTTGTTTAAAGTCAAACTCACCCTTATGTCTAGTTGCAAATGAGAAAGCCTCACTCTGTGTTAAATGACACAAGAGGCTAGCTCATTTGAACTACAAGGCCATAGGCAAACTTTATAGTAAAGAGCTAGATAGGAATAGTCCTAACATTAAATGTTCTAAGGAGAGCATTTGCTCTACATGCCAAAAAGGCTAGCAGACCAAAGCTTCATTCAAAAGTATTAAATTCAAAGACTCAATGAGATGTTTATATCTCTTGTATATGAACTTATTTGGTCCTATGTCAGTTCATTGTTTAGGAAGGAGTGTCTACACTTTTGTTATTATAGATGATTATTCCAGATTTACTTGGGTTTTCTTCTTAAGGAAAAAAAATCTGAAACTCCTGATTTTTTCAAGATATTTGTCAAACAAATTCAGAATGAGTTGAACAGTTCTGTGATCAGAATCAGAAGTGATCATGGAACTGAATTTTAATCTGAATATATGAAAAAGTTTTGTAAAGAACTTGAGATTCAACATGAGTTTTCCTCTCTAAGAATACCCTAGCAAAATGGAACTACTGAGAGAAGGAACAAGACTCTCATTGAAGCTGGAAGAGCCATGCTGAGTGATTTTTCACTCCCAGAATATTACTGGGCTAAAGTAATTAACACATCATGTCATGTTCTTAATAGAGCTTTAATCAACAAAAGGTTGAATAAAACTCCTTAAGAACTAATGAAGGGCAGAAAACCAAACTTGGCATATTTCAGAATCTTTGGATGTAGATGTTTTGTCCTAAATAATGATTAAACATACATAATTAAGTTTGTTGAGAAGTCATATGATGGCATTTTTATTGGTTATAATTACCACAGTAAGGCTTATAGGGTCTACAACTTGAAGGATCAAGTTGTAGAGGAGTCTGTTCATATTGTATTTGATGAAAGTTTCATGTTTTACAATTATAAGCCAGATTCATCAAGCACAACAGGAGTAGACTTGAAGCTAAAGGAGCTGTCTATAGAATATTCAGTTCCAGCAAACCAAAATATATAAGATGGAGTCAACATTGTTGAAGAAGTGCTTGCACAGGAACAACCAGGAGAAGAAACACAGCAATAGGATGTAGCTGGTCTAAGAGAAGAAGTCACATTACCAGTAGCTATCAGACATCTAAGGGATCATCCAAGAGAATTGATCATTGGAGATGCAGCTCAGGGTATGACCATAAGAAGCAAACATCACAACATTATGATATACTCAAGTTTTCTATCTTAAACAGAACCAAAGAAATTTGAAGAAGACATTGTAGATCCTTTTTGGATAGGTGCAATGCAGGAAGAATTAAACTAGTTCAAGAGATGTAAAGTCTGGAAGCTAGTTCCCAGACCAGATGACTGTAACATCATAGGAACTAAATGGATATACATGAACAAAATGGATGAGAATGGTGTTATAGTCATAAACAAAGCTAGACTGTTTGCAAAGGGCTATAGACAAGAAGATGACATAGACTTTGAAAAAACCTTTGCACCAATGTCTAGATTAGAAGCAATAAGACTCTTCCCAACATATGCAGCCTACAAAGGATTCAAGGTTTACCAAATGGATATGAAGTCAGCCTTCCTTAATGGTACCTCAAAGAAAAGGTCCATGTTGAGCAACCCTTAGGTTTTGTTATTTATACTAAACCTACTAATGTTTATTTGCTATTAAGAGCTCTCTATGGATTAAAACAAGACCCAAGAGGGAAAATAGACAAAACACTATTCCTAAGAGAAGTCAAAGGCAACAACATCTTAGTACAAATATATGTTGATGACATTATATTTGGTTCTACTGATGAGTCACTTTGAACTAGGTTTGCCAAACTTATGAAAGATAAATTTGAGATGAGTAGCATGAGTGAACTCAAGTTTTTCTTGGGTCTCCAAGTTAAGCAAATTATAGATGGTCTTTTCATTAGTCAATCTAAGTTCACCAAGGAGTTAATCAAGAAGTATAACATGGAAACATCCATTTCCATGAGAACTACAATGGAGTCTAGTATGTCTTTAGACAAAGATGATGCTGGCAAGCTAATTGATATCACCTTATATAGGGGCATAGTTGGATCACTGCTCTATCTTAGAGCCTGTAGACCAGACATAATGTATACCACTTGTGTCCGTGCTAGGTGTAACATCCCGACTTTTATTGGGCCACCAGAGCCCTAGTGGGCCCAATAAAAGTGGCCCGAACCCTACCCATGACCCAGTGGGAGATAACCCTAGGCAGGAAATAGAGCTAGAGAACTCCAAATTGAGTTCTGTCAGTTCCTGTGACCTCGTATAGTCGATACGAGTACATCGGAACTCGTTTCGTTGGATCCCGAGGTCATATAGTGGATGCGATCATTCCTCGTAAAACATAACAAGAGCGAGATTTTGGATATCGAGCTAGAGAACTCCGAATTGGGTTCTGTCGATTCCTGTGGCCTTATATAACCAAGATGGGTGCATCGGGACCCATCGTGTCACAATCCGAGATCTAACGACAAATTTAGACACTTCGATCGTTTTAGTGCGCTGCAACGCGTAAATTTTGGACTTTCGCCAAACAGATTCCGATTCAACCACAGTCAGTGGAATTGGACTCGTGTCGTCAATACGAAGTCAACAGAAGTCATCCCAGTCAATTTCGACGACAATTGGTCAACTCGTGGTCAAATCAAGCATAATTATGCACCAAAAACCGTGTGGACGCCAATTGTGACACGACACCCGAACTTTGACTCGACCCCGATGACTTGGACCCACTTTGACTTTGACCAGCAAGGGGGGACCCACCCTAGGGTTGACTTGGTCAAACCCCCATAAAAAACCCATTTTTGGATTTTTCTCCAAATAGGGGCCCACCTCCTCTCCATGGGTGGATAGTGTAACACCTGCCCTGTAATGACCGTATAATATGGGTCCGGCCGGGGCCCCACAACATACGGACGCCACAACTTTAGTATTATAAGTTGATATACCTACCCACACTCAAAACACTTTGCACAACACAGCGGAAACATAAGCAAGACTAGAAGTTATCCACTACTACAAGAGTAAAAACAATGGCCTTAAGGCCTTACAATAAGAAAGTCCAAGCTCAAATAATACAATAGTCAAGAAAGTGCATAGCACTCCTAGTCTACCTCGACATGCAAGCTGGACAACATGAGTCTCAAACATACAACATCATATAAGTAGAGCTACAAAAGAGAAGAAACACTTCATGAGGCTTAGGCCTTTCTGGCCGGCGAGCTAGCTCCTACGTGCGATCCTTGACCTGTAAAAATTATTATTAACGTGGGTCAGCAAAGGCTGACCTCAAACAGTGTAACAAACACATCTCCTCCCGGCCGCCCCTAACGGACCCCGGGGTACTCCTCTAACCTGCAAGTTAGCACTTCGTATGCAATATTCATAAGCAAGAAAAGAAACTACAGAAACAGGCTTGGATGTCACACACATCATACATGTTCTCTACTGGTTGAGCATATAATAAAAAGTGCCTATCTATGCAACATGAATGCAATAACCCGGGCTTCACCCAAGGCACCATATCTCCTATGCATCTAGCACATCATCACATCACATGGGTACTCATCGTTTCCTCATTGGCAAAAATACACAAACAAAGGGGGCTAACTCAATTTCCCCCAACGGCACACATGCCGCCACATGGAACTCTTGCAAAGGCCCCACCAGCTCAAGGTCTTAGACCCGGGCTTGCCTACAAGATCTGACGTCTCATGTCAGGATTCTAACAAACACAAACTGACTGATTCTAAGAAGCCTTGCCGGACCCCACCCGCTCATGGCCTCATTGCCCGGGCTTGCCCCCATGCTTGGCATTCTCGTCAGTCTTACAGAAGGGGACTAGTCTCGCCGGGATACTCTCCACACATGACGTGAACGTCACGGGATAGCTAGCCGACCACGGAGATACAACCACGCCTTGGCACATCACAAACCAAGACAATTCCACCCGAGTACCTCATTTGTACTGTAGCGTTCCCGCGCACCAAGGAAACGATCTACAACTCATGCGGAGCTAACCTTGTCCACCAAGGAAACCATCTACCGCCACGAGGAGCTAACCTTGTCCGGTTCCGACTACACATACTCACTCGAGAAAAAGGGGAAAACATCACCACATCACAAACAACATCTTGCCGCAACAGAAACTCTACGAATCCTTAAAGTTCGTATGCAACATCACCGAGTCGGACTAACGGTCGCGACTACGGCTTCACCCACCATGCCTAATCCACTAACGGAGCGGATCTCTAATGCAAATCATGTCGGGGACGGACTCAATTGACCCGGAGATTCCTCTTGAACCTTGGCGACCCAAAACCCATCTCATTTGAGTGTTTGGTGCCCAAAACTAGAAAAGAAATGATGCTAAAGACATGCATCCTAAGACTGAGAGGAGAAGTGTCGTTACCTTCCGACTCCTCTTCCTTGCCATGGCAAAATAGTCGGATGAAAACCTTCGCAACGGTCAAGCCTCCACGGATCTGGACTCGGCTCGCGATTTGGAGCACCGAAGCTTCTCCTACAGCCCAAACCCTCCTTCACCTTCTTCCTTGCTCTCCCTTCTCTCTAGAATTTAGTAAGAGAAAAGCTTGAAGAAGAATGAGAGTTTCCAACCCTATTCTCGGACTTAACTCCCCAAGGGCAGTTCTGGACCATCAGATCCCAAAATAAGGGAAAGAATGGCCACGATCCGTCTGAAAAATAAAATACCTGGGCCGAACACGGCCTGGCACACGCCCGTGTCCAGGGCCGTGTCACCCATTCGCCATCACAAATCGACACGCCTGGAACAACACACGGGCATTCGACACGCCCGTGTTCGACCCGACATGCCCGTGTCCCAACTGACACGGCCGTGTGGTCGGCCATGTGCCTCCATCGACATAGCCCCGAAAACAACCCGAGAAGGACACGGCCTATGACACGCCCGTGTACCAAGCCGTGTGCGAAGTCTCGACACTCGTCGACAGCCTTTGTGTCGACACCATGGAAAAACGTCGAGCGAAGATCGTCGACCAAGCGGGACACGCCCTGTGACACGCCCGTGTCACAGGCCGTGTGCCCCAGTCTCGACACTCGACACTCGTCGAGTGAGCATCGTCGACTGAAGTTCGTTGACCGACCCACACGGCCTTGGACACGCCCGTGTCCTAGGCCGTGTGCCTTGTCTCGACACATTGTCGAGCGAAAATGTCGACACCCCGGGCCGAGTGACACGGGCTCGACACGCCCTACGACACGCCCGTGTTGCAGGCCGTGTGCCCTGTCTCGACACTTCGCCGAGCGTAAAGTGTCGACTACGCGGCCAAGTCATCGACTCCAGCCTGACACGGCTTGGGACACGGGCGTGTCACGGGCCGTGTGCCCCCTTCCAGAAACCAAAATTGGCCAGAAACGCAAATCGACCCTCTCTCAAAATCTGGGGTGTTACAGACAGTCCTTGCCCCCTCACTCTCCTTTGCCCCCCAACCAGCAAGCTACACCTTAGGACAAGTGGAGGCCCACCACTACCTCTCCTCTCCTCTCTTTCTCCCTCTCTCATTAAAATCCCAAGCCCATAAGGTTTTAGCCCTTTTTTCCCACATGGGGGAAATGTTGGGGCCTCCAACTATCCTTGGATAGCTGGAGGGTGGGGATTAATCCCTCCCTAAGGAGGGATTAATCCCACCTTGGCTAGGGGAGGAGAGCCCCTCCTCCCCAAGCCTATAAAAGACACCCTCCCCCTCTTCCCCCTCAAGCTCTCTAAGCAAACCATTCCCCTCTACCCAACCCTCTGCTGGAGCCCAGGTGGCCGGAAAAGGCAAGCCAAGGGAACCCCCCCTCTCTGAGTGTAGGCCTGTTGTGGCTGAGTGTAGGCCTTGGTGGCTGAGTGTAGGATTTGTGAAGAAGCTGAGTGTAGGCTTTGTGAAAAAGCTGAGTTGTAGGGCCTTGGGCCTGAGCTGTAGGAACCTGTTTTGGGATTCTGTGTGTAAGATCTGAGGATCTGAGATAGTGGAGAAGTTTGGCCGAATCTAGTATACTGCTAGATAGGCGAAAGGGGAAAGTGGATGTACCCAAAGCTTGGGGAACCACTATAAATCTGTGTGTCTACTATGTGCTTGTGATATTCTGTGATTGCTGTTTGATTGCTATGTAAAAGTAGATATAACTCTGAGATAAATTCTGAATTCTGCCTTAAAAGTTAAAAAGATTTAAGTCACCTATTCACCCCCCCTCTAGGTGATTAGGTACAATATCTTTCAAGTGGTATCAGAGCGATGTTACTCAAAAAGGGACTTAACAGTCTGAGTAGATCCTGTTGGCAGATTCAGTCTAAGTACATTACAAAATCAAGAAAATCAAGAACCATGAGTTCCACTGAGAATCATAAGGAATTGAGATCCATGAAGCTACCTATTTGCATAAAAGAGATTTTTTTATCTGGAAGGAAAGGGTGAGACTTTTTATGGAAGCCTCAGACCCTAGGATATATATCACAGTTAAAGAAGGGCCATATGTGCCCATGAAGGTTTCAGTGCTGGATGCAAATCAGAGAACACCTAAGGATTTCTCTGAAATGACAAAGGATGAGATAGTTCTAGCCACAATGGACAAGAGGGCTCAGAATATCATAGTGAGTGCTATAGATGATGCTACCTTTCAAAATTTGATACACTGCAAGACATCTAAGGAGATGTGTGATACCTTGATAGTGTATATGGAGGGGTCAGAAGAAGTGAGACAAGATAGAAAATCCTTGTTAAATCAAGAATATGAAAGTTTTAGGCAAGGTAGATCTGATAGCATAACTGTGCTATAAGAAGTTCTATAGGATTGTGAATGAGCTAATGTCCTATGACATGGAGTTCAGTAATTATGAGCTTAATGATAAGTTTTTAAGGTCCCTTACAAAGGATTGGGACACCAAGATCTGTGCCATAAGGGAAATGACAAAGTTAGCAGATATCCCTCCACCCACACTGTTTGGAAAACTGCTATCCTATGAGATGCAGTTAATGGTGAGAAAAGAAGAGGAGAAATCTACAAGAAGTGAATATAAAGAAAGGACAGTGGCATTTAAGACAGAAGCCCCCAGAAAGTACAGAAGTAAGTCACCATCTCCATCACCAAAAGTAGCTGAAACTGAGTCAGATGAGTCAGCAAGCAGAAAGTCTGAAAGCAGTGAAAGTGATGAGGACTTTGCTGCCTTCACAAGACATTTTCAGAAGTTCTTAAAGAAGAAATAGTGGAGGACAAAACCATCTACTTCACAGGGTAAAGAAGACTATTATCAGAATAAAAAGTCTTCAAATAAAGACAGGAAAAAGACTAAGTCTAGCAAAGCAACTCTATCAAAAATTGTTTGCTATTGCTGTAATAGACAAGGACATATTATTGCTGACTGTCCTGAGAAAAGGAAGGAGTCTAATGATAAGAAAAAGACTCAATTTAAGGGCAAGCAGGAAAGATCTTTTGTTGCCAAAAGGATAAGATCCTGTCAGATATTTCTTCATCAGAAACTGAATCAGATGCTGAAGCATATATAAGACTATTTGCTGAGGAAGAAGAAGAAGAGTTCATCCAGATCATGAACTCCATATATGATCAAGAAGACAGTCATTGCCAAGGACTGATGGCATTGACAGAAAGTGACAAAATCCTGGAGCAGCCAGGACCTAGTAAGGTACAAGATTGTTCTTTCAGTTCAATTTCTTGTGCTAGTTCAGAAATAGATTCATCATCATCAAATGATGAGAGTGCATCTGAGTCTGAAGAGGATATTCATCAATTGATAGATGAATATAAAGTTCTATTGCAAGCATTTAAGAAATGCAAATCCTTGGCCAAGAGTCAAGCTAAGGAGGTTGCAAGTCTCAAAGTGGCTGCAACTGATTATGAGAAGTTGTTTGATCAAAAACTTAATGAGATAGCCAGACTGAAGCACATAACTGTGATTCAGATGGGGACTATATCATTTAAGAATGATCAAATCAAGAGTCTGGAGATTAGTCTGGAGATTAGTCTTTAGAAGGAGAGAGATTTGGTTGATAGGTTTTCAAAACCAAAGTCTGTTCTACCCTTAATTGATGAATTTGTTCATCAAAAAGGTAAAGCTGGACTGGGGTTTTCTAAACCAGCTAGGACTGTTCAGTCCAAGTCCAAGGGCAAAGCCCCAGCTCTCAACAAGCCAGTTGTAGATAAAACAGCTAAGACTGTACCTAAGCAAAGGTACAATAGGTTTGAATGTTGGTGCTGTGGCAAGGTAGGCTACTTTGCCATGAACTGTTGGCACAATGCTAGTGCCAAAGTGAGTAGCAAACTGCCTGTTGGAAAACCTGCAGGTAGCTTTGTTAGGAAGTAAACTAACCAGTACCAAGTACCCAAGAATTCTTTGGGTTCTAAGGTTCACTAATCTGTTTTGCAGGTGAGTTCAAGTGGCCATGCCCCAATATGGTACTTGGACAGTGGATGTTCCAGACATATGACTGGAACTAGGGGATTACTAAAGGACTACACACCTATCAAGGATGGTCCAAAAGTCACCTTTGGTGGTTCTGAAAAAGGAATCATCAAAGGGTTTGGTAACATTTCTAGTAACTTAGTTACCATTACTCAAGTGGCTTATGTTAAAGGTTTGAAACACAACCTAATTAGTATAAGTCAATTAAGTGATGTAGGATATGACATCTCATTTGTTAAGGATGGTGTCATATCAAGAGGTCAAATGATCAAGAGATCATTTTGACAGGTTATAGAAAGAGGAATGTCTATTGCCTAGACATTATGGTTGAGAACAATGGTTCTCCAGTGTGTCTTGTAGCTGATGAGAAAGTCTCTCATTGTGTAAAATGACACAAGAGACTAGCCCATCTCAACTACAAGATAATTGGCAAACTCTATAGCAAAGAGTTAGTGAGGAATTGTCCTCAAGTTAAGTGTATTAAAGATGGAATATGCTCAGCTTGTCAAAATGACAAGCAGACTAGATCCACCTTTAGTAGCATTAACAACAAAGATGCTGTGAGGTGTTTATACCTCTTGCATATGGATCTCTTTGGTCCTATGCTAGTTCACAGCATAGGTAGGAAGGTCTATACCTTTGTAGTTATAGATGACTACTCAAGGTTTTTCTGGGTGTTCTTTCTTACACAGAAATCTGAAACACCTAGTGTCTTCTATAGATTTGTCAAACAGATTCAGAATGAACAAGACAGTACAGTGGTCAAAATAAGAAGTGACCATGGTACTGAATTTCAGTCTGATAGTATGGCAAAACTATGTGAATAATTTGGGATAATTCAAGAGTTTTCTTCACCAAGAACACCTCAGCAAAATGACATTGCTGAGAGGAAGAATAGAACCTTGATTGAGGCTGGTAGGACCCTATTAAGTGATACATCACTACCAGAATATTTCTGGGCTGAGGCAGTTAATACTGCATGTCATGTTATTAATAGGGCTACCATTACTAAAAGCCTCAACAAGACCCCCTATGAGGTTGTGAAAGACAGAAAACCAAACCTATCCTATTTCAGGATCTTTGGTTGTAAGTGCTTCATACTTAACAATGGAAAGTCTTACTTGACAAAGTTTGCTGCCAAGTCCCAAGATGAAATTTTTGTTGGGTACAACAACAACAGTAAGGCTTATAGAGTCTACAACTTGTCTACTCAAGTTGTAGAAGAATCTGTACATGTAGTATTTGATG
Organism: Platanthera guangdongensis; assembly: GCA_039583875.1. Taxonomy (NCBI): domain Eukaryota; kingdom Viridiplantae; phylum Streptophyta; class Magnoliopsida; order Asparagales; family Orchidaceae; genus Platanthera; species Platanthera guangdongensis. The sequence continues at coordinate 36,255,880 of CM077164.1, read as the reverse complement.
AAACTAGACTTATTAACAATGAGTTGTCTAGTAGTATTTGCAGCTCCTCAGGTATAACTAAAAAGATGGACAAGCTCACTATAGAAGAAGGACCTACAGCAAGACAGCAGGTAGAAGAAAGTGGCTGTTGTCCAGGGGGAGTACTACATGTACCTAATGAAGAAGAAGTTCAAGGAGTACAGCAAGATGAAGAAACTGAAGAAGTTCAACCTGAAGTCAGGATGCCTCCAGCCAATAGGCATCTTAGAGATCATCCAGTAGAACAAATCATTGGTGATCCAAGACAAGGGGTACAAACAAGGAGCAGAAATCTGAATGCAGTGCTCTTCTCCAGTTTTTTATCCCAAGTTGAGCCAAAGAAGTTTGAAGAAGCCATCCTAGACCCTCACTGGATTGAGGCAATACAAGAAGAGCTGAATCAGTTCAAGAGGTGCAAGGTCTGGGAGCTTGTTCCTAAACCAAAAGACCACAACATAATTGGAACCAAGTGGATCTTTAGGAACAAGATGGATGAACATGGAGTCATCATTAAGAACAAAGCAAGATTGGTTGCTAAAGGATATAGACAGGAATAAGGTATTGACTTTGATCAAACCTTTGCTCCAGTAGCCAGACTGGAAGCCATAAGGATGTTCCTGGCCTATGCAACCTATCAAGGATTTAAATTTTACCAAATGGATGTAAAGTCAGCATTTCTGAATGGTAATCTAAAAGAGGAAGTCTATGTGGAACATCCATCAGGTTTTGTTGATTTAACTCAACCTAATCATGTCTATAGACTTAGGAAATCATTATATGGGTTAAAACAAGCCCCTAGGGCTTGGTATGAAACCCTGTCTAGTTTCCTCATTGAGAATAAGTTCACAAGGGGGAAAATAGACAAGACTCTATTCCTTAGGGAATCCAGAGGCAAAGTAATACTAGTCCAAATATATGTAGATGACATAATATTTGGGTCTACTAAAAGTAGTCTTTGTAAAAAGTTTGCAAAACTAATGCAAGGACAATTTAAGATGAGTAGTATGGGGGAACTTAAGTTCTTCTTGGGTTTCCAAGTTAGACAGACTGAGAATGGTTTATCCATATGCTAGTCTAAGTTCACCCTAGAACTCATAAGGAAGTATGGTATGGATTCATCCAGTACCATGAATACTCCTATGGGGTCAAGTATGTCACTTAGCAAGGATGATGCAGGGAAACCTGTAGACGAGTCTTTGTATAGAGGGATAGTTGGCTCCCTATTATATTTGACTGCAAGTAGACCAGATATCATGTATGCTACATGTGTCTGTGCAAGGTATCAAGCATGCCCTAAGGAGTCTCATTTGACAACAGTCAAAAGGATACTGAGATATCTAAAGGGCACTCCTTATCTAGGCCTCTGGTACCCTAGGAATGAAGATTTTGAACTAACAGGTTATTCAGATGCAGACTTTGCAGGATGCAAAGAAGACAAAAAAAGCACAACTGGAACCTGTCAATTCTTAGGTGGAAGACTGATTTCATGGAGTAGCAAGAAGCAAACAAGTGTGGCTATCTCCACTGCAGAATCAGAATATGTGGCTGCAGGAAGTTGCTATGCTCAACTTCTATGGATACAACATCAGCTTGAGGAATATGGAATTCAAGTAAGTAGAACTCCACTCTTTTGTGATTCTATAAGTGCTATATCCATTGCAAACAATCCCGTTTCCCATAGTAGAACTAAACATATTGAAATAAAATATCATTTTCTTAGAGAACATATAGAAAAAGAAGATATTTTACTGGAATATGTTAGAATAGATAATCAACTAGCTGATATGTATACTAAGCCTCTAGAAGAAACTAAGTTCAATAGGTTTAAAATTGAACTAGGTATGATAAACTTAGAATAAGTTTATAAATATGGCTAAGTAAAATGGTGTCGACACACAAAGATATCTGTGTCGACACAGAAAAGTGGTGTCGACACTTCAGGGAAAAGGTGTCGACACATCTAGGAAGTTGGTGTCGACACTTCAGAATATTAGTGTCGACACATGACAAGTTGGTGTCGACACATCCAAGGTGGTGTCGACACTTAGTATTTACTCAGAATTATCTAAGTAAAGTCTCGACTAAATGTCGAGTTGAGTGGTGTAGACACATAATCAAGTGTCGACACATATATATGTTGACTAAACTTGTGTCGTGTAACACCTCCCCTGTAGTGAACGTATAATATGGGTCCGGCCGGGGCCCCACAACATACGAGCACCACAGCTTTAGCATTATAAGTTGATATAGCTACCCAAACTCAAAACACTTTGCACAACACAGCGGAAACAGAACAGGACTAGAAGTTATCCACCACTAAAGAGTAAAACAAATGGCCATAAGGCCTACATCAAATGTCCAAAGAAAAGTAGTACATCAAACATGAATGTGCTCAGCACTCCTAGTCTACCTCGGCATGCAAGCCGGACAAAATAGTCTCAAACAAACATCATCATAACTGAAGTGCTACAAAAGAGGGAAAAACACTTCATGGGGCTTAGGCCTTTCTGGCCGGCGTGCTAGCTCCTGCATGCGATCCTTGACCTGTAAAAAATATTAGTAACGTGGGTCAACAAAGGCTGACCTCAAACTGTGTAACAACACATCTCCTCCCGGCCGCCCCTAACGGACCCCGGGGAACCCTCCAACCTGCAAGTCAGCACTTCATATGCAATATAAACATCTATAAATAGAAAAGCATTAAAACAGGCTTGGATGTCTCAATCATCAAACATGTTCTCTATTGGTTGAGCATATAAAGAAAGGGCCTACTGTGCAACATGAATGCAACACCCGGGCTTCACCCAAGGTACCCTACTGCGTATGCATCTAGCACAACATCACATCATTTGGGTACTCACATTTCCCCATTGGCATAAAGCTGCAAACACTAAGGGAGACACCTCTCCCTCAAACGGCGCACAGGCCGCCACAAGGAATTCTTGCCAAGGCCCCACCCGCTCGTGGGCTTAGCCTCGGGCTTGCCTGCAAGCTCTGACGTCTCATGTCAGGATTCCAACAAACACAGACCGACCGATTCTAAGAAGCCTTGCTGGACCCCACCCGCTCATGACCTCTTTGCCCGGGCTTGCCCCAAGCTTGGCATTCTCGTCAGTCTCACAGAAGGGGACTAGTCTTACCGGGACACTCTCCACACATGACGCACATGTCACGGGATAGCCAGCCGACCACAGAGACATAGCCATGCCTTGGCACAACACAAACCAAGACTAAATACATCATAATCCCTCATTGTACTGCAGCATTCCCGCGCACCAAGGAAACCATCTCCAACTCGTGCGGAGCTAACCTTGTCCCTCAAGGAAACCATCTACCGCCACGAGGAGCTAACCTTGTCCGGGTCCGACTACACGTACCTTTCAAGCAAACGGGACAATCACCACCACAACACAAACAGCATCTTGCCGCAACGGAAAATCTCTACGAATCCCTAAGTTCGTATGCAACATCACCGAGTCGGACTAACGGTCGCGACTACGGCTTCACCCACCATGCCTAATCCACTAGCGAAGCGGATCTCTAATGCAAAATATGCTGGGGACGGACTCAATCAACCCGGAAGTTCCTCTTGAAACTTGGCAAACCAAAACCCCTCTCATTTGAGAGTTTGGTGCCCAAAATTTAGAGAGAAAGAAAACTAAATGATGTTAATACGTGCATCCTAAGGACCGAGAGGAGAGATGTCGTTACCTTCCGACTCCTCTTCCTTGCCATGGCAAAATAGCCGGATGGAAATCTTTGCAATGCTCCAAGCTTCACGGATCCGGACTCGGCTCGTGATTTGGAGCTCCGAAACCCTTCCTACAGCCCAAGACTTCTTCTTCTTCCTCCTTGTTCTAGTTTTCTCAAGAACTTAGAAAGAGAAGACTTGGAAAACAAATGAGGGTTTCCAACCCTAGAATCGGACTTAACTTCCCAAGAACAGTCCTGAGCCGTTAGATCCCAAAATCTGGGAAAGAATGGCCACGATTCGCTTGGAAAATAAAAGACCTGGGCCGAACACGGCCTGGCACACGCCCGTGTCCAGGGCCGTGTGCCTCATTCGCCGTCTCAAATCGACGCGCCTGGAACCGCACACGGGCATCCGACACGCCCGTGTTCAACCCGACACGCCCGTGTCCCCAGTGACACGGCCGTGTGGCCGGCCGTGTGCCTCCAACAACACGGCCCCGAAACCAACCCGAGAGATGACACGGCCTGGGACACGCCCGTGTCCCAAGCCGTGTGCCAAGTCTCGACACCCGTCGACAGGCTTTGTGTCGACACCGCGGAAAAACATCGAGCGAAGATCGTCGACCAAGCGGGACACGCCCTGTGACACGCCCGTGTCACAGTCCGTGTGCCCCAGTCTCGACACTTTGTCGAGCGAATGTGTCGACACTTGGGCCGAGTGTCGACACGGCCTCGACACGCCCTGCGACACGCCCGTGTCGCAGGCCGTGTGCCCCACTCTCGACACTTTGTCGAGCAAAAGTGTCGACACTTGAGCCGAGTGTCGACACGGCCTCGACACGCCCTGCGACACGCCCGTGTCGCAGGCCGTGTGCCCCACTCTCGACACTTTATCGAGCGAAAGTGTCGACACTTGGGCCGAGTGTCGACACGGCCTCGACACGCCCTGCGACACGCCCGTGTCGCAGGCCGTGTGCCTCCTGCCAGAAACCCAAAAATGTTCAAAACTGCAGACTGTACCTCTTGCAAAAACTGGGGTGTTACAACTCTCCCCCACTTAACAGAATTTCGTCCCGAAATTTCAAAACAAAAGGGTACAAAACTTAAATTGTACCTGACATGAAGAGTTCTGGATAATCTTCTAGCATGGCCTGTTCTCGTTCCCAAGAGAACTCCTCACGACCGCAGTTGTCCCATCGGACTTTCACGAGTTTGACTTCTTTATTCCGCAACTGCCGAGTCTCCGAATCCTCTATAGCGATTGGGAGGACTCGCGTTCTCAAGTCTTCCTCAATCGGCACCGATGCCGGCTCTATCACCACGCTAGCCTCCACCAAGGCTTTCCTCAAAACGGAGATGTGGAAGACGTCATGTAATCCACTCAAGTCTGCGGACAATGCCAACCGATATGCTGCTTCTCCTACCCGCTCAACAATTTCAAAAGGCCCCAAAAACCTTGGACTCAACTTCTTGAGTCGGCGAATCCGTGAGACGCCTTTGAACGGCTTGACCTTCAGATAAACCCAATCACCAACTGTAAATTCCAACTTCCGGTGACGAGCATTAAAATATTTTGCTTGCCTGTCTTGCGCCACCTTCATACGCTCTTGGATGGTCCGTACCAACTCACAAGCGTCAACTACCGCATCCTTTCCCAAAAGTTTGGTGTCTCCCGCCTCTGCCCAAGACATTGGCGTTCGACACCGCCTCCCATACAAAGCTTCGTATGGCGCCATCTTTATACTAGCTTGAAAACTGTTGTTGTACGCAAATTCTACCATGAAGAGGTGATCCTCCCACCTCTTGCCAAAATCAAGAACGCACATCCTTAACATGTCCTCCATAGTACGGTTCGTTCTCTCCGTTTGCCCATCAGTTTGAGGATGGAACGCCGTACTAAACTTTAGCTTCGTGCCCAAGCTCTTCTGAACCAATCTCCAGTCCTTGGACGTAAATTGTCCATCTCGATCACTGACTATGCTCTTAGGAACTCCGTGCAGTCGCACAATGTTGCGAACATACAACTCCACCAGCTTCTCCACGCTGTCCTCTTTCCGATTTGGGATGAAGTGAGCCACCTTGGTTAGGCGATCCATGATCACCCAAATAGCATCATTACCATGCTGCGATCTAGGCAAACCATGCACAAAGTCCATGGAGATGTCCTCAAATTTCCATTCAGGAATTGGAAGGGGCTTCAGGAACCCGCCCGATTTCTGACATTCGGCCTTCACCAAGGCACATGTTTGGCAACGACTCACATACAAAGCTACATCTCGCTTCAACCCCGGCCACCAAAAGGATTTCTTCATATCCAAGTACATCTTTGTACTGCCCGGGTGAATGGAGTACTTTGAGAAGTGAGCCTCAAACATCAACTCCTCACGGAGATTGCCAAACTGCGGTACACAAACCCTTCCATCCTTTCTCAAGATTCCCCCAATCATCTCCCAGGCGCTGCTCTCGCCCTTTTGAGCCTCCAACACAAAAGGTTGAAACTCCACATCCAATCGAGTCGCTTCCCGAATACGATCGAACAAGTCACTTTGTACTTCAATCCAGTTCAACCGAGCCACGCTAGACTCGCCTCTCGCAACACATTCCAACCCAAGGGACTCCCATTCCCGAACCAACCGCTCATCATGAGCTTCGATCCAATTTCCTTGCCCCGAGTACTTCCTACTCAACGCATCCGCCACCACATTGGCCTTACCCGGCGTATATTGAATCGCCACTTCGTAGTCTCCAAGAAATTCAACCTATCTGCGTTGCCGCATGTTCAAGTCCTTCTGATCCAAGAGATACTTCAGGCTTTTATGGTCCGTGAAGATCTCCACCCTTGCGCCATACACATAGTGTCGCCAAATTTTCAACGCGAAGATTACCGCCGCCAACTCCAAGTCATGGACGGGGTAATTCCTCTCATGAGGTCTCAGCTGTCGAGACCCAAAAGCTATTACCTTGCCATGTTGCACCAACACGCAACCCAAACCGCATCCCGATGCGTCACTGAAAATCTGAAATCCATCGGTCCCTTGCGGTAAACTCAGGATTGGAGCCATCATAAGCCTCTCCTTCAGTGCCTCGAATGCTTGACTGCACTCTTGGGTCCACACAAACTTATGGTCTTTGCGAGTGAGTGAGGTAAGGGGTAGAGCTATCTTCGAGAAATTCTCCACGAATCTCCTATAATACCCGGCTAGTCCAAGAAAACTTCGGACTTCTGCCACGGTCCTCAACACCGACCAATCTCTGATGGCCTCCACTTTCGCTGGATCCACTGCCACCCCATCACCACTAATCACGTGGCCCAAAAACGCCACCTTGGCCAACCAGAACTCGCACTTTGAGAACTTTGCAAACAATTGGTTCTCCCTCAACACTTGCAGGACCACTCTCAAGTGGGTCTCATGCTCCACTTCAGACTTTGAGTACACTAAGATGTCATCAATGAAGACAACCACAAACGAATCCAAGTAATCCCGAAATACTCGATTCATCAGATCCATGAACACCGATGGTGCGTTCGTCAACCCGAACGGCATCACCGTAAACTCAAAGTGTCCGTACCTTGTCCCAAAAGCAGTCTTGGGTATGTCCTCATCCCGAATTCGCAGCTGATAGTAGCCTGACTTCAAGTCCAACTTCGAATATACCATTGACCCCACCAATTGGTCAAACAAATCGTCTATCCGAGGAATCGGATACTTATTCTTGATGGTCAATTTATTCAGCTCTCGGTAGTCTATGCATAGGCGCATGCTACCGTCTTTCTTCTTAACAAACAACACCGGTGCGCTCCACGGTGAAGAACTGGGTCTAATATACCCTTGCTCCAACAGTTCCTGTAACTGTACCTTAAGTTCCGCTAACTCCTTTGGTGCCATCCTAAATGGGGAACGCGACACCGGTCTAGCCTCCGGCATTAACTCGATCGAGAAGTCGATCTCCCGCCGAGGAGGCGCTCTAGGAAGTTCATCCGGAAACACATCCTTGAACTCTGCCACCACAGGCACTTCCTCAATCGAAAGTTGGGAGAGACGAACCTCCAACAACGCTACCAGCGCCACACCTCCTTGGTTAACCGCCCGCATCATTTGCATGGCCGTAATTAGGGAATGGGCTACTCCACAAAGGCCCATAAACTTGACTTCCGCTTGCCCCTTACTCTTTAGGGTCACTACCTTGGATAAACAATCAATGCTGGCGCGCTGCTCTGCAAGCCAGTCCATGCCCAAAATGACATCGAACTCTACTAACGACAACACTGCCGCTTCCAAAACGAAGTCAACTCCGTCTAGCTCCCAACCGATGCGCCCTTTAGCCCCGGTGGTCATAGATGACCCATTGGGCATGCACACTTTCAGTTCCGCGTCCGCCGAGAAAGTCTCGACTCCTACCCTTCGGATGAAACTCTCCGCAAGAAAAGAGTGCGAAGCCCCAGTATCGAACAATACCCTAGCGGGGTATCCAGAAACTAACACGAAGCCTACAACAAGACAACACACGGAAAGGGGGTCTAAAAGTATGAAGCACAAATGCAAACTTAAATTTTCTTCATACCTGTCACCACATCGGTTTGGCGGATCGCTTCTTGCTGTCCAAGGTTGTAAGCCCTTGGTTGCACCGGTTGGAACCGAGAAGCGCTCGACTCCGCCATCTTTCCTTTCTCTGCAGCACTGGGGCCCGAGCGCACAGACTGCTCCTGCTTTGACTCTTGCCCCGCTCCCCCTTGCTGACAAGCACGGGCTATGTGCCCAACCTTCCCGCAGTTGTAACACGTCGGCGGTCCCCTAGAGTGAGAACACCCAGGCGTCCAAGTGCTCCTCTCACCCGACCTGGAAGGGTGAGGCTTCCTCCTCCACCTGCTCCCATCAGACTTTACATGAGATTGGGAGGGCTTCCCTTCCCCATGCTTGGGAGTAAAATCCTTTCGACGCTGGGTCCGCTCCAGATCACTCTCCAAACTCCTGGCGGCTTCAACTAGCTCATTAAATCCCGCCCTCTTCATGGAGATGAGTGGCTGTCTCAGATTCTCCCTCAAACCTTGGTAGAAGAGGTTATCCCTCTCTACATCATCCGCCATTGTCGTTCCCGCATAACGACCCAAACGGGTGAACTCTTGCACGCACTCATCCACTGTCTTGTCTCGCTGCATTAGATGCAGAAACTGCCTCTGTAGGGCCAACCGTGTTGAAATTGGAATATACCTCTTAAGAAAAGCGTCCCCAAACTCTTCCACTGACGGGGTGCGCCCCGGGAACAGGCGGCCGCTATGGCTCACCCACCACAATTTGGCGTCTCCTTCCAACATGAACGCCGCATACTCAGCTTTATTTTCCTCTGGCGTCTCTGCCGCCCTTAACAGTTCTTGAATACGAACCCACCAATCCTCCGCATCCGTTGGCGTTCCAACACCCTTGAAAGACGGGGGATGGAAACTCAGGAAATACTTCATGTGTCGGTCTCCATGCCCTACCACCACCCTTTCTGCCAAAGGCTCCACTCGCCTGGCTTCTCCGCCTGGCACGGCCGTTGCCGTGTCCGGTGTAGCAGGGGTTGCTACCTGGGCTGCAGCCGCCGCTTGCGCTGCCACCATCGCTTCTGCAAGCATACGGCAGAAGTCAGCCGGGTTTACACCCGTGCCCAGAAGACCTGGAGCAGTAGCACTGCTCGCCGAGAGATCATCCCTTGCTCTTGAAGTGCCCGCCTCGTTGCTTGCACTCTTCAGGAAAACGAGAAATAAGGGATTAGTCTCCAATCGCAAGACTAAAACATAAGGACACTTACGGTCCCGCATTACTCTTATGTGGATAACTTCTCTACGCACTGACCTTGAATCTAACCTGGCTCTGATACCAAATTGTAACACCTCCCCTGTAGTGAACGTATAATATGGGTCCGGCCGGGGCCCCACAACATACGAGCGCCACAGCTTTAGCATTATAAGTTGATATAGCTACCCAAACTCAAAACACTTTGCACAACACAGCGGAAACAGAACATGACTAGAAGTTATCCACCACTAAAGAGTAAAACAAATGGCCATAAGGCCTACATCAAATGTCCAAAGAAAAGTAGTACATCAAACATGAATGTGCTCAGCACTGCTAGTCTACCTCGGCATGCAAGCCGGACAAAATAGTCTCAAACAAACATCATCATAACTGAAGTGCTACAAAAGAGGGAAAACACTTCATGGGGCTTAGGCCTTTCTGGCCGGCGTGCTAGCTCCTGCATGCGATCCTTGATCTGTAAAAATTATTAGTAACGTGGGTCAGCAAAGGCTGACCTCAAACTGTGTAACAACACATCTCCTCCCGGCCGCCCCTAACGGACCCCGGGGAACCCTCCAACCTGCAAGTCAGCACTTCATATGCAATATAAACATCTATAAATAGAAAAACATTAAAACAGGCTTGGATGTCTCAATCATCAAACATGTTCTCTATTGGTTGAGCATATAAAGAAAGGGCCTACTGTGCAACATGAATGCAACACCCGGGCTTCACCCAAGGTACCCTACTGCGTATGCATCTAGCACAATATCACATCATTTGGGTACTCACATTTCCCCATTGGCATAAAGTCGCAAACACTAAGGGAGACACCTCTCCCTCAAACGGCGCACAGGCCGCCACAAGGAATTCTTGCCAAGGCCCCACCCGCTCGTGGGCTTAGCCCCGGGCTTGCCTGCAAGCTCTGACGTCTCATGTCAGGATTCCAACAAACACAGACCGACCGATTCTAAGAAGCCTTGCTGGACCCCACCCGCTCATGGCCTCTTTGCCCGGGCTTGCCCCAAGCTTGGCATTCTCGTCAGTCTCATAGAAGGGGACTAGTCTCGCCGGGACACTCTCCACACATAACGCACATGTCACGGGATAGCCAGCCGACCACAGAGACATAGCCACGCCTTGGCACAACACAAACCAAGACTAAATACATCATAATCCCTCATTGTACTGCAGCGTTCCCGCGCACCAAGGAAACCATCTCCAACTCGTGCGGAGCTAACCTTGTCCCTCAAGGAAACCATCTACCACCACGGGGAGCTAACCTTGTCCGGGTCCGACTACACGTACCTTTCAAGCAAACGGGACAATCACCACCACAACACAAACGACATCTTGCCGCAACGGAAAATCTCTACGAATCCCTAAGTTCGTATGCAACATCACCGAGTCGGACTAACGGTCGCGACTACGGCTTCACCCACCATGCCTAATCCACTAGCGAAGCGGATCTCTAATGCAAAATATGCCGGGGACGGACTCAATCAACCCGGAAGTTTCTCTTGAAACTTGGCAAACCAAAACCCCTCTCATTTGAGAGTTTGGTGCCCAAAATTTAGAGAGAAAGAAAACTAAATGATGCTAATACGTGCATCCTAAGGACCGAGAGGAGAGATGTCGTTACCTTCCGACTCCTCTTCCTTGCCATGGCAAAATGGCCGGATGGAAATCTTCGCAACGCTCCAAGCTTCACGGATCCGGACTCGGCTCGCGATTTGGAGCTCCGAAACCCTTCCTACAGCCCAAGACTTCTTCTTCTTCCTCCTTGTTCTAGTTTTCTCAAGAACTTAGAAAGAGAAGACTTGAAAAACAAATGAGGGTTTCCAACCCTAGAATCGGACTTAACTTCCCAAGAACAGTCCTGAGCCATCAGATCCCAAAATCTGGGAAAGAATGGCCACGATTCTCCTGGAAAATAAAAGACCTGGGCCGAACACGACCTGGCACACGCCTGTGTCCAGGGCCGTGTGCCTCATTCGCCGTCTCAAATCGACGCGCCTGGAACCGCACACGGGCATCCGACACGCCCGTGTTCAACCCGACACACCCGTGTCCCCAGTGACACGGCCGTGTGGCTGGCCGTGTGCCTCCAACAACACGGCCCCGAAACCAACCCGAGAGATGACACGGCCTGGGACACGCCCGTGTCCCAAGCCGTGTGCCAAGTCTCGACACCCGTCGACAGGCTTTGTGTCGACACTGCGGAAAAACGTCGAGCGAAGATCGTCGACCAAGCGGGACACGCCCTGTGACACGCCCGTGTCACAGGCCGTGTGCCCCAGTCTCGACACTTTGTCGAGCGAATGTGTCGACACTTGGGCCGAGTGTTGACACGGCCTCGACACGCCCTGCGACACGCCCGTGTCGCAGGCCGTGTGCCCCACTCTCGACACTTTGTCGAGCGAAAGTGTCGACACTTGGGCCGAGTGTCGACACGGCCTCGACACGCCCCGCGACACGCCCGTATCGCAGGCTGTGTGCCCCACTCTCGACACTTTGTCGAGCGAAATTGTCGACACTTGGGCCGAGTGTCGACACGGCCTCGACACGCCCTGCGACACGCCCGTGTTGCAGGCCGTGTGCCTCCTGCCAGAAACCCAAAAATGTTCAGAACTGCAGACTGAACCTCTTGCAAAAACTGGGGTGTTACATGTCGACACTTATCGACAGTGTCGACACAATTTAAGTTAGTTAACCCGCCTTTTTATCTTCAAACTTAGAAAGGTATAAATAGGATTTTGCCTTTGTTTGTCGACACGCTCACTAAAGTTTCGAGACCAAACTTGTGTGTCGACAACTCTCTTCTCTCCAGTCAAATTTTTCAAACCCTAATGGTGCCAAAGCTCGAGGAGAACGTCAATGAAGACTACGAACTGGTACGACAAGCATTTGACGAAGCAGAACAGGAAATCAAGGATGTAGTAACCCTAGTTGCAGACTCAGGGTTAGAATTTCTTGTTTCTGAGCCGACTAAGATCTGGAAGAAAGAAGTACTGGAATTCCTGAATGGAGCTAAAGTAGACGAATCTGGATTCAAGATCAAGTCCAGGGTCCATGGAGAAAAAGTGAAGGTCTCTCCCAAAAGTTTGAGAAAGGTTTTAAACCTGCCAAGGACAAAAGACGAGGATGAAATAACTGCTTCAAAAACCAGAGAAGCATTGACATGGTGTGGTCTGGATTCAAAGATGAAAATTGGATCCGTTTTTATTAGAAAGGGGATGAACAACCAGGGGAAATTTCTTTCTGAAATTGTTGGCAAGGTAATCTTAAGTAAGCCTGGAGGGCATGATAGAGTATCAGCCCATATGTTCAGCATTATAACAAGGATAATCTTCACATTAAAAACAGATTGGTCTGTTATAGTCTTTGATAAGATTAAAGAAAGTCTGAAGAAACCCAACTTGGGTAGGATCTTAAGTCTATACTTGGCTGGTAGTATACCAAAAATTATGAGTCAAGCTGCTGGCAATAAAATCAATCATATGAGGAAAATGGACTTAAGGATATTCTCTAGATGAGACAGGGTTTTGTCTAAGGAGATGCCAACCCCTGAGAAAATAACTCCTGAGAAAGTAACACCCCAAAAGAAGAAGAAGAAAACAGCCCCTGTGGCTCAGGTTTCATCTAGTAGCTCTGGTAGTGAAGAGCAAGTTGTCTTTACTCCAGAAGAGGATGTAGAAGAAAATGCTGGGAAGTCTCCAGCTCAACAAGAAGTTGCTGAGAGGCAGGGGGAGCTACTTCAAGCTAGCCCCATACACCAGGATACTGTCCAGGGGGAGACTCTAGTTGTAGAAGAGCCAACTCCACTGGAAAGTGAACAAGCTACAACCACTATTCATGAGGTAATCACTGAGATTAATGCTTTAAATTTTCCTCTAGAGGATACTGATTTGTCAGATTCGTTAAATCATGTTACTCAGCAATCTCAGGTTGATAGTCAACTCCCAGATGTTGTCATGAAGGACACATCTGTTCCAGTTCAAGAAGTATCTGATCCAGTGGTAGATGAGCCAAGAATTTCTCCAGCCCATTCTCCATAAGAATATACAATGGAAGATCTCTTCCTAAATCTGGATCAAACTGATTTTGACAAGGAAACTGCTGCTGAGGTGGAGAATGCTCTAGTTGAGGGGGAGCAAGTGGAAATTCTAGAAGAACCTCCAAGGCAAGAGGCTGAGAAACAACAAACTGTTGAGGATCTACCTAAGGAGAGGGTAGATATAGCAAGCACCTCAGCATCTGAAGATGAGGAAGCTACAAGGGCAAAGAAAAGGAAGTTCCAAGTATTCAAGAGGAGGAGCCAGAATTATAAGAAGGCCTTGTAAACCATTGCTCCACAGCCTGCACTACAGCCAGCCCTAACTGTAGATTACAGTTCTTTGATGGTTGCTATGCAAATGAAACTTGATGAGCATAGGAAAGCTATAGAAACATATGTGGATGAGGGGCATAAATCTCTCCAGTTTGATCTAGCCCAAGAGATTAAGTCTATTAGATTTGAGATGAATCTAAATAAGAAAGAGATGACTGACTGCTTCCACAAGGGAGGGAATGCAGTAGTCTACTTAGCTACTCATCAAGAGAAAATAAAGGCTCAAGTAGATGACATTGCACTGAAGCAGGGTTATGTTCTAGAGAACTAGATCAGAATGAATGACAACTTAACAGCTTCCCACAATGCTATTGTCACAGAGATGAAGAACATAGCTACATGACTGACTACTTCTAATGCTACTGCTAAGGCAGAGTTTGATAAAGCCTTGCAAAAGAGTTTATCTGATGTAACAACTGCAATTCAAGACTCTCAGAAGTTGATAACTGACAAACTCCAAAGGTTGAAACCTTTCTTTAAAGATGGAGTCAACTTTTTGGATAACCAAGTCCGATTTCAAAAAGATGATGTCAGAGATCACATAGAAAGAGAAGTCATAAAGGGGGAGAGGGTGTTAGTCAAAGCTAGCTCTGATCATGCTAAGTGGATTTCTAATTCTATCAGAGCTACTCTTGGTTATCCTCCTTTATGTGATGATGACAATATTGCAGAATCTGGGATACATCCTGCATATCTAGGAGGGGAGCAAGCAGAAGTGGCTCAAGTAATCTTCCCTCCTCCAGATTTTGATATGGTTCAAGCTAAAATACAATCCATGTATAGCCCACCTGGGGGACAGCAAAATGTCATCATAGAGAAGGTGGTTCAGCTAGTATCTGAGGCTATGCAAGAAGCTCTGCAGAAATAAGAAGAAGTCAGACTGTCTAAGAAGAGGTTCAGGGAACAAGCTGAACAAAGACCAGACTTTGAGCAGTGGAGCCCCACTTCTAGGAACATTATCTTAACTACATGGAAAGCTGTAAAAGATAATATACAAGACAGAAACAAGTGGTTTTCTGAATTAGAATGGAGAAAGCATGAGACAAGGAAAGAAGCCATAGTCCAATACATGAGAAAGGAAAAGATGGGAAAGCTACCTCCTACTGCCCAGGAGCCTAGCAAGTACTTTCCCAAGCCATATCATTATTTTGAGAGACAAAAGATTAAAGCTGAAGAGCTAAAGAAGAAGGAGCTTAAAGGAAAAAATCCTACTGCTGCTGAAGACACTGAAGCCCCTGTGTAAGCCAAGATACAATCTGGAAAAGGGATAGTGATCAAAGATGCTGATCAAAAATAGCATAGAAATTTTCTTAAGTTTACTATGTAATCTTTTGATGTTAAACATTCTGTAAACTTTAGAATTATGAATATGACAAAGTGTTAGAACAATGTGCTGTGTGATAAATTTGCTGTGTGATAAATTTATTTCATAATTGTTCTGAGATGTTATCTGTGTATACATGTTTTGTTTGATACATGTTTATGTTTGCCCTGTTATATAATCCTGCTTTACATCATGCTATGATTTTATTCTGTATGGTGTATATCATTGACTAAGGGTTATGACTTCTCCAAATAGGGGGAGATTGTTGGGTACATTGGTTCTAATGTATCTGATTTGAAGAAGCCTCACCCTACTCAATGATATACATCAAAATGTATTTGATGTATTTTTGAGTTTACTTGTGCAGGTTAAGTATTTGTAGGAAAGATGAAAAAGTTTCTAAGTCCATGTGTCGACACCCAGGAGGAAAGTGTCGACACTTAAGAAGACTTGTGTCGACACCCAGACAAGCAGTGTCGACACTTGGAGTGATTGTGTCGACACCAGGGATGCTGAGTCGACACCAGACAGAAAGTGTCGACACAAGGAGCTGTGTTGACACTCAATGAAGAAAAGTCCAGTGAAGCAGTGTAGACACTTAGCAGTTGTGTCGACACCCAGTGAAACTGTGTCTACATCAGAAAGTGTCGACACTTGGAAGATGTGTCGACACTCAGCAAAAGTCAGCAGAGTCTAAGTATAAGTGTCGACACCCAGAGCAATGTGTCGACACACAGCAAAAGAGTCAACACTTGAAGAAAGTGTCGACACAAGAAAGAATGTGTCGACACTCAGCTGAAGACTCAACACTTGAAGAAAGTGTCGACACAAGAAAGAATGTGTCGACACTCAGCTGAAGACTCAACACTTGAAGAGAGTGTCGACAGAAGGAGCTGTGTCGACACTTAGCAAAGATTAGCAAAATTCTAAGTACAAGTGTCGACACTAAGGGAAAGTGTCGACACTCAGCCAGAGTCTCAACAGAAGAAGAATGTGTCGACAGATCAGTGTCGATACTCAGCAAGTATCAACACACAAGGCATGTGTCGACACCAAGAAAATGTGTCGACACTGAACAAGTTCAACACATGAAGATGTGTCGACACAAAGGTGTTGTGTCGACACTTACAAGAATTCAACAAAGTGCTGAAGAACAAAGTGTTGTGTCGACACTCAATATCAGTGTCGACACATGAAGAAGAAGCTGTGTCGAGAAGTGCATTCTACAACACAAGGAGTTGTGTCGACACCTTAAAGGCTAGTGTAGACACTTTGTCAACTTGTGTCGACACTTGGTCTATAAGTATCGACACTTAAAGACAGACAGTCTCAACACTTTCAGACAGTTACAGATTGTTTCAAGAACTGACTGGATGACTTGACAGCTGCCATTCCAGCCGGTCTACTGCACCTGTTAGAGTTGTCAGAAATCAGTTATGAACCGGACCAGCCGGTTACCATGAAGAAGGCCTATAAATAGGCTTATACTGTCTACAGAAACAGATGATTAGTTGTTGTTGATAGTAGTTGTTGTGGTTCAAGTGATCAATATACAAAGAAGATCTAGCTATTCATTGAAGAATCCTGTGAGGATCTAAGAAGTTGGAGAGAGAGAGCTCCATCCAAGAAGTCAGCCATTGGAACCAGGCTGAGAAGAAGGGTTCAGATTTAGTCTGAATCTTAAGTAGCAGAGATCAAGGATCAACTGCATAGGAGATCAATCTTATTGTGTTCTACATTCAAGAAGCTTTGAAGAAAGCCAAGTCAGGTTGATTTCAGCTGAGTTCTTCCAAGAACTCATCAAGAAACTCACAACTCTTCTCTCTTGTCTCTGAGTTGTTTGGGTTATATTTTGTGTTCATAAGATCTTGTAGGATCCTTAGGGATCTGAGTTTGTAAGCCTGTAATTATAAAGGCTGAGTGTAGGGCCTGTGTGCATGAGTGTAGGAGAGTTGTATCTCTGAGTGTAGGCCTGTTGTGGCTGAGTGTAGGCCTTGATGGCTGAGTGTAGGCTTTGTGAAGAAGCTGAGTGTAGGCTTTGTGAAAAAGCTGAGTTATAGGGCCTTGGGCCTAAGCTGTAGGAACCTGTTTTGGGGTTCTGAGTGTAAGATCTGAGGATCTGAGATAGTGGAGGAGTTTGGCCGAATCTAGTATACTGCTAGATAGGCGAAGGGGGAAAGTAGATGTACCCAAAGCTTGGGGAACCACTATAAATCTGTGTGTCCACTATGTGCTTGTGATATTCTGTGATTGCTGTGTAAAAGCAGATATAACTCTGAGATAAATTCTGAATTCTGCCTTAAAAGTTAGAAAGATTTAAGTCACCTATTCACCCCCCTCTAGGTGATTAGGTACAATATCTTTCATGGAGTGGTTGGCGACCAACAACCCGAGGAGAGGGGGTGGCGCGCCGGTGCCGGAAGCAGAGCCACCACCACCCCAGGCTCTCGGGTTGGGTTTTCCAGCGGTAGTCGGCGGTTCCAGTCCGCCGAATCATCGCCCAAAGGTTCGACGACCCCAACCAAGTCGATCGGGGCCATCGACGGTGGCTGGCAGAGGCTGGCCGGCGGTGGTGGAGGCTGCCACCCTCCACACCGCCGGGAAGCACAGTAGCCGTCCGATCTCAAGATGAGATCGGACGACCCTGATTTTCTTATTCCCTGCCCCCGCATCAGCATCAGTGCCCCCCACAGCAGATCCACGGACGATCCACTGTGGGGATAGAGGGACGATACCCGTCCTGCGGCTCAATCCCAGCCGCAGGATCATTCTGATCTGCTATAGGCAGACCAAATCAAGGGGCAGAAATTGTGGAATTTCTTTGGGCAAAATCTAGGCCTCTAAGAGAAAAGTGACCAACATGAAATGTTCCCCATGATGAGGGTTTCCTCCACAAAAAATTTGAGATTTTTTGGTGTTGATTTAGTATTTTAAAAGCCAAAATACAATTTGTTTGGCTAAATTAAAAGCCCAAAATACTTTGGAAAATTATAAAAAAATTACTAGACTCATTTTAGGCCCTCCTAATGGTTGTATCAAAATTTGGGGTCATGGGGATAGGTTTGATATTTTTCTAAAATTTGGAAGCCTAGGGTCGCGATCGAAGCGCATTCCGCACATTTTCCTTCGAAGGTGGAAATTAGAGCGCGCGACCACCCCCCTTTTTAATCAAATAAGTAATTCAATACTACTCTAGTCTCGTACTGGTCAAGCTCAATTCAGTACAACTCCAGTCTCGTACTGGTCAAGCTTATTTTAGTACTTTCAATTCAGTACCACTCCAGTCTCGTACTAGTCAAGCTTATTTTAGTACTTTCAATTCAGTACAACTCTAGTCTCGTACCGGTGAAGCTTTTTTTAGTACTTTCAATTCAGTACTACTCCTGTCTCGTACTGGTCAAGCTTATTTTAGTACTTTCTATGCAGTACTACTCCAGTCTCGTGCTGGTCACATTTAATTCCAACACTTTAAATAAGCAGCATAATCACCGCACTTGTCATCATTGTAATTTACTATTAAAATCCCGGGTCCAGCTCTGACGAGTAGTCGTTGTTAAAGTTGAGCCTTAATTGGGGATAATCGGAGTTGATGTAGTCCTGCAGGTCTAGCCCCAAATAATGCTCTCCCACGCTCCTTGTTGAAAGTAGAGCTAAGTGCCGATGCCCGAAGTCTAAAGCCTAGTAGGGCAGGCCGACGTAGACCTGGTGTATATTATGATTTCCTTTTGTTTGATTGTTTGTAAATTCTTGCGATGAAATAGTGGCGGGCCAGTCCCTCTCGCAGACCGTTCGTACCGGTGCGGGAAGGTTAACAACTCATGTCGACAGGGAGATGAGTACCACGGGTGACCGACCATTATATTATCCCCCGTCGGGTTTTCCTCCGCTTGTCGGCCAAAATGATTCGCCGGATGTCACTCACATCCAAGAGTACATAAGGTTGTACGTTAGGATCTGGTGTCGTGCAGTATGACCACCCTCATAAGTGGCAGGAGTGGCCACTGCCACCGACAGCCATATCAGTGAGGCCCGCAGGTCTCGCTACCCTACTAGAATAGAAGCAGTCCAAACTATGTCGACATAGGATTTGTGTACGCGGCTATGAATGCATGCGGTGTGTGCGCGACTATGAATGCCTGTGGTGTGTACGCGACTGTGAATGCTTGTGATAGAATTCAGGATGTGAAAACCTGATGTGTTGATGAGCTAGTGGAGCCTTATTATAACTGACTTATATTGCTGCTGTTTTTTCCAGTTATACTATCCCGCACTCTTTATAGTTGCTCCTACTACACATATATGAAATATTGTGCTAACCCTCTCCTGCTTCAGCTATTTACTTTTGTTGGGTAGGTGTGTGCTTGTCCCCATGATATGGATCCGGGGAGGAGATTTATTTGCACTTAGTTCTGTGACTAACAGTTATCTAAATAACCATTCACAGGAAATGGAGCACTGTAGTGACCCGCTGCTACAGGAGATTACGCCAACGGCTAGGACTACTCGAGTAGATGCACCCCCATCTTCCCCAGAGTTTAGAGATGTGAGTACCGCCGAGCAGCATAGAGAGAGAGAGAGTGTGAGGGTTATATGTAGTACATGTATAGCCCACGGGCTTATATAAACGCTTAGGCTTCGGCCCTAGAACCTCTATATTATTTTGCTGTGATATATATATATATATATATATATATATCTGTAGTGGTTTCCTGTTAATGCTTCCGCTATACTCAGATGGGTTGTGAATGTTGTGATTCGGGCAGATCAAGGCAACCATCTAGTGCTTAGACATGGTGGATTGTTTCCCCTAAGGAGCACTGAGTGGACGTCTTGGGCCAGTAGTACACCTCCGGCCTGACCCGGGAATTTTTTTTTTTTTGGGGGTGGGTGGGTCTACACTAGGTATCAAGCATGTCCTAAAGAATCTCACTATACAGTAGTTAAAAGAATATTGAGATATCTAAAGGGAACATCTAATCTTGGTCTATGGTATTGTAGGAATAGTGATTTTGAACTGATAGGTTTTTCAGATGCAGACTATGCAGGTTGTAAAGAAGACAAAAAAGCACTTCAGTTTCATGTTAATTCCTTGGAAGGAGGCTGATGTCATGGAGCAGCAAAAAAACAAACAAGTGTAGTAATAGTCGCAGCTGAATCTGAGTACATTTCAGCTGGAAGTTGCTGTGCATAATTGCTTTGGATTCAGCATCAGTTACATGATTACAACTTATAGCTAAGTAAAATTCCTTTATTTTGTGATACTACTAGTGTTATATCAATTGCAAACAATCCTGTTTCATATAGTAGAATAAAACATATTTAAATTAGATATCACTTTATTAAGGAACATGTAAAAAATGAAGATATTAGCTTAGAATTTGTTCCAACAAATAAACAAATTGCTAATATTTTTACTAAGCCGTTAGAAGAAGAGAAATTTAATTTCTTTAAATTTGGGTGTTGTTATTAGCAAACCTACTTTCGTTACTAGCAAACCAGAAAAAATAGATACAACCATTTTTTTGCATTTTTTCTCTTCCCAAAAATTACTACTAACAAACAAATCTTGCTTATTTGTAATTTTTGCATTTTTGAATTTTGAGCCCCAAATATTTCTCATTTGAAAAAGTGATCAACACGAAAGTTGTAGATCTCGATGAGATCTACAACTTTCGTTGTTGATGCGCGAAAACGGCACCGGGGGGACAGCTATCACCGAGGGGGTGATTGAGCTCACAGGCAAGGTGAGGAGGAAGGAGAAGGTTGCGGGAGGAAGGGAGAGGCTTGAGAGAAGAGGCGAGCCTTGATCAACAGAGAGGGTTGATCAAGAGAGGAAGAGGAGGGAGACCAGGAGCGGTCGAGCAGACAGTAATCGCAACGGTTGCGCTTGCAGGTTGGTTGCCGAGAAGAGCTGAGCTGAGCTGAGGGCAAGGCTTGCTGAGCAGAGGAGCAAGGCTTGCTGAGCATAGCAAGGCTTGCTGAGCAGAGGAGCAAGGCTTGCTGAGCAGAGAAGAGAAGAGGGGGCCGCTAGCAGCGACAACAACACACTTCGTCCGTCGCGGCCTAAATGCCACTCCTGCGACGGGCTTTCCTTTGATTAAAAGCTAGAGATTACAAGCTTACAAGTACACCTTCACAATAAAATCATGAAAGGGGTACAAGGGGAAGCTGGCGGCTAAAGGAGAAGAAATTGCCAGAAAGCAGAGGAGAAGCTGCCGGAGACTAAGTAAAAGAGTCTGCCAGCTGATGGAGGACTGGGAAACTGAGTCTGCAGAGTCTGCTGGCAAGCTGCTGAAGAGCTGTGGAGGACTGAGCAGACAGGAAATCTGAGTCCACAGGGCTTGCTGGAAAGGGTGGCGACGGACTGCGCGGACTGGAAAATGGAGTCCGCAGGGTCTGCTGTCAAGACTTGTCTTCAGCTCCCGGATCCCTGGATGAGAGGCTTCAGGGGGTATTTATAGGCCCAGGGAAGTTCTTGAAGAAGCGGGGCCCAGTGACATCAACATGACGACCTGCGCGGACTCCGCGGACTGGGAATTTGTGTCCGCCACCTTGACCGATGAAAACTGCAGAAGGCCCTGGAGAGGACCGGAGGCCGCCCCCTTGCGGGCGGCCTGGGCGGACTCCAGGGGGAGTCCGCCCGGCTGGGCGCCGGGGCTGCCCCCTAGCGGGCGGCCTGGGCGGACTCCAGGGGGAGTCCGCCCGGCGGGCCAGGCCGCCCCCTTGCGGGCGGCCTGGGCGGAGTCCAGGGGGAGTCCGCCCGGCTGGGCGCCGGGGCCGCCCCCTAGCGGGCGGCATGGGCGGACTCCATGGGGTGTCCGCCCGGCGGGCCAGGCCGCCCCCTTGCGGGCGGCCTGGGCGGACTCTAGGGGGAGTCCGCCCGGCTGGGCGCCGGGGCCGCCCCCTAGAGGGCGGCCTGGGCGGACTCCAGGGGGAGTCCGCCCGGCATGCCAGGCCGCCCCCTTGCGGGCGGCCTGGGCAGACTCCAGGGGGAGTCCGCCCGGCTGGGCGCCGGGCCGCCCCCTAGCGGGCGGCCTGGGCGGACTCCAGGGGGAGTCCGCCCGGCGGGCCAGGCCGCCCCCTTGCGTGCGGCCTGGGCGGACTCCAGGGGGAGTCCGCCCGGCTGGCGGGCAGAGGCCGCCCCGGGTGGGCGGCCTCGACGGACGGCGGCAGGAGGCCGCCGCCTCTCGGGCAGCAGGGAGGTCGCCCCTGGTGGGCGGCCTCGACGGACGGCGGCAGGAGACTGCCGCCCCTTGGGCTGACTAGGAGGTCGCTCCCGATGGTGCTATTGGCGAACTCCTGCAAGGAAAAGCACTGCACGATTAGCGGACCTAACCGCATGTCCCGCGAGGGTGAGCCATGGGAATAGCCCACCGTCCCGCAGGGCACGCGGTTGCTAGGAGACCTAGGCGGACAGGGAAACTGTTTCCCTGTTCGCCTACGCTGGGACTTGTCGCGATCGAAAGGGAGAATCTAAGGGTCGCGGCTGGCCTGCTGTCCACCTTGGGAAGGATCGCCGATTTCTGGGTTAACATTCGTGTTGACCCTTTTTGATTTTAAGTCATTTTGGCATCCACTTTGGGCCCGAAATAAGTCTCGTACGGAACGAGTCGTCCATATAGATTTTTGGGGTGTCTTTTTTGGGGCCAAAATTGGGTGTCTAAACGTCTTCAAATTTAAAATTGTTCAACATAAAAGCTGTAGATATCGTCGAGATTTATAACTTTTATGATGAACACTTTTTAATTTTAAGCC
Source organism: Platanthera guangdongensis (assembly GCA_039583875.1). NCBI lineage: Eukaryota > Viridiplantae > Streptophyta > Magnoliopsida > Asparagales > Orchidaceae > Platanthera > Platanthera guangdongensis. The sequence goes on along the minus strand of CM077164.1, from coordinate 36,232,923 downwards.
GTTTTTGCCTTAAATTTGGGCCCGAAAAAAGACACTCACGGAACGAGTCGTCCGTACAGATTTTCAGCGTGAATTTTTTTGGGGCCCAAATCGGAGGTCTAAATTGTTTCAAATTAAAAAGTGTTCAACATAAAAGTTGTAGATCTCATTGAGATCTACAAATTTCATGTTAAATGCTTCTCATGAAAATATACATATAAGACACAGTTCAAAAAGATGCGTATATTCTTATATACACTCAACTTATATATACAACACACACTTATAGGAATTAGAAATCAAATATATTTCTAAATCGGGCAATATTTTGTTTAAATATTTTGTTGCAGATGATGATATTTTATTGAAGAAGAAGTTTTGGATATACTAAATAAAATTTTGTGGCATTTTGACTCATTTTAATACTAACATAATTGGTTGAATGAATACATTTGAAATCGTTTGTAATGTCATTATATGTAGTGGGTTATTTTGAAAGAATGAATGTTTAGAAAAAATTTATTTTTTTTTAAAAAATTTATGTTGGTTTGCTAGTCACAAAATGATTTTCAAATAGCCATTTTGAAAAATGAGAGTTTGCTAATAGTAATGGTTTGCTATAGACCAAATTGGGTTTGTTAGTAACAGCATCATTAAATTTGAACTTAGAATTTTGAATCTTGAGTAATTGATATACATATAAAAACTGATATAAAATAAAATTAAAAATAATTAGTCAGTAATTAAGTGTACTCATTTAGATTTCAAGGGTAGACATCATAAATGTCAAGAATCTACAATTCAGAAAACAAAATTTTGACTAAGTCAAAAATTATGTCCACACGAGAACGTGTGTCGACACTAGATATAGTAATATGTCAAGACACCAGAAAGTGTGGCGACACTGCATAAATGCAAAGTGTTGAGACACTTAAATAAGTGTCGAGACATAAGTGTGTCGAGACCCTAAGGAATATGTATCGAGAGACATAATCCTTGTGTCGACTTGAGTCGACACATCTCGACATACAACTTTCCATGTGTCGACACTAGGTATTTACCCAAATATTTAGAATAGTCTAAATACAGCAAGCCCTTTCGTCTTCAGGAAAGATTAGACTATAAATAGGGTGTTAAAGTAAGAATCGATTACGATGTCTTGATTTCTTGAGCTTTTGATTCCTGAGTGTCGAGACCTAGAATCCTATTTAGACAATACTCGTCAATCCTTTCTCTCAACTCCAATAGCTCCCAAGAATAACGACAACATCTTTGAAGGTTATGAGATTTTGCGCAATGGATTCATCTCGGCACAAGAAGAAATTAGGAATGTCATTGTCCTAATCACTGAAGCTGGATAAGAATATATGCTCTCTGAACCGACAAACATCTGGAAATGAGAAGTTTCAAGATTCTTATTAAATGCTAAAATGGATTCAAACTCAATAAAGATTAAGTCAACTGTGATTGGAGCAAAAGTTAATATCACAACCAGGAGATTGGACAAGATTTTTCAGATACCAAGCATTGTTCAAGATGATGAGCTTGATTCTGCCAGGACTGCATAAGCATTGGTGTGATGTAGATTGGCCCCAACCATTAAGATAGGAAGAACCCTGAACAGGAGGGGTATGAATTTACAAGGAAAATTTCTGTCAAAAATAATTGGGAAGGTGCTGCTGTGTAAAACATGAGCACATGACAGCATATCTGCTCAGATGTTTGAGCTTATGACAAGAGTAATTTTCAAAATCAAGACTAACTGGAGCAGTGTAGTCTTTGATAAAATAGCAGAGAGTATCAAGAAGCCTAATATAAGCAGAATTCTGAGTCTATCCTTGGTTCATGCCATTCTAGATAGCCTCAACCTCAAGTTTGGATCCAAGATCAATCACATGAGGAGAATGAACATGAGGATATTAGCAAGGAGGGATAGAGTCCTATCAAAAGAAACACCTGTAGTTGAAAAGGTGAAAGAGAAAAAGAAGAAGGCTGTAGTTATGGAAGAAAAATCTTCCAGTGAATCTGAAGCACAAGAAAGTTCTACCTCTTACAAACAAGATGATGCCATAGCTGAGAAATCTCCAAGGCTCTCACCTGGAATTGGTGATAAGGTGGAGGGGGATACAGTATAAGAGATGGATCAATTTGAGGGGGAGAACCTCAATGTTCTGCTTACTATTGATATGGATACTGTACATATTATAGTAATGGAAGTAGTACAAGAACTTGAACAGGAAAAAACTAATAGAGAATATGAGAAAGTAGTCTCCAAGGAGACATAAGAAGAAATTATTCTGAATACAAATCTAGATATCCAGGGGGAAGTAACTGCTATTCAAGAGGACCATGTTTCTGATGCTGTAGAACAGTAAGATGAGATCAACTTGGATAACGCCAACATTGGTGAAGAAGTTGCAATGGTTGAGGGGGAGTTAGTAGAACTGGCCCAATTACTGAAGGTGCGAAAGAAATAAATTCTGTTGAGATGGTTACTTCATCTGAATCTGAGAAGGAAGAAGCCTCTCACCTGAAAATGATGAAAATAACTGAACTAAGAAAGAGGAGTAAAAGCTATAAGAAAGTCATACAGTCTGGCACACCTTCTCCTCCTGCTGTGGATTTAAGTTCACTTTTAGTTAAAATGCAGATAATGCTTGACCAACAAAAAACTCAACTTGAGAAGTATGTGGATGAAAGCAATAAAGAGTTGCAGTTTCAGCTAGCTCAAGATATTAAATCTAAAAGATTTGAAGTAAATCTACAAAAGAAGTATATGATAGATTTCTTTAAAAGGAGAGCAAATGCTGTGGTATACATTGCAAAACAACAACAAGAATCAAAGAAAACTGAAGATGGCATAGCTATAAAACAAGGCTATGTCCTTGAAAATCAAAATAGGATGAATGAAAACATGATTGAACTGAATAATACTTCATTAGTCAAGCTGGTTGAACAGGCTATTGCTTTGGAAACCAAGATAACATCTCCACAAAGGAAATTGAAAATCAGCTGACAACTCATTCAGCCTCCTTGATTAAGGATATCAAGGCTTCTGATAAGGATTTGGATGACCATTTACTGAAAGTAAAGAATACTTTATCATCAGGAATTAATTATCTGGATAATCAAGTAAGATTTCATAAGAATGACTTAAGAGATCGTATTGAAAAAGAAGTCACAAATGGGGGAGAGGGTAATGATAAAGGCAAGCTCTGAGCATGCTACCTGGATATCAAATAACATCAGAGACACTCTAGGTCATCCTCCCTTATGGTATGATGGATACCAAACTGCTGAGTCTGGTTGCTAACCAGCTCCTTTTGAGGCTATTCATACTGCTGTGCAATCTATGTACAATCCTCCTGCACAAATTCCTTTTGAGGCTATCCAAACTTCTGTCCAGTCCATGTATAGTACTCCATGTCAAATTCAGAATATAGTATGTGAGGAGGTAAAAATGACTAATTTTGCACTATTAAAGGAAAAAGAAGCTCAACTATCAAAAAAAGATTCAGAGAACAGGCTGAAGCAAAGCCTGATTTTGAGAAATGGAGTCCAAAGTGTAGATCAATTATACTTACTGCATGGAAGGCAGTCAATAATAATATAGCTGACAGAGGGAAATGGTAGTCTGAGCAAGAGTTGGCTAAGCACACCAAGCAACATGAGATCATCCAAAAATTCAGAAGTGATCTGAAGGTAGGGAAGATTCTAGCTAATTCAATAAATCCTAGCAAGTATTTTCCCAAGCCCTATCATTATCATGAAAGGCAAAGAATCAAGCAAGAAGAAATTACAAAAGCCAAGAATGCCAAGGGAAAGGAGAAAGTGGCTGATGACAGAGTGTTAGAAGTCAAAGCTAAAATTCAATCTGGAAAAGGAATTGTCATCAGAGAGCCAGAGGATTCTTAGAATATATTGTCTAGGCATTATGTAATTTTTCTTTAAGAACAATATAAAAAAAATCTGAAAAATGTAATCTTTTGACAAATTTAAATCAAAAATTTGGTTGCACTTAGTGATATTTGTGTTGTTATTGTTGTGTTCCTTTATATTTTGTTCAACATTTTTCTTATACATCATAATTATTATATTTTGACATTGTGATGTATATCATTGAATTGAGGTTATGAATTCTCCAAATAAGGGGAGATTTTTGGGTACATTGGGCACAATGTACTTGATTTGAAGAAGCCCTTTCAACTCAATGATATACACAACTATGTATTTGATGTATATTTCAGTTTATGCATGCAGGTTGCCTATATCATATTGATTGGACAAGTGGTCCAAGTCATATTGACAGGTGGAGTCAAAGAAGCTGACTAGAAAGTGAAGAAAATTATCTAAGTGCAAAAGTGTCGAGTGAAGTCAGCACAGTTGAAAGAAATTGTACCTAATCACCTAGAGGGGGGGGGGGAGTGAATATGTGACCTTATCTTTTTAAACCTTTAGGCAGAATTAATCACAGAATTCACAGAACTTTAACACAACATACACAGAATCAATCACATACACAGAGTACACACAGTTTTATAGTGGTTCCCCAAGGTCTGGGTACGTCCACTTCCCCCTTCGCCTATCTAGTAGTGTACTAGATTCGGCCCAACTTCTCCACTATTCCTCAGATCCTCAGATCTTACACTCAGAACCCCAAATAGGTTCCTACAGCTCAGAGTGATCCCACTCCTACAACTCAGGCACACAGCCATACCACTCAGTCTTCACAAAGACCTACGCTCAGCCTTCAACAAGGCCTACACTCAAAGAAAAGTATCTCCTACACTCAGGCACACATGCCCTACCACTTAGCCTTTATAATTTCAGACTTACAACTCAGATCCCTTAGGATCCTACAAGAAATTAAAATTACAAAGTATATACCCACAACTCAGAATAAGAGAGAAGAGTTGACAGGTTTCTTGATGAGTTCTTGGAAGAAATTTGCTGAGATCAACCTACCTTGGCTTTGTTCAAAGCTTCTTGAATTTAGAACACAGTAGGGTTGAGTCTCTATGCAGCTGATCTTCAATTACTGCTAACTTAAGAATCAGAACTCAATCTGAAACTTTTCTTCACAGCCTGGTTCAACAGCTGTCTTCTTGGAAGGAGCTCTCTCTCTCTCTCCAACTTCTTAGATCTTCACTTGAAGGTCTTCTTCTAGTTGTATTGTTCTTCACTTTGTTGATTTCCAACTCTTGTCATCTATTGAAGGTATAATCCTTTATATAGACTTTCTTCATGGTGACCAGCTGGTCCGGTTCCTAACAACTTTCTGACAGCTCTGACAGTTGCAGTAGACCGGCTGGAATGGCAGCTGTCAAGTCATCCAGTCACTTATTGAATTTTCTGTAACTGTCTGAAAGTGTCGAGACAGTCAGTCTTAAAGTGTCGACATTGATAGACTGAGTGTCGACACAAGTAGACTAAGTTTTGACACTAGCCTTCATGGTGTCGACACAACTTTTTATGTTGTAGAATCTGCTTCTCGACACTGCATCTTCAACATGTGTCGACACTGATCCTGTGTGTCGACACAAGTCCTTCTTCTTTAGTACTTAGTTGAATTCTTGTAAGTGTCGACACAACTCCTTTGTGTCGACACATCTTCTTGTGTTGATACTTGCTAAGTGTCGACACATCTCCTTGGTGTCGACACATGCCTTCTATGTTGATACTTTTCCTGTGTGTCGACACTTCTCCTTTGTGTCGACACATTCTTCATGTGTTGAGATTTTGGCAGTGTGTCGACGCATCCTTCATTATGTCGACACTTGTACTTAGAATTTGTTGAAGTTTTGCTGAGTGTCGACATAGCCTCCTAGTGTCGACACTTTCTTGAACTTTGTTGAAGTTTTGCTGAGTGTCGACACAGCCTCCAAGTGTCGACACTTTTGATGTTGACAAAGTTCCTCTGGGTGTCGACATTGCTTCTAAGTGTCGACACAGCTTCTCTGGACATTTCTTCATTGTGTGTCGACACAGCCTGTATGTGTCAACACTTTTCTTCTGGTGTAGACTCTGCATTCCTGGTGTCGACACAATTACTCCAAGTGTCGACACTGCTTCTCTAGGTGTCGACACAAGTCTTCTTAAGTGTCGACATTTTTCTTCTGGGTGTCGACACATGGACTTAGAAACTTTTCAGCTTTCCCTGCAAATACTTAACCTACACAACTAAACTCAAAACACATCAAATACATTTTGATGTATATCATTGAGTAGGGTGAGGCTTCTTCAAATCAGGTACATTTATTCCAATGTACCCAATAATCTCCCCCTATTTGGAGAAGTCATAACCCTTAGTCAATGATATACACCATATATAACAAATTCACAGTATGATGTAAAACAATATTAAATGACAAGGTAAGTACATAAACATGTATAATCAAAACATGTATACACAAATATCTCAGAACAGTAATGTAATAGATTTAACATATATCACATTGTTCTAACAACTTCAACATATTCATTATTCAAAAGTTTACAGAAAGTTGAATGCAAATGATTACACATAATAAACTTAAGAAACATTCTATCCTATTGCTGCTCAGGCTCCTTGATTACAATGCCCTTTCCTGATTGTATCTTTGCTTGGACTGGGGCTTCAGCATCTTCAGCAGCAGCATGCTTCTTTCCTTTAAGATCCTTCTTTTTCAATTCTTCAGCCTTGATCTTTTTCCTTTCAAAGTAATGATAAGGCTTTGTAAAGTACTTGCTAGGCTCCTGTGCAGTAGGAGGTAGCTTTCCCATCTTAGCCTTTCTTCTATATTGAACAATAGCCTCTTGCCTGTTCTCATGCTTCCTGCACTCCAGATCAGAATATCATTTTCCTCTATCCAGAATATTATCTTTAGCATCTTTCCATGCAGTCAAAATGATATTCCTGGAAGTGGGGCTCCATTGTTCAAAGTCTGGCCTAAGTTCAGCTTGCTCTCTGAATCTCTTCTTAGACAATTGAGTCTCTTGTTCTTTTAGCAAAGCTTCTTGTTCTTTCAGTATTGCCTCTGGCACAGGCTGAACCACTTTCTCAAGGATGACATTTTGCTTTCCTTCAGGAGGACTATACATTGACTGTATCTCTTGATGTATCATATCAAAGTCTGGTGGAGGGTATATTACTTGAGCCACTTCAGCTTGCTCTCCTCCAAGATATGCAGGATTAATTCCAGACTCTGTAACATTGTCATCATCACATAATGGAGGATATCCAAGGGTGGCTCTGATGGAATTTGAAATCCACTTTGCATGATCAGAGCCTGCTTTGACTAACACCCTCTCCCCCTTTATGACTTCTCTTTCAATGTGATCCCTCAGATCATCTTTCTGAAACCTTATCTGTGCATTCAAATAGTTTACTCCATCCTTATAAAAAGGTTTAAACTTCTGAAGCTGTTGAGCTATAGCCTTCTGGGAATCTTCAAGCACAGTTTTAAAAGTAGTAAGGCTCTCTTGTAACTTCTTATCAAAAGCTTCTTTGGCATTTGCACTTTCTGTAGTTTGACCAGAAGCTATATTCTTCATTTATGTTACTATGACATTATGAGAAGCTGTCAAATTATCATTCATCCTTAGCTGGCTCTCCAAAACATAGCCTTGCTTCACTGCCATCTCATCTACTTGTGTTTTGATCTTCTCCTAATGAGTGGCCAGATAGACTACTGCATTTCCTCCTTTATGGAAGCAGTCAGTCATCTCTTTCTTGTTCTGATTCACTTCAAATCTGATTGACTTGATGTCTTGGGCCAGATCAAATTGCAGTGACTTATGGCCTTCATCTATATATTTTTCTATTGCTTGCCTTTGCTCATCCATCTTTATCTGCAATGCTACCATCAGAGAACTATAGTCAGTAGATGGTGCAGGCTGTGGTGCAATTGTTTGCAAAGCCTTTTTGTATGTCTGGCTCCTCCTCTTGAAGACTTGAAATTTCCTCTTCTTGGCTCTTGCAGCCTCTTCATCCTCTGAGGCAGATGTGCTGGCTATTTCAACTCTTTCCTTTGGGCTAGGAGGTAAATCCTTCTCAGTCCTTGGTGGTTTCTCAGCATCCTTTGGCTTCTCAATTTCTTTACCTGCAGTTTCTTCTTCAATCTCCACATGCTCCCCCTCAATAATACTTTCTCCCCCTCAGCAGTAGCCTTTTCTCTCTCAAAGTCAGTTTGTAGAAGGTCAGGGAACAGTTCTTATAAAGTAAATTCCTGTTGAGTATGAGCTGGAGAATCTCTTATCTCATCAACCACTTGATTAGCAATAGATGTGTCTTCCATGACAACATCCTGAGGTTGACTAAGAATCTGAGGTTGCTGATCAGATAATGTGTCAGTCATAACTTCATTCTCAATAGGGAAATCTAATTGGTTGATTTCAGTTATTACCTCAAGTATGGTTTGTGTAGCTCTTTCACTTTCTAAGGGAGTAGGCTCATCCACCAGTAGAGGCTCCCCCTGGAGTGGATCCAGGTGAATTGGGCTTGCTGAAGGTAGCTCCCCCTGCCTTGGTGCGTCTGCTTGTCCTACTGGAGATTGTCCAGCATTTCCAGTTTCTTCCTCATCTGGAGTGAACACTACATGCTCTTCAGAGCTACTTCAGGATTCTTGAGCCACAGGAGCTGACTTCTTCTTCTTTTTCTGGGGTGTTTCCTTCTCTGGAGTTGGCAGTTATTTGGTCAGTACTCTATCCCACCTAGAGAAGATTCTCATATCCATCTTACTCATGTGGTTAATCTTTAAACCTGCAGCTTGGTTCATTACCTCAGGTATACTGCCAGCTAGGTAAAGACTTAGTATTCTACCCAGATTTGGCTTCTTCATACTTTCTTTAATCTTATCAAACATAACTGTAGCCCAATCAGTATTTAGTTTGAATATTATCCTTGTCATGAGGCTAAATGAAAGATATTGTCCCTAAGCACCTAGAGGGGGGGGGGGTGAATAGGTGACTTGAGTCTTTTTAACTTTTTAGGCAGCAAACAGATAATATCACAGAATTATATCTAATTTATCACAACACACATTCAACAATCACAGCAATCCACAAACACACAGTAGACACAGAGTTTTATAGTGGTTCCCCAAGCTTTGGGTACATCCACTTTCCCCTTTCGCCTATCTAGCAGTGTACTAGATTCGACCAAACTTCTCCACTAACTAAGAACCCAAAATAGGCTCCTACACCTCAGGCCCAAGGCCCTACAACTCAACTTTTTCACAAAGCCTACACTCAGCCACAAAGGCATACACTCAGCCACCAAGGCCTACACTCAGCCACCAAGGCCTACACTCAGCCACCAAGGCCTACACTCAGAGATTAAACTCTCCTACCCTCAGCCTTTATAATTACAGGCTTACAAGACTCAGATCCAAAGGATACTACAAGATAAAAGTGAATACAATAATGTCAACTCAACAACTCAGAGAATAGAGAGATGAGATGTGAGTTTCTTGATGAGTTCTTGGAAGAACTCAGCTGAAATCAATCTGACTTAGCTTTCTTCAAAGCTTCTTGAAAGTAGAACTCAATAAGATTGACTCCTTCTGCAGTTGATCCTTGATCTCTGCTACTTAAGATTCAGAATAAATCTGAACCCTTCTTCTCAGTCTGGTTCCAACAACTGATTTCTTGGATGGAGCTCTCTCTCTCCAACTTCTTAGATCTTCACTTGAAAGCTAGATCTTCTTCTTGTTAATGATCACTTGGACTTGTGTTCAATCAATCCTCTCTTTCTGTAGACAGTGTAAGCCTATTTATAGGCCTTCTTCATGGTAACCGACTGGTCCGGTACATAACTGAATTCTGATAACTCTGACAGGTGCTGTAGACCGGCTGGAATGACAACTGTCAAGTCATCCAGTCAGTTCTAGAAAATTCTCTAACTGTCTGAAAGTGTCGAGACTTTCTGTTGTTAAGTGTCGACACTTATAGACCAAGTGTCGACACAAGTTGTCTAAGTGTCGACACTAGTCTACAAGGTATCGACACAACTCCTTGTGTTGTAGATCTTATATCTCGACACTGCTTCTTCTTCAGGTGTCGACACTGAAATTGAGTATCGACACAAGTACTTGTACTTCTGTATTTTGCTGAATTCTTCTAAGTGTCGACACAACACCTTTGTGTCGACACATCTTCATGTGTTGAATCTGTTAAGTGTCGACACTGCTTTTTGGTGTCGACACATGTCTTCAGTGTTGATACTTGCTGAGTGTCGACACAACTCCTTGTGTCGACACATCTTCTTCTGTTGAGACTTCAGCTGGGTGTCGACACATACCCTTAGTGTCGACACTTGTACTTAGAATAATTTGTTGAACTTGCTGATCTTTGCTAAGTGTCGACACAGCTCCATGTGTCGACACTTTCTTCAAGTGTTGAGTCTTCAGCTGAGTGTCGACACATTCCTCCTTGTGTCGACACTTTCTTCAAGTGCTGACTCTTCTGTTGTGTGTCGACACATTGTTCTGGGTGTCGACACTTACTTCAAGTGTTGACTCTTCTGTTGTGTGTCGACACATTATTCTGGGTGTCGACACTTACACTTAGTCTCTGCTAACTTTTGCCGAGTGTCGACACAGCTCCAAGTGTCGACACTTTCTGATGTAGACACAACTTCACTGGGTGTCGACACAGCTCCTTGTATCGACACTGCTTCACTGCACTTTTATTCATTGAGTGTCGACATAGCTCCTTTTGTCGACACTTTGTGTTTGGTGTCGACTCTGCATCCCGGGTGTCGACACAATCACTCCAAGTGTCGACACTGCTTGCCTGGGTGTCGACACAAGTCTTCTTAAGTGTCGACACTTTCTCTCTGGGTGTCGACACATGGACTTAGAAACTTTTTGCTCCAGTCCTGCAAATACTTAACCTGCACAAGTAACTCAAAATACATCAAATACATTTTGATGTATATCATTGAGTAGGGTGAGGCTTCTTCAAATCAGGTACATTTAAACCAATGTACCCAACAATCTCCCTCTATTTGGAGAAGTCATAACCCTTAGTCAATGATATACACCATTCATAATTAAATTACAAAATGGTGTAAAGCAGAATTATATATAGCAGGGTAATCATAAACATGTATCAGTCAAATATGTATACATAGACATCATCACAGAACAAATATGAAATAGATTTAACATATAACACATTGTTCTAATATCTGTCATATTCATTTTCAGAAGTTTACAAAATGTTTAACATCAAAAAGATTACATAGTGAACTATAAGAAAATTCTAATTCTATTTCTGTTCAGGCTCTTTGATCACTATTCCTTTTCCAGCTTGTACTTTGACTTGAACAGGAGCATCAGCAACTTCAGCATCAGCATGCTTCTTGCCTTTCAAGTCCTTTTTCTTTTGTTCTTCTACTTTGATCTTTTGCCTTTCAAAGTAATGGTATGGCTTAGGAAAGTACTTGCTAGGCTCCTGAGCAGTAGTAGGTAGCTTTCCCATCTTGGCCTTCCTTCTGTATTGGACTATGGCCTCCTGCCTTGATTCATGTTTCCTCCATTTAGTTTCAGAAAACCACTTATTCCTGTCTTGAATGTTATCTTTGGCAGCTTTCCAGGCAGTCAATATAATGTTCCTAGAGGTGGGGCTCCACTGCTCAAAGTCTGGTCTTTGTTCAGCTTGCTCCCTGAACCTCTTCTTAGATAATCTGGTTTCTTCTTCAGGTTGCTCTTTTAAGATAGCTTCTTGCATAGCTTCAGAGACTGGCTGTACAACTTTGTCAAGAATGACTTTCTGAGTACCATCAGGTGGACTATAAATGGAATGTATATCAGCTTGTACCATGTCAAAATCTGGAGGAGGATAGATAACTTGAGCTACTTCAGGTTGCTCCCCTCCTAGATATGCAGGGTCAATACCAGATTCTGCAACATCATTGTCATCACATAGAGGAGGATATCCAAGAGTGGCTCTGATAGAATTAGAAATCCATTTGGCATGCTCAGAGCCAGCTTTGACTAAGACCCTCTCCCCCTTTATGACTTCTCTTTCCATGTGATCCCTTAAGTCATCTTTCTGAAATCGAATTTGAGCATTTAAATAATTAACTCCATCCCTGTAGAAAGGTTTGAGCCTTTGGAGTTTGTCAGTGATGATCTTTTGAGAGTCTAGGATAGCAGTCTTAACATCAGTGATGCTCTCTTGCAGTGCTTTGTCAAAATCAGCTTTAGCAATAGCAGTAAAAGTAGAAGGTCCAGCAGCTATGTTCTTTATTTCTGTGACAATTGCATTATGGGATTCTGTTAAATTATCATTCATCCTTATCTAATTTTCAAGTACATAGCCTTGCTTGACTGCAATGTCATCAACTTGAGTTTTAATCTTTTCTTGATGTGTAGCCAAGTACACCACTGCATTCCCTCCTTTGTGGAAGCAGTCTGTCATCTCTTTCTTATTTTGATTCATCTCAAATCTTATTGACTTTATATCCTGGGCCAGATCAAACTGCAATGATTTCTGCCCTTCATCCACATACTTCTCAATGGCCTGCCTGTGCTCATCCAGCTTTATTTGCATGGCAACCATAAGAGCACTATAATCGATTGATGGTGTTGATACCAGCTGAACTGTAGGCTGTGGTGCTATGGTTTGGAGAGCCTTCTTATAACTCTGGCTTCTTCTTCTGAATACTTGAAATTTCTTTTTCTTTGCCCTTGCAATCTCCTCATCTTCAGAGGCAGATGTGCTGGCTATATCCACCCTCTCCTTTGGTAGTTCTTCAACAGTTTGGGGCTTTTCAGATTCTTTAACATGAACTAATTGCTCCCCCTCAATTGGAGCATGCTCTCCCTCAGTAGCAGCATTATCCTTGTCAAAGTCTTGTTGATCCAGATTTAGAAATAAATCTTTCATAGTAAACTCTTGTGGTGAATGAGCTGGAGAAATTCTTGGCTCTTCAACCACTGGATCAGTAACTACAACCTCAACAGATGTGTCTTCCAGGACAGCATCTGGGACTTGGCTATCCAGCTGAGTTTGCTGATGAACATCAGACAAATCAGTATCCTCTATAGGAAAATCTAAAGCATTTAGTTCAGTGATTACCTCTAGTATGATGCTGGTTGCTTGTTCACTTTCTAGTGTAGTTGGTTCTTCTACAACTAGTGGCTCCCCCTGGATGTGATCCTTGTGTATAAGTCTAGCTTGAGGGAGATCCCCCTGGATTTCAGCAACATCTTGAGGAGCTGGAGACTTCACAACAGTCTCTTCTTCATTCTCATCAGGTGAGAAGACAACTTGTTCTTCACTGCCAGAGCTGCTAGTTGACTCTTGAGCCACTGGGGCAATTTTCCTCTTCTTCTTTGGAGGTGATACTTTTTCAGAAATTATCTTTTCAGGGGTTGGCATCTCCTTAGTCAACACCCTATCCCATCTGGAAAATATCCTTAAATCCATCTTCCTCATATGATTGATTTTTATTCCAGCAGCTTGGTGCATAACCTCTGGAATACTTCCAGCAAGGTATAGACTTATAATCCTGTCCAAGTTGGGCTTCTTCAAGCTTTCCTTTATCTTTTCAAGAACTATCACAGACCAATCTGTTTGCAAAGTGAAGATGATCCTTGTCATAATACTGAACATAGAGGCAGATACCCTATCATGCCCTCCTGGCTTACTGAGAATTACTTTGCCAACAATCTCAGACAGAAATTTCCCTTGGCTGTTCATGCCCTTTCGATTAAAAACAGAGTCAATTTTCATCTTAGAATCTAGACCACACCATGTTATAGCTTCCCTGGTCTTTGAAGTAGTAACCTCATCTTCTTCTTTTGTTCTTGGTAACTGTAATACTTTCCTCAGACTTTTAGGTGAAACCTTCACCTTCTCACCATGAACCCTGGATTTGATCTTGAATCCAGATTTGTCGACCTTAGCTCCATTGAGGAATTCCAGAAGTTCCTTTTTCCAGATTTTTGTTGGCTCAGAAATAAGAAATTCCAACCCCGAGGCTGCAACTAGGGTTATCACATTCTTGATTTCTTGGTCTGCATCACCAAACGCGTCGCGCACCAGTTCGTACCCTTCATTGACGTTCTCCTCAAGCTTTGACGCCATTAGGGTTTGAAGAATTTGAACTGAGAGAAGAGAGGCGTCGACACACAAGTTTGGTCTCGAAACTTTTGAAAGTGTGTCAACAAACAAAGGCAAAATCCTATTTATACCTTTCTAGGTTTGAAGATGAAAAGGCGGGCAGCTAACTTAGATTGTGTCGACACTGGCAATAAGTGTCGACACTGACTTATAATGTCTCGACATATATGTGTCGACACAAGTTTAGTCAACAGATTATATGTGTCGACACTTGTTTATGTGTCGCCACCACTCAAATCGACACATAGTCGAGACTTTACTTAGAGAATTCTGAGTAAATGCTAAGTGTTGACACCGCTTTTGATGTGTCGACACCTACTAGTCATGTGTCGACACTAATATTCTGAAGTGTCGACACCAACTTCCTAGATGTGTCGACACTTTTTCCCTGAAGTGTCGACACCACTATACTGTCTCGACACAGACAACTCTGTGTGTCGACACTATTTTACTTAGCCAATACTATAAACTTATTCTAAGTTTATCATTCCTAGTTCAATTTTAAACCTATTGAACTTAGCTTCTTCTAGGGGCTTAGTATACATATCAGCTAGTTGATTATTTGTTCTAACATATTCAAGTAAAATATCTTCTCTTTCTACATGCTCCCTAAGAAAATGATATTTAATTTCAATATGTTTTGTTTTACTATGGGATACAGGATTATTAGTTATTGAAATAGCACTAGTAGAATCACAAAAGAGTGGAGTTCTACTTACCTGAATTCCATAGTCCTCAAGCTGATGCTGTATCCATAGAAGTTGAGCACAGCAACTTCCAGCAGCCACATATTCTGACTCTGTAGTGGAGATAGCCACACTTGTTTGCTTTTTGCTACTCCATGAAATTAGTCTTCCACCTAGGAATTGACAGGTTCCAGTAGTGCTTTTTCTATCTTCTTTGCATCCTGCAAAGTCTGCATCTGAATAACCTATTAGTTCAAAATCCCCATTCCTAGGGTACCAGAGGCCTAGATAGGGAGTGCCCTTTAGATATCTCAATATCCTTTTGACTGCTATCAAATGAGACTCTTTAGGGCAGACTTGATACCTTGCACAGACACATGTAGAATACATGATATCTGGTCTACTTGCAGTCAAATATAATAGGGAGCCAACTATCCCTCTATACAAGATTTCATCTACAGGTTTCCCTGTATCATCCTTGCTAAAAGACATACTTGACCCCATAGGAGTCTTCATGGTACTGGATGAATCCATACCATACTTCCTTATGAGTTCTAGGGTGAACTTGGACTGGCATATGGATAATCCATTCTCAGTCTGTCTTACTTGGAGACCCAAGAAGAACTTTAGCTCTCTCATACTACTCATCTCAAATTGACCTTGCATAAGTTTTGCAAACTTTTTGCAAAGGCTGCTTTCAGTAGACCCAAATATAATGTCATCTACATATATTTGGACTAGTATAGCTTTGCCTCTAGATTCCCTAAGGAATAGAGTCTTGTCTATTTTCCCCCTTGTGAACTTGTTCTCAATGAGGAAACTAGACAGGGTTTCATACCAAGCCCTAGGGGCTTGCTTTAACCCATATAAAGCTTTTCTAAGTCTATAAACATGATTAGGTAGAGTTGAATCAACAAAACCTGATGGCTGTTCCACATAGACTTCCTCTTTTAGATTACCATTCAGAAATGCTGACTTGACATCCATTTGGTAAAATTTGAATCCTTGATAGGTTGCATAGGCCAGGAACATCCTTATTGCTTCCAGTCTGGCTACTGGAGCAAAGGTTTGATCAAAGTCAATACCTTCTTCCTGCCTATATCCTTTAGCAACCAATCTAGCTTTATTCTTAATGATGACACCTTGTTCATCCAACTTATTCCTGTAGATTCACTCGGTTCCTATTATATTGTGGTCTTTAGGTTTAGGAACAAGTTCCCAGACCTTGCGCCTCTTGAACTGATTCAGCTCTTCTTGCATTGCTTCAGTCCATTGTGGATCTAGAATGCCTTCTTCAAACTTCTTTGGTTCAACTTGAGATAGAAAACTGGAGTAGATTGCTGCATTCAGATTTCTGCTCCTTGTTTGTACCCCTTGTCTTGGATCACCAATAATCTGCTCTACTGGATGATCTCTAAGATGCCTATTGGCTGGAGACATCCTGACTTCTGGTTGAACCTCTTCAGTTCCTTCATCTTGCTGCACTCCTTGTACTTCTTCTGCATCAGGTACATGTAGTACTCCCCCTGGACAGCAGCCACTATCTTCTTCTTGCTGTCTTGCAACAGATCTTTCTTCTATAGTGAGCTTGCCCATCTTCTTTGTTATACCTGTGGAGCTGCATACACTACTAGATAACTCATTGTTAATAAGTTTAGTCTCATCAAATACTATATGTACAGATTCTTCTACAACTTCTGTAGACAAGTTGTAGACTCTATAAGCCTTACTGTTGTTGCTGTATCCAACAACAATTCCCTCTTGGGACTTGACAGCAAACTTGGTCAAGTAAGACTTACCATTGTTAAGTATGAAGCACTTACAACCAAAGATCCTGAAGTAGGATAAGTTTGGTTTCCTGCCTTTCACAACCTCATAAGGGGTCTTGTTGAGGCCTTTAGTGATGGTAGCCCTATTAATAACATGGCATGCAGTATTAACTGCTTCAGCCCAGAAATATTCTGGTAGTGATGTATCACTTAATAGGGTCCTACCAGCCTCAATCAAGGTTCTATTCTTCCTCTCAGCAATGCCATTTTGCTGAGGTGTTCTAGGTGAAGAAAACTCTTGAAATATCCTAAAGTCTTCACATAGTTTTGCCATACTCTCAGACTGAAATTCAGTACCATAGTCACTTCTAATCTTGACCACTGTACTGTCTAGTTCATTCTGAATTTGCTTGACAAAGCTATAGAAGACACTAGGTGTTTCAGATTTCTGTCTTAAGAAGAGCACCCAGGAAAACCTTGAGTAGTCATCTACAACTACAAAGGTATAGACCTTCCTACCTAGGCTGTGAACTGGCATTGGACCAAAGAGATCCATATGCAAGAGGTATAAACACCTTACATCATCTTTGTTTTCTATGCTTCTAAAGGTGGATCTAGTCTGCTTGCCCTTTTAACAAGCTGAGCAAATACCATCTTTAACACACTTAACTTGAGGACCATTCCTCACTAACTCTTTGCTAAAAAGTTTGCCAATTGTCTTGTAGTTAAGATGGGCTAGCCTCTTGTGCTATTTGACACAATGAGAGACTGTCTCATCAGCTACAAGACACACTGGAGAACCATTGGTCTCACACATAATGTCTAGGCAGTAGATATTCCTTTTCCTATAACCAGTCAAAACGATCTCTTGATCAGTTGACCTCCTGATATGACAACCATCTTTAACAAATGAGATGTCATACCCTATATCACTTAATTGACTTATACTTATTAGACTGTGTTTCAACCCTTTAACATAAGCCACTTGAGTAATGGTAACCAAGTTGCTATAAATGTTACCAAATCCTTTGATGATTCCTTTTTCAGAACCACCAAAGGTGACTTTTGGACCATCTTTGATTGGAATGTAGTCCCTTAGTAATCCTCTAGTTCTAGTCATATGTCTGGAACATCCACTGTCCAAGTACCATGTTGGGGCATGACCACTTGGACTTACCTGCAAAACAGATTAATGAACCTTATAACCCAAAGAATTCTTGGGTCCTTGGTACTTGTTAGTTTGCATCCTGACAAAGCTACCTACTGGTTTTCAAATAGGCAGTTTGTTACTCACTTTGGCACTAGCATTGTGCCAACAGTCCATTGCAAAGTGGCCAACCTTGCCACAACATAAACACTCAAACTTATTGTACCTTTGCTTAGGTACTGTCTTTGCTGTCTTATCTACAGCTGACTTGTTGAGTGTTGGGGCTTTGCCCTTGGACTTGGACTTGGACTGAACAGTCCTTGCAGGTCTAGTAAATCCCAGTCCAGCTTTACCTTTGTGATGAACAAATCATCAATTATGGGTAAAACTGACTTAAGTTTAGAAAACCTAGCAACTAGATCTCTCTCCTTCTGAAGATTAATCTCCAGACTCTTGATTTGATCATTCTTATATGTGATAGTCCCCATCTGAATCACAGTTATGTGCTTCAGTCTGGCTATCTCATTTAGCTTTTGATCAAACAATTTCTCAGAATCAGTTGCCAGAGCTTTGAGATTAGCAATTTCCTTTGCCTGACTTTTGGCTAGGGACTTGCTCTTCTTATAAGCTTGCAACAGAACTTTATATTCATCTATCAGCTGATGAATATCTTCTTCAGACTCAGATACACTCTCATCACTTGATGAAGATGAATCTGATTCTGTACTGGCACAAGAAATTGAACTGGAAGAACAATGTTGTACCTTACTAGGTCCTGGCTGCTCCAGGATTTTGTCACTTTCTGTCAATGCCATTAGCCCTTGGCATTGACTGTCTTCTTGTTCATATATAGAATTCATAATCTGCATGAACTCTTCTTCTTCTTCTTCAGCAAACAACCCTATATATGCCTCAGCATCTGAATCAGTTTCTGAAGAAGAAATATCTGACAGAGTCTTCTCCTTTTTTGGCAACAAATGACTTTTCTTTCTTGCCTTTGAAATGAGTTTTCTTCCTGTCACTAGACTCCTTTCTTTTTTTGGACAATCAGCAACAACATGACCTTGTCTATTACAGCAATAGCAGACTATTTTTGAAAGAGTTGCCTTGCTAGACTTCGTCTTTTTCCTGTCTTTCTTTGAAGCCTTTTTATTCTGATAAAAGTCTTCTTTTCCCTGTGAAGTAGAAGGCCTTGTCCTCCACCGTTTCTTCTTCAAGAACTTCTGAAAATGTCTAGTGAAGGCAGCAAAGTCCTCATCACTTTCACTGCTTTCAGACTTTGTACTTGCTGACTCATCTGACTCAGTTTCAGCAACCTTTGGAGGTGGAGTTGGTGACTTACCTCTGTACCTTCTGGGGGCTTCTGTTTTGAAGGCCACTGTCCTTTCCTTATGTTCAACTCTTGTTGATTTCTCCTCTTCTTTCCTCACTGTCAACTGCATTTCATAAGACAACAGTTTGCCAAATAGTGTAGGTGGAGGAATTTCTGCCAACTTAGCCATTTCTCTAATGGCACAGATCTTGGTGTCCCAATCTTTTGTTAGGGACCTTAGAAACTTGTCATTAAGTTCATAATTACTGAACTCTCTGCTATAGGACATGAGTTCATTCACAATCCTGTAAAACTTCTTATAGCATTCAGTTATGCTATCAGTTTTTCCTTGTCTAAAACTTTCATATTCTTGATTTAGCAAGGATTTTCTGTCTTGCCTTACTTCTTCAGAACCCTCCATGTACACAATAAGAGTTTCCCACATATCTTTAGCTATCTTACAGTGTATCAGATTCTGAAAAGTTGCATCATCTATGACACTCACTATTATGTTCTGAGCCCTCTTATCCATGGTGGCTAGAACAATTTCATCCTTTGTCATTTCAGAGAAATCCTTTGGTGTTCTCTGATTTGCATCTAAGACTGATACCTTCATGGGTACATATGACCCTTCTTTTACTGTGATATAAATCCTAGGGTCTGAGGCTTCCATAAAGAGTCTCACCCTTTCCTTCCATATCCCAAAGATCTCTTTCCTGCATATGAGTAATTTCATGGATCCCAATTCCTTGTGATTCTCAGTGGAACCCATTGTTCTTGATTTTCTTGAATCTGTAATTTGACTTAGACTGAATCTGCCAACAGGATCTCCTCAGACTGTTAGTCCTTTTTGAGGAACCTGGCTCTGATACCACTTGAAAGATATTGTCCCTAAGCACCTAGAGGGGGGGGGGGGTGAATAGGTGACTTGAGTCTTTTTAACTTTTTAGGCAACAAACAGATAATATCACAGAATTATATCTAATTTATCACATCACACATTCGGCAATCACAGCAATCCACAAACACACAGTAGAAACAGAGTTTTATAGTGGTTCCCCAAGCTTTGGGTACATCCACTTTCCCCCTTCGCCTATCTAGCAGTGTACTAGATTCGGCCAAACTTCTCCACTAACTCAGAACCCAAAACAGGCTCCTACACCTCAGGCCCAAGGCCCTACAACTCAACTTTTCCACAAAGCCTACACTCAGCCACAAAGGCATACACTCAGCCAACAAGGCCTACACTCAGCCACCAAGGCCTACACTCAGCCACCAAGGCCTACACTCAGAGATTAAACTCTCCTACCCTCAGCCTTTATAATTACAGGCTTACAAGACTCAGATCCAAAAGATCCTACAAGATAAAAGTGAATACAATAATGTCAACTCAACAACTCAGAGAATAGAGAGATGATATGTGAGTTTCTTGATGAGTTCTTGGAAGAACTCAGCTGAAATCAATCTGACTTAGCTTTCTTCAAAGCTTCTTGAAAGTAGAACTCAATAAGATTGACTCCTTCTGCAGTTGATCCTTGATCTCTGCTACTTAAGATTCAGAATAAATCTGAACCCTTCTTCTCAGTCTGGTTCCAACAACTGATTTCTTGGATGGAGCTCTCTCTCTCCAACTTCTTAGATCTTCACTTGAAAGCTAGATCTTCTTCTTGTTAATGATCACTTGGACTTGTGTTCAATCAATCCTCTCTTTCTGTAGACAGTGTAAGCCTATTTATAGGCCTTCTTCATGGTAACCAGCTGGTCCGGTACATAACTGAATTCTGATAACTCTGACAGGTGCTGTAGACCGGCTGGAATGGCAGCTGTCAAGTCATCAAGTCAGTTCTTGAAAATTCTCTAACTGTCTGAAAGTGTCGAGACTTTCTGTTGTTAAGTGTTGACACTTATAGACCAAGTGTCGACACAAGTTGTCTAAGTGTCGACACTAGTCTACAAGGTGTCGACACAACTCCTTGTGTTGTAGATCTTATATCTCGACACTGCTTCTTCTTCAGGTGTCGACACTGAAATTGAGTGTCGACACAAGTACTTGTACTTTTGTATTTTGCTGAATTCTTCTAAGTGTCAACACAACACCTTTGTGTCGACACATCTTCATGTGTTGAATCTGTTAAGTGTCGATACTGCTTCTTGGTGTCGACACATGTCTTCAGTGTTGATACTTGCTGAGTGTCGACACAGATCCTTGTGTCGACACATCTTCTTCTGTTGAGACTTCAGCTGGGTGTCGACACATCCCCTTAGTGTCGACACTTGTACTTAAAATAATTTGTTGAACTTGCTGATCTTTGCTAAGTGTCGACACAGCTCCATGTGTCGACACTTTCTTCAAGTGTTGAGTCTTCAGCTGAGTGTCGACACATTCCTCCTTGTGTCGACACTTTCTTCAAGTGCTGACTCTTCTGTTGTGTGTCGACACATTGTTCTGGGTGTCGACACTTACTTCAAGTGTTGACTCTTCTGTTGTGTGTCGACACATTGTTCTGGGTGTCGACACTTACACTTAGTCTCTGCTAACTTTTGCTGAGTGTCGACACAGCTCCAAGTGTCGACACTTTCTGATGTAGACACAGCTTCACTGGGTGTCGACACAGCTCCTTGTGTCGACACTGCTTCACTGCACTTTTCTTCATTGAGTGTCGACACAGCTCCTTGTGTCGACACTTTGTGTCTGGTGTCGACTCTGCATCCCTGGTGTCGACACAATCACTCCAAGTGTCGACACAGCTTGCCTGGGTGTCGACACAAGTCTTCTTAAGTGTCAACACTTTCTCTCTGGGTGTCGACACATGGACTTAGAAACTTTTTGCTTCAGTCCTGCAAATACTTAACCTGCACAAGTAACTCAAAATATATCAAATACATTTTGATGTATATCATTGAGTAGGGTGAGACTTCTTCAAATCAGGTACATTTAAACCAATGTACCCAATACTAAACATGTGAGCTGAGATTCTGTCATGACCTCCAGGCTTGCTCAGGATGACTTTGCCCACAATCTCAGATAGAAACTTGCCTTGCACATTCATTCCCTTTCTGTTGAAAACAGATCCAATTTTAATTTTGGAGTCCAGTCCACACCATGTTAGTGCTTCTCTAGTCTTAGAAGCAGAAACATCTTCTTCTTCCTTAGTCCTTGGTAGTTGAAGTACCTTTCTCAGACTCTTAGGAGAGACCTTCACCTTTGCCCCATGAACTCTTGACTTAATCTTGAGCCCTGATTCATCTATTGTTGCTCCATTCAGAAATTCCAGGACCTCCTTCTTCCAGATCTTGATCGGTTCTGAAACAAGAAATTCTAACCCAGTCTCTGCTATTAGGGTTATCACGCCTTTGATCTCGGGTTCCGCGTCATCAAATGCGTGTCGCACAAGTTCATATCCTTCATTCACATTCTCTTCTAGCTTGGGCGCAATTAGGGTTTGAAGAAATTTGAATTTAGAGAAGAGAGATGTCGACACATAAGTTTGGTCTCGAAACTTTGGTGAGCGTGTTGACAGACAATGACGAAAACCTATTTATACCTTTCTAGAATCGAAGATGAAAGGGCGCGTCAAAATACTTAAAATTGTGTCGACACTGTTGAAAAGTGTCGACACTTACTTATAATGTCTCGACAACTATGTGTCGACACAAGTATAGTTGACAGAATATATGTGTCGACACTTGTTTATGTGTCGACACCACTTAGCTCGACACTTGGTCGAGACTTTACTAGACTAATTCTGTGTAAAGTCTAAGTGTCGACACCACCTTGGATGTGTCGACACCTACACTGCACGTGTCGACACTAATTCTCTGAAGTGTCGACCCAGACTTCCTAGATGTGTCGACACCATTTCTCTGAAATGTCGACACCACTTCTATGTGTCGACACAGACAACTCTGTGTGTCGACACCATTTTACTTAGCCAATTTTTTTTGTAAACTATTCTAAGTTTATCATCCCTAATTCAATTTTAAATTTATTGAATTTGGTTTCATCTAAGGGCTTAGTATACATGTCAGCTAGCTGATTATCTATATTAACATACTCTAGTGAAATATCTCCTTTTTCCACATGTTCTCTTAGAAAATGGTATTTTATTTCTATGTGCTTAGTCCTACTATGAGAGACAGGATTATTTGCAATAGAAATAACACTAGTAGAATCACAAAATAGAGGTGTTCTACTTACTTGAATACCATAATCTTCAAACTGATGTTGTATCCATAGAAGTTGAGCACAGCAACTTCCTGCAGCCACATACTCTGATTCTGCTGTGGAGATAGCTACACTTGTTTGTTTCTTGCTACTCCATGAAATCAGTCTTCCACCTAGGAATTGACAGGTACCTGTTGCACTTTTCCTATCTTCCTTGCAGCCTGCAAAATCTGCATCTGAATAACCTATCAGTTCAAAGTCTCCATTCCTAGGGTACCGAAGGCCTAGATAAGGAGTGCCCTTTAGATATCTCAAAATTCTTTTGACTGCTGTCAAATGAGATTCTTTAGGGCAAGCTTGGTACCTAGCACAGACACATGCAGCATACATGATATCTGGTCTACTTGCAGTCAAATACAATAGGGAGCCAACTATCCCTCTATACAAAGTCTCATCTACAGGTTTCCCAGCATCATCTTTGCTAAGAGACATACTTGACCCAATAGGAGTTTTCATGGTACTGGATGATTCCATACCATACTTCCTTATCAATTCTAGGGTGAACTTAGACTGGCATATGGATAAACCATCCTCAGTCTGTCTAACTTGGAGACCCAAGAAGAACTTTAGTTCCCCCATACTGCTCATTTCAAATTGTCCTTGCATTAGTTTTGCAAACTTTTTGCAAAGACTACTTTCAGTAGGTCCAAATATGATGTCATCTATATATATTTGGACTAGAATGATCTTGCCTCTGGATTCCCTAAGGAATAGAGTCTTGTCTATTTTTCCCCATGTGAATTTATTCTCAATGAGGAAACTAGACAGGGTTTCATACCAAGCCCTAGGGGCTTGTTTTAACCCATACAATGCCTTCCTAAGTCTATAAACATAATTAGGTTTAGTTGAATCAACAAAACCTGATGGCTGTTCTACATAGACTTCTTTCTTCAGATTTCCATTCAGAAAAGCTGATTTAACATCCATTTGGTATACTTTAAATCCTTGATATGTTGCATAGGCCAGGAACATCCTTATAGCTTTCAGTCTGGCCACTGGAGCAAAGGTTTGATCAAAGTCAATACCTTCTTCCTGCCTATAACCTTTTGCAACCAGTCTTGCTTTGTTCTTTATAATAACTCCATGTTCATCCAGCTTGTCCCTAAAGATCCACTTAGTTCCAATTATGTTGTGGTCTTTTGGTTTAGGAACTAGCTCCCAGACTTTGCATCTTTTGAACTGGTTCAACTCCTCTTGCATTGCCTCAATCCAATGAGGGTCTAGGATGACTTCTTCAAATTTCTTTGGCACTACTTGGGATGGAAAACTGGAGTAGAGTACTGAACTTAGTTTTCTGCTCCTTGTTTGTACCCCTTGTCTGAGATCACCAATAATTTGATTGGCTGGATGATCTTTTAGATGTCTATTTGTTGGAGGCAGCCTGTCTTCAGGTTGTACTCCTTCAGCTTCTTCAACTTGCTGCACCCCTTGGTCTTCTTCTGCATCAGGTGCATCTAGTACTCCCCCTGGACAACAGCCATTATCATCCACTTGCTGACTTACAATAGAAATTTCTTCAATAGTAAGCTTGTCCATCTTCTCAGTCACACCTGTAGAGCTACAAATACTTCTAGACAATTCATTGTTAATAAGTCTAGCTTCATCAAACACTACATGTACTGACTCTTCTACAACTTGAGTAGTCAGGTTGTAGACCCTATAAGCCTTACTGTTGTTGCTGTACCCTACAAA
Organism: Platanthera guangdongensis; assembly: GCA_039583875.1. Classification (NCBI taxonomy): domain Eukaryota; kingdom Viridiplantae; phylum Streptophyta; class Magnoliopsida; order Asparagales; family Orchidaceae; genus Platanthera; species Platanthera guangdongensis. Next base: position 36,208,001 of record CM077164.1, on the reverse strand, counting down.
GATCCCCTCTTGGGATTTGACAGCAAACTTGGTTAAGTAAGACTTACCATTGTTAAGTATAAAACATTTACAACCAAAGATCCTGAAATAGGATAGATTTGGTTTTCTGCCTTTCACAATCTCATAGGGGGTCTTATTGTGGCTCTTGGTGATAGTAGCCCTATTAATCACATGACATGCAATATTAACTGCCTCAGCCCAGAAATATTTTGGGAGAGATGTGTCACTTAATAGGGTTATACCAGCCTCAATCAAGGTTCTATTTTTCCTCTTAGCAATGCCATTTTGCTGAGGTGTTCTTGGTGAAGAAAATTCCTGAAATATCCCAAACTCTTCACATAGCTTTGTCATACTATCAGACTGAAATTCAGTACCATGGTCACTTTTGATTTTGACCACTATACTGTCTAACTCATTCTGAATTTGTTTGACAAAACTATAAAAGATACTTGGTGTTTCAGATTTCTGTCTAAGGAAGAACACCCAGGAAAACCTTGAGTAGTCATCTACAACTATAAATGTGTAGACCTTCCTACCTAGGCTGTGAACTGGCATAGGACCAAAAAGATCCAGATGCAAGAGGTATAAGCACCTCACAACATCTTTTTTTTCAATGCTATTAAAGGTGGATCTAGTCTGCTTGCCCTTTTGACAAGCTGAGCATATCCCATCTTTAATACACTTAACCTGGGGACCATTCCTCACTAACTCTTTGCTATAGAGTTGGCCAATTGTCTTGTAGTTAAGATGAGCTAGCCTCTTGTGCCATTTGACACAATGAGAGACTTTCTCATCAGCTACAAGACACACAAGAGAAACATTGTTCTCACACATAATGTCTAGACAATAGACATTTCTCTTCCTATAACCAGTCAGAAAGATCTCTTGATCATTTGATCTCCTGATATGACAACCATCTTTGACAAATGAGATGTCATATCCTAAATCACTCAGCTGACTTATACTAATGAGGTTGTGTTTCAAACCTTTAACATAAGCCACTTGAGTAATTGTTATAAGGTTGCTTGAAATATTACCAAAACCTTTGATGATTCCTTTTTCAGAACCACCAAAGGTGACTTTAGGACCATCCTTGATTGGTGTATAGTCCTTTAGTAATCCCCTAATTCCAGTCATGTGCCTGGAACATCCACTGTCCAAGTACCATATTGGGGCATGATCACTTAGACTCACCTGCAAAACAGATTAGTTAACCTTAGAACCCAAAGAATTCTTGGGTCCTTGGTTCTGGTTAGTTTGCCTCTTAACAAAACTACCTGTAGCTTTTCTAGCAGACAGATTGCTACTCACCTTGGCACTTGAATTGTGCCAACAGTGTATGGCAAAGTGGCCTACCTTGCCACAACACCAGCACTCAAATCTGTTGTACCTTTGCTTAGGTACAACCCTGGCTGTAGTATCTACATTAGGCTTGTTGAGTACTGGGGCTTTGCCCTTAGACTTGAATTGTACAGTCCTGGTAGGTTTAGTAAACCCCAATCCAGTTTTACCCTTTTGAGAGATGAACTCATCTATCAAAGGTAGAACAGACTTTGGTTTAGAAAACCTTGCTACTATATCTCTCTCTTTCTGAAGACTAATCTCCAGATTTCTGATTTGATCATTTTTAAATGTTATAGTCCCCATCTGAATAACAGTAATGTGCTTCAGTCTAGATATTTCATTTAATTTCTGATCAATCAACTTATCAAAATCTGTTGCAGCAACTTTAAGACTGGCAATCTTCTTAGCCTGACTCTTGGCCAAGGATTTGCTTTTCTTCAAAGCTTGCAACACTACCCTATATTCATCAATCAATTGATGAATGTCTCCTTCAGATTCAGATCCACTCTCATCACTTGATGATGATGTATCTGAATCTGACTCAGTACTAGAAATTGAACCAGCAGAACAATTTTGTACCTGAGTAGGTCCAGGCTGATCCTGGATTTTGTCTCCTTCTGATAAGGCCATCAGTCCCTGGCACTGATTGTCCTCTTGCTCATATATAGAGTTCATTAATTGTATTAACTCATCTTCCTCTTCTTCAGCAAATAGTCCAATGTAAGCTTCAGCTTCTGAATCTAATTCTGAAGATGACATATCAGACAGACTTTTGTCCTTCTTAGCAACAAAGGACCTTTCCTTTTTGCCCTTGATTTGAGTCTTCTTCTTATCAGTTGACTCTTTCCTCTTCTTTGGATAGTCAACAACATGTCCCTGTCTGTTACAACAATAGCAAACTATCTTTGAGGATGTAGTTTTACTTTGCCTGGACTTTCTCCTGTCATTCTTTGATGACTTCTGTGAAGTGGATGGCTTAGACCTCCACTGTTTCTTCTTAAGAAACTTCTGAAAAATGTCTAGTGAAAGCTGCAAAATCTTCATCACTCTCACTGCTTTCAGAATTCTTGTTATCTGACTCATCTGTCTCAGTCTCAGCAACTTTTGGAGGTGGAGATGGAGACTTACTTTTATATTTCCTAGTGGCTTCTGTCTTGAATGCCACAACTCTTTCTTTATGCTCAACTCCGGTAGTCTTTTCCTCCTCTTTCCTTACCATTAACTGCATCTCATATAATAACAGTTTTCCAAACAATGTTGGAGGAGGAATGTCTGCTAATTTGGCCATTTCCCTTATGGCACAAATCTTAGTATCCCAGTCTTTAGTTAGGGATCTCAAGAACTTATCATTCAACTCATAGTTGCTGAATTCTCTTCCATAAGACATCAACTCATTGACAATCCTATAGAATTTCTTGTAGCATTCTGTTATACTATCAGACCCGCCTTGTCTGAAACTTTCATACTCCTGATTTAATAAAGACTTTCTCTCCTGTCTAACTTCTTCAGAGCCCTCCATGTACACTATCAGTGTGTCCCACATTTCCTTTGATGTTTTAGAGTGAATTAAATTCTGGAATGTGGCATCATCTATTGCACTTACAATTATATTTTGGGCCCTCTTGTCCATAGTGGCCAGAATAATCTCATCCTTGGTCATTTCAGAATAGTCTTTTGGAGTTCTCTGATTTGTATCTAACACAGATACCTTCATTGACACATATGACCCTTCTTTAACTGTAATATAAATTCTAGGGTCAGAGGACTCCATAAATAGTCTAACCCTTTCTTTGCAGATGCCAAAAATCTCCTTTCTACAGATTGACAACTTCATGGATCCTAGTTCTTTGTGATGCTCTGTTGAACCCATTTTCTTGATTTTCTTGATTATGCTGAGTCTGCCTACAAGATCTTTTACTCAGACTATTATGTCCTTTTTGAGTAACCTCCCTCTGATACCACCTGAAAGAAATTGTACCTAATCACCTAGAGGGGGGGGGGGGTGTGAATAAGTGACCTTATCTTTTTAAACGTTTAGGCAGAATTAATCACAGAATTCACAGAACTTTAATACAGCATACACAAAATCAATCACGTACACAGAGTACACACAGTTTTATAGTGGTTCCCCAAGGTCTGAGTACATTCACTTTCCCCCTTCGCCTATCTAGTAGTGTACTAGATTCAGCCCAACTTCTCCACTATTCCTCAGATCCTCAGATCTTACACTCAGAACCCCAAATAGGTTCCTACAGCTCAGAGTGATCCCACTCCTACAACTCAGGCACACAGGCCTACCACTTTGTCTTCACAAAGACCTACACTCAGCCTTCAACAAGGCCTACACTCAGAGAAAAGTATCTCCTACACTCAGGCACACAGACCCTACCACTCAGCCTTTATAATTTCAGGCTTACAACTCAGATCCCTTAGGATCCTACAAGAAATTAAAATTACAAAGTATATACCCACAACTCAGAATAAGAGAGAAGAGTTGACAGGTTTCTTGATGAGTTCTTGGAAGAACTTTGCTGAGATCAACCTCCCTTGGCTTCCTTCAAAGCTTCTTGAATTTAGAACACAGTAGGGTTGAGTCTCTATGCAGCTGATCTTCAATCACTGCTAACTTAAAAATCAGAACTCAATCTGAAATTTTTCTTCACAGCCTGGTTCAACAGATGTCTTCTTGGAAGGAGATCTCCCTCTCCAAATTCTTAGATCTTCACTTGAAGGTCTTCTTCTAGTTGTATTGTACTTGACTTTGTTGATTTCCAACTCTTGTCATCTGTTGAAGGTATAAGCCTTTATATAGACTTTCTTCATGGTGACCGGCTGGTCCGGTTCCTAACAACTTTCTGATAGCTCTGATAGTTGCAGTAGACCGTCTGGAATGGCAGCTGTCAAGTCATCCAGTAACTTCTTGAATTTTCTGTAACTCTCTGAAAGTGTCGAGACAGTCAGTCTTAAAGTGTCGACACTGATAGACTAAGTGTCGACACAAGTAGACTAAGTGTCGACACTAGCCTTCATGGTGTCGACACAACTTCTTGTGTTGTAGAATCTGCTTCTCGACACTGCATCTTCAACATGTGTCGACACTGATCCTGTGTGTCGACACAAGTCCTTCTTCTTTAGTACTTAGTTGAATTCTTGTAAGTGTCGACACAACTCCTTTGTGTCGATACATCTTCTTGTGTTGATACTTGCTAAGTGTCGACACATCTCCTTGGTGTCGACACATGCCTTCTGTGTTGATACTTTTGCTGTATGTCGACACTTCTCCTTTGTGTCGACACATTCTTCATGTGTTGAGACTTTGGCTGTGTGTCGACACATCCTTCATTATGTCGACACTTGTACTTAGAATTTGTTGAAGTTTTGCTGAGTGTAGACACAACCTCCTAGTGTCGACACTTTCTTGAACTTTGTTGAAGTTTTGCTGAGTGTCGACACAGCCTCCAAGTGTTGACACTTTTGATGTCGACAAAGTTCCTCTGGGTGTCGACACTGCTTCTAAGTGTCGACACAACTTCTCTGGACATTTCTTCATTATGTGTCGACACAGCCTGTATGTGTCAACACTTTTCTTCTGGTGTCGACTCTGCATTCCTGGTGTCGACACAATTACTCCAAGTGTCGACACTTCTTCTCTAGGTGTCGACACAAGTCTTCTTAAGTGTCGACACTTTTCTTCTGGGTGTCGACACATGGACTTAGAAACTTTTCAGCTTTCCCTGCAAATACTTAACCTGCATAACTAAACTCAAAACACATCAAATACATTTTGATGTATATCATTGAGTAGGGTGAGGTTTCTTCAAATCAGGTACATTTATTCCAATGTACCCAACAACAGTATTGAGTGAAGTCAACACAGTTTCGAGTGAAGTCAGCACAGTCTACATCTAGCAACCTGTAGAGCAGAAAAATGGCTAAGTACAAAAGTGTCGACACACTTCAATTGTGTCGACTCCTTTGCAAGAGCTGTGTCGAGACAAGTCAGTTTACTCGACACAATGAAGATTTAAGTCAGCAGTGTCGAGACAAGTCAGCTAACTCGACACATAGAAGATTCAAAGAACAAGTGTCGAGACAATACAACTGTCTCGACACAATGAAGATTTTAAATTATACTAAGTAAAATTGTCGACACCGCTAGACTAGAGTGTCGAGACAATTCAACTGTCTCGACACAGTGAAGAATTAAAGTGTCGACACTGGCAGACATGTGTGTCGAGACAATTCAACTGTCTCGACACAGTGAAGAAATGAAGTAAGCAAAGAATTGTCAACACTCGGTAGAAAGTTGTGTCGAGACAATTCAACTGTCTTGACACAGTGTCGAAATAGATGACAATTATGTCGAGACAAGTCAACTGTCTCGACACTTTCAAGTTCAGATGAAAATTCTTCTAAGTTAAATCGTGTTGGCACTGCTAAGATGTCTCGACACAAGTGTCGAGACACTTTGGAAATCTTGACACTTATGTTTTTGAATATGTTCAGAGTAACCACAGAAGTGCCAAGACAAGTCAGAACTATCACATTAGCTATAATAATGTGCTATTTCACCAAAAATAATTTAAGGGAGAATTTTAAGTATGATGTCAGATGCTGATGTCATCAATCAGAAACTAGCCATCCACTAAGGCTATAAATAGAGGGGTTGTCTACAAAAAAAATCAGCGATCAAGCAATCAGAAATTCTCATTCTAATTTCTTCCAAGTCAGGGCAGGACGATAATCCCGAGAAGGAGGAAGAATACGAAGGTCTTCAAGAAAATCTCCATATCCTTTTTATAAAGTTGATCTGAAGATTAAGGTGGATCTGATCTATAATGTTGGATCCCTAGTTTGATTTGGGCTAGGTTCACTAACTTAGGATGATGTGACCTAACATGTATAATCAGGGTCATAGTTGTGTCCTAGAGTCTAGGCCAAGTCCTCAGTAACAACATCACATGGACAAGCCATCATCAGACTGCCAGAGACTTAAGACTTAGAGTTTTTCCAGAGATTCAGAGATTTCTCAAGAAACTAAGTAAAATGAGTTCGACGTTCGTCGAACTCAGGTCGACGATAGTCGTTCTTATCTCGACGATCTTAGAGAAATATTCTCTGAGCTGAGCTCGACGAACCTCAGTCACAGATCGACGATCCTTGGACTCCACCTTCAGAATTCTAAGTCCAGACTATTCTCTAGACTCAGGTCGACGAACCTAGTTCTCAGGTCGACGAACTCCATTCTTTGCTCGACGATTTCTGGACTTCCACTTCAACTCTATTGCCAGAGGCTTATCAATTTTTCTCTAAGTCCAAAATAATTTTCAGCTCGACGAATTCAAGGTTCTCCAAACTTAGTTCGACGAATTCAAGGTTCTCCAGACTTAGCTCGATGAACACTATTATTTGGTCGACGAATCTTTGGACTACTATAGTATTCTATCGAGACTATGTTCTCTAGTCTCAGGTCGACGAACTCAGTTCTCTGCCTGATGAATTCTGGAACCAGAAGACTTGTGTCGACACTCAGAGTATATATCGATACCAACTAAGTCGACACTAGAAGAACTTGTGTCGACACCCAGATCATCAGTCGATATTGTGGAAAGGTTGTGTCGACATCACAGGAAGACTTGTGTCGAAACACAGGAGTAATCGTGTCGACACACAGAATATTTGACAACTCCAGAATGGTTGCTGCACTCTAGTCGACGAACATATTTACCAGCTCGATGAACTTTAGACAGAATAGGCAAAGTTTAAAAGATCCAACAGTTCAGTTTCCAGCTCGACGACTCTACAACTCAGCTCGACGAACAAAAGTCATCAGGTCTACGAACTACAGACTTAGCTCGACGAATTCTGCTATCTGTTCGATGATTCCAGACTTAGTTATTTCCGGCCTTCTGTCCCCACTCTAATGCGAAAATTCCTGAGTAATTAATGCTCTAACATTCTCTGATTAAAACCGTTAGAAGGAGCATTAATTATGGTCTTCTCCAGGATTATTGCTTGCCGTTTTTCCATAGGACAGTTGGGGAAATAAATCAATGCTGATTATTCTCAAGGTTGTTAACATTAATTACAGATGAATTCAAATTTTTGAAGGACAGAGAAGAAGAGAATAACGGACACACACAGATAGATAAACAGATAAAAAGAATCAAGGATCATTGAAAAAGTTTTATATAGAGCACAGCTTACTGAGAAGCATACAGAGATTACAGAGAAACATCCAATCTTGAATAATCTGCTCTGTCAACAAAGAAGCATTCTCTGATACACAGAAGCCCTTGACTAGAAGCTCATCAGCCCCTGAAGAAGAAGAACAATAATACCTATATCTAGAGTCTTCCTTCTTCAAGTACTCCAGGACACTTCAAAAGGACAACCTGAGTTCCATCTGTCAAAGAAGTTCCTGAAGATTTTTGCTGGTCAAGAATTCAGTTTGAAGACCTATCACCCTGAAGCTTAGCTCCTGTTTTTCCCTGATTCATTCTACATCTCAGGGGGAGCCATAAGCTATAATCAAATCCACAAGTCTTCTCATTTGTATATTGAGAAAGAGAAGACAAAATCATCCCTCCCCCACTGTATAAAGGGTTGTCATCTCCCTTCAAAAGTGATTCCTTGGTTGCAAGTCTCCTGATTAAAAGACTTGGGTTGATTTTTGAGCACCTGATCAAAAGCTCATTGGTGTCAGGCACATGATCAAAAATCTGAGTGAATTCCTACCAAGGGTGGTAGAAGAGTGGATGTACCCAGGTTGGGGAACCACTATAAAATTCTTGTGTCATCTGGTTGCCTCTTTTTCTTTTGTTCTTGCTGTGCTTGTGCTTTAGGTTTATTGTGTTCTAGCTATATTAATTTCTGCACTTTTAATTTACAGCAAAAGCTGTAATAGCTGTTAATAGTTTTTTAAGAATACTCTATTCACCCCTTCTCTAGAGTATTTCAGATCTAACTCTCACTTTCATATAATTTCTTCAAGGAAATCAAGCCAATCAACATCAAGAAGATTGCATAGCCAAATATGTATCTTTTTTGCCAGCCTGCTTTTCAAGATTCAATCAAGTGTAATTGATTTGAAGAATCTGAATTATTTCAGATAAGTTAGATTACAGAATTACTGTTTTCTGAAGATTACTTTTCTTATTAACCTCTTAATTTTATAAGATCTCCTTGAGATCTGAGTGGGTAGGAGATCTAATCTCTGAGTTATAAGCCTATTTTATAAAGGTCGAGGTAGGGTTCTTGAGATACCTGAGATAGGTGATTTGAGTTGATCACTGAGGTGTAAGCCTGTGTTATATAGGCTGAGGTAGGGTTCTTGAGATACCTGAGGTAGGAGATTGCGAAAATCTCTGAGGTAGGACCTGTTGGCTTGAGTGTAGGTTTCTTAACAGAAACTGAGCCTGTAAGATCTTTGGATCTGAGTTGAAGAGGAGGAGCTATAACCTTATCTAACACATTACTAGTGAGGAAGACAGGGGAAAGTGGATGTACCTTAGATAGGAGAACCACTATAAATTCTTTGTGTGTTATGTGTTGTCTGTTGTGATTTGATGTGCAGTATTCTATTTTTGCTTGTGCCGTGATCTGAGATTTGCAAGTGCTGAGTTCAGTGGTTTAATTATGCTGAGTTATTGCGAAGCTAATCTCTCAAGTAAATTAACTGTTGAACAGAATTTCTGCAGAATAGTTAAGTAACAAAGAATTGAAAAAGTATTTTAAAAAGACAGGTATTCACCCCCCTCTAGGTTATTATCTACCTATAAGATTATCTTTCACCTATCACATCAACAGTACAACTGAATGAACAGTAAGCGAGCTTGGGCGATTGTTGCGGATAGGTTTTTTGTATCCGCACGGTTTGAAGGAGTTGACCGGTTTTTTACTATGCAGATTATTCAGACAGTGCTGAGAAGCCAAGGACTTGGTTCTTACTTTGGTTAGGGATCAGTGCAGACTATGCAGTTGCAATCAGCGATTAGCAATAGCTCACGGCTTGCGACCAGTCAGTCTTCTCTTCGACAATCTTTTCTCAGTTCAATAAGTTGTCCGCTTCTCGTGGCTTGTTCAGTTCGGCAGCAGATGTTCACATTAATATGGCGGCTAGGCGACCTCACGGTTAAGCGGCTAACAGATTGCAGACAAAGTTCAGCTTTGGAATAATGGGGTGTCCATGCAGCTAGGTTGCAGTCTGGCGACTTAGCGGCTTCAGTGGACTTCGTAGTGCAGCTTGACAGAGTCATCGGTTACACTTTGAGTCCGCGTAGCTAGTTTGTGCTTTCTTGTTTTTGCTTTCTTCGGTTATATCGGCGAATCATGTCTCGTCATGTATATCTCGCACTGTAAAAATTTTTCATAGTACAAGATTTCTTGTTCTTCTGGTTGCTTCTAGTTTACTTGGCTTGGTTTGATTGAGTGTTCCTGCGACCTAGTTTTTAATTTTTTGCATCTCATAAATTTTTACATGGTATCAGAGGGAATAGAGGTTTGAGCAGTGATCAACCGATAGACTTGCTTTTTTTTTGCTTCTAAAAGTATAGTATACCAGTGTTAGTGCAATAGAAGGAGGATTCACAAGAGTTCTTGGAATCAAACTCTTAACATCGACCAATTTTAAGAAGTGTAGGTCATGTATGTAGAGATATCTTCTGGGCGAGGTCCTTTGGGAGGTCGTCTGCAGAGATGAGAGACAATAAGTTACTACTGTCATTGATAATGTTGAAGCCGTGAGAGCTTGAAGGAAGACAAACGTGAAAACAGAGTTTACTCTCAAGCAGGCTATCTCATCGGAGCTCTTCGACCACATCATAGGATATCGATCTGCTGCTGAGATTTGGACTTCTCTTGATGGGTTTTTCAATATGAAGAATGTAGCGCAACTACAATTCCTGAAGATGAAGAACCTGTGTGCTGAAATATCAACATTGGATCCTGATGAGACGATTTTATAAGCGAAGCTCAAGAGGCACATAATCCGCGGATTACGGAAGAAGTATGTGGCCTTTGTTACTTCTGTTCAAGGTTGTGCCACTCAGCCATCTTTGCTGGATCTAGATAACTTGCTAGCTTCACAGGAGTGCCTAGTAAGACACATGATTGGAGTGACTATCTCTGAAGGAGGTAGTGAGGCACTCTTCATAGGGAAGAAGAAGAGATGAGATAAGAAGAAGAAGTTGTCTGCTGGCGATGACCCTTCAACTTCTTATTAACAAGAGAGGAGTGCTACTCCTAAGCATGGTTGGAAGAGGAAGAAGAAGAAATGGCTAAGGAGCTATAGATGCAACTAGCTGGTTACTTCAAGAAGGACTATAAAATTAAGCTACAGTCGGGGCACATTGAAGATAAAGAGGAAGCTGGTTCTAGTGATAAGGAAACAGATGGGGGAATGCGTTCATGACGACCACATGTGTCTGTGCTTTGTCCACCATCAATTACCAAGATGACTGATAGTGGACTCGGGATATGGTCACGACCTCATCAGGGACAAATCAAAGTTCTCCTCTCTGCAAGGGTACTCAGGTAACACAACTATTATTACTGCAGATGATACAGTACATGCAGTCGAGAAGGAGGTTGTTGTTTCTTTAGGAAGTGATAAGGGTCCACTCACCTTGAGGAGTGTTTATTATATACTGGGTATGAGGAAGAACCTCTTATCAGTGGCTAATGCAGTGGATGCTGGCTATTACGTTCTGTTCGGCCTGACAGAAGTGAAGTTTCTCTGCAACGTGTCAGCGGGAAAGGATGGCGTTGCTCATATAGGGAGAAGGGTTAAGGAGTTGTTTGTATTATCAACAAGTTCCTATGTTGATTTTATGCGAGCCAATGATAGAGCTGGTATATGACACGAGGGGCTGGGACATGTCAGGATGGACAAGTTTAAAACTATGACGGTGAAGAGCCTTGTGAAAGGCTTGCCTAAGTTATCATCCTTCGACAACGATCATGTATGTGCAAGTTGTCAGTATGGTAAGGCTCATCGCCTTCCATTTGACAAGTCACAAACCAGGATTAAAGTACGATTGGATTATATTCATGGTGATCTGATGGGTCTGGCCGTCACTACCAGTCTTGGAGGTAACAGATATATGCTGGTATTGATTGATGACTATACGAGGTACACTTGGGTGTACTTCATGAAGGAGAAGTTGGATGCATTCCAGTTGTTTGTGGAGTTCAAGGAGCTGGTAGAGGGTCGTCTTGGCCTGCAAATTAAGAAGTTGAGAAGGACAACGAAGGTGAGTTCATTTCAAATGAGTTCTCTAACTACTACAGGAAGCACGAAATCCGGAGAGAACTCACTTGCGCGTATACTTCACAACTAGATGGAGTAGCAGAGCGGAAGATATGTCATTTGATGGAGACCTTCAACTGTTGGATTCATGATAAAGGCATTCCAAGGGCCTTTTGGGCAGAAGGGATGGCTTTCCCAACTTACGTCATCAATCGTATGTCTCTGAGTCTGATCAACATAAAGTCTCCTCATGAGATGATGTTTAAGGAGAAGTCTAGTGTTAGACACCTTCGGGTGTTTGGGTCGACCTATTATGTATACATTCCCGACACTCTCAAGACTAAGTTTGATGCGAAGGCAAGGAAGCTTGTCTTCGTGGGCTATGATGAGAGGAAGAAGGAATGGAAGTGTATGGACCCAATGATGAAGAAGTTCGTTGTCTCCAAAGATATGGTCTTCGAAGAACTGACGTTATATATGGGTGGCACATCTATGGAGCTACAATAAAGCAGGTTTGATGACAACAGGATGAAGCTGCTAAGGATCTTTTGGTGGAGCTGCCTGTATTACCAGGAGCTCCAGGTGTTTCTAGCTCTGGGCCGAAGGCTTCTGGTTCAGGAAGCAGGGGAGCGATGCTCTAAGTATGCCTGGGAATGGTGTTGATTCAGAGGAAGCAGCGGAGGTGGTAAGTCATGGTCAGGTTCTTCGGAGGTCGAAGAGGACCATCAAACCACCGACTCGATACTGCGATACGAACATGGTGAGATTTGTCTCATGTTTCGTATCAGGCCCCTTGGATGAGCGAGAGCCTTCTAGCTTTCAAGACGCCACTTGAGTCAAGGAGTGGGATGATGGCATAGATGAGGAGATGGATGCCATCAGAAGGAATGAGACTTGGGATCTTGTGCCCAAGGTTGATGGCATCACTTCTATGACATGCAAGTGGGTGTACAAGCTAATGAAAAAGGCGGATGGTAGCATTGAGCGATACAAAGAATGACTTATAGCTCGAGGGTTCTCCCAGCAATATGGAGAAGACTATGAGGAGATGTTTAGTCTCATTGCAAAAATGACTTCAGTACAGGTGGTGATTGCCTTGACGGCTTGTCAGGGATGGAGGATGTGGCAGTTTGATGTAAAGAATGCTTTTCTTTATGGTGAAATTGATAAAAACATCTTCATGGTTCAACCACCAGGGCACATATCTAAAGATCATCCAGGACATGTCTACAAGCTCAGAAAGGCCCTTTACGGTTTGAAGTAGGTGCCTCGAGCATAGTATGGGAAGATTACAGAATACTTTCAGTTATGCAGGTATTTTGATTCTGATTCTGACTCGAGCCTATTTGTTAAGAAAAATGGGGAGCTTCATGTCTTGGTGATGATGTAAGTTGACGATATGATCATCATGGGGAACTCTAAGGAGGAGGTAGCTAGGATCGGTGCAGAGCTAGCTGTTCATTTCGAGATGAAGGATTCGGGTGAGTTTCACCACTTCCTTGGGCTCGAGGTGGAAAGGAGAAAGAGCGGGATACTCATTGCTCAAAGAGGCTATGTAGAATAGATCGTTTAGCGGTTCGACATGCGGAATGGGAAGAGTTGCACTACTCCACTGGATGTTGGCTTAAAGCTTCGACATGATGGAGGGAGGGTTCTTACATATCCCTTGTTATTTCAGGCTCTGGTTGGAAGCTGTATCTACTTGACTACTACGAGGCCAAGCATTGCTTATATTGTAGGCCGAGTAAGTCGTTATATGGCGGGGCCTCAAAAGCCTCATCTTGTGGCAGCAAAAAAACATTCGGAAGTACGTTAAGACTACTTCTGATATGAGGCTCCTTTATGGGCGTGACACGAGCTTCAACCTGCATTGTTACACTGATGCTGATTATACGGGAGACTCAGATGATCGGAAGTCGACGTCTGGCTATGTTTTCAAATGTGGATCAATATGCATATCGTGGTGCAGCAAAAGCAAGTCTCGGTGTCCATCTCTACTACGAAAACGGAGTACACGGCTTCATTCATGGCATCTCGGGAAGCCATCTGGCTTAGAAGGCTAGTAGAGGACATCCAAGAAGAAGCACGAGGTCCCACTGCTACGCAGTGACAATGAGAGTCCCCTTAAACTGGTTAACAATCTAGTTTATCACATGATGACCAAGCATATTGAGATCGAGCATCATTTCATTTGGTAGAAGGTGCTAAAGGGATCTCTTATGGTCGAGAATGTGCGGAGCGTGGACAACATCATGAACATCTTCACAAAGCTGCTGTCGAAGGGGTCATTTGGACGTTTACGAGGACTATTAGGGTTGGTTTCTACTTCTCACTTCAAGGGGGAGTGCTGAATTTTTTTAAGTGAACGTGGCGGCCTGGGCGGACTGTCTGTACGGATTGTGCGGGAAGGGGTGGCGACAGCCAGGCCGGCTAATAATCTGCATGCGACTTGTTGCCAGGAGGTAATCAGACAAAAGGATTTGGTATCTACAGAGTTCGCTGAGTTTGGGTTGCGAACATGTTTGGAGCTCGGGAATTCAGCATAGCTTGTGCCTTGGTCTTGCTCTGGTGGTGCGATTTGGTGGAAACCATGTAGTTCGCCGGTTAGTGTGGACTGGTGCTTGAGTCTGCTGGTTTGTGCGGTCTGGCTCTTATATCCGCTGGTGCTGTGTTCTCACCAGGGATGACTGGTGGTGTGTACTTGGTATGGATTTGTACCAAGTCCATGTTTGCTCAGTTCGGGAGATCGCGCAGTTAGCGTAAACTGATTTCTCTGCCGTTGAGTTTGGAAGCTGTTAGCCTATTGTGTTATTTGCGGGCTCGGAGTGTGCGAACTGGAGTTGTGTCTGCAGGGTTTGCAGACTGATGTTAATATCAGCAATGTTTGCTAGTATGGCAGACTGATCCATGCTTTGGCAATCTGGTTGTCTGACTTAGTCCCGTCGACAAGGGGCCAATTTGTGTCCGCGCTGAGCGGATAAGCTTTGTGCTCGCCGTGACATAGGGTGGTGTTCCTATCAGCTAGGGAGGTGACCACACTCCTCTTCGCACCTAAAAATATGACCCCTTGTCACATCAACAGTACACCTGAATGAATAGTAAGTGGGCTCGGGCGATTGCTGCGGATAGGTTTTTTGTATCTGCGCGGTTTGAAGGGGTTGATCGTTTTTATTATGCAGATTGTGTGGACATCACTGAGAAGCCAGGGACTTGGTTCTTACATCAGTAAGGTATCAGTGCAGACTCTGTGGTTACAATCATCGGTTAGCAACATGTCGCGGCTTCCAACCTGGAGGTATTCTCTTCGACAATCTTTTCCCAGTTCAATAAGCTGTCCACTTCTAGTAGCTTGTTCAGTTCAGCAGTAGCTGTTCGAGTTAATCTGGAGGGTAGGATACCACGTGGTTAGACAGCTATCAGATTGCAGGCAAAGTTCAGCTTTGGAATAACGGGGTGTCTACTTGGCTAGGTTGTGGTCTGGCGACTTAGCGGCTTCAGTGGACTCCGTAGTGCAGCTTGGCAGAGTCAGCGATTACTCTTTGAGTCCGCGCGACTAGTTTGTGCTTTCTGGTTCTTGCTTCCTTCAGGTACATCGGCGAATCATGACTCACTATGTATTTCTTGCAGTGTTAAGATTTTTGATAATACAAGATTTATTGTTCTTCTGGTTGCTTCTAGTTTGGTTTGGTTGAGTGTTCCCGTGACCTGGTTTCCCATTTTCTGCATCTTATATATTTTTACATGGTTGCGGCGATGGGTGCAGATGTGTCGAGGAGGATGGTTGGCCTAGGTAGTTCCTCATCGAAATACCTAGCATGCTCCATTACATCGGAAAGTGCAGTCGGGTTGTGGACCGAAGACGCACACATAGGTGGGGGTGCATTCCCGCCACAAAATAACTCAAGTAGTGGTTGGGCCCAGATCAGCAATATGCTTAGCTACCACAGTGAATTCGTCGATATTGGCTTCCATAGAGTCAGACTGACAGATAGAGTTGAGTCGCTTAAAGGCATTACCTGCCTAGCCGCTGTCGTAGTGGCGAAGGAGTTCCTCCTTCAATGTGGGACAGAAAATGTCAGGTACCATATAGCGCATCCAATTCACCCAATGGAGCACCGAGCCATCCATATAAATATTAATGAGGGGGGCCTTCTAGTAAGTAAGGGTTTCTTGCAGGTCGAAGAACTTCTCGGCACGGGCAATCGACCCGAGAGGGTCGGCGGTGTTGAATACGAGAATCTCAATCCGGTGCAGGTGGGTCAGGGAACTGTCTAACCAGAGGTACAAAAATCCCATGTAGATGGGAACAATTTGAATTGGTGGCAGTGGAGGAGGGGTCAGAGTGGGAGTAACTGTCTTGTAAGTCCTCAAAGAAGGAGCATGAGGTCCACTAACTGGGCTTCGTTATGATCTTGCATTAAGATTTCGAGCTTGTCATGGTGGTGGTGTTCTCCTAGGCATGGAGGGCTATAGCCCATGTCTTAGGCATGAACTAGAGCTAGGAGCGAAAGGATCGCCAAAAGATGGCAATAGTTGGAGGAGGGTGGCCAGACATGGCAAAAAGCAGCGAGAAGGAGACGCGGCCGCTGGAAGGCCACTAAAGTCTCACGAGGGCTTATGGAAGGAAAGTGAAGAAGTAGGGAGGCACTAAAAAGCGATGGAAATGCTCGGAGCGGCTGAACGCAATAAGTCAGACGTGTAGTAGGGTGGAGAAGTCACCGATAGAGATTGATGGTATTAGACATGACAGAAATCTGGCAGAGCGCAGTGGGCGGTGCTAGAAAGACTGGAGTAGTTGGTTGGGAAGAGAATTGAGTTGTAGTATCATTTGTGCAGGAGAGAGAGAGAGAGACTGGTGGGCCAAAACCCGAACAGGCAAGCGTACCTATCGAATTGTAGTACCAAGGTCGTATTTAAACACGGGGTTGTCAAGTACTTCTACTCACGCTCTAACTATTATCCTACCGGAAGACTATTGGGATTTTGAGAATTTTTTAAAAGTAAAATGAACGATAAATTGCGAGACGAAAACTTATATAAAAAAAAACTAGCATTCGATCATTGATTCACCATGAGATGAAACGAGAAAAAAAAGGGCGTAGTTTTAAATTTGCAAATCCAACTCGGCCGTGACGGATCCGAAAATAAGACAAAATCTCGCTAGAGCATTAGGTCTCCTAACTTATAGACTCTTTGATCGAAATCTCTTTACAAACCAAAGAAGCCTAAAGTTGCATTATCGAGATGATCCGCACTATTGGATTTGACTCCAATCCGGAGGATTTACGTCGTCCTATCTCTAGGGTTGCATTCAACTCCTTCCTTCTTTGAGTGATCTTTCACATCCACGAGCTTCTCGGCTACTCGAATATGAGATCATAAGCCTACTACCGTATACCGGAAATACGGAGTCGACACAATAATTATTCAAAGAAGGACCGAGTAGAATTACGCAAAGATAAAACTATGAAATAAAAATAATTCTCATTTCAAATCATGGATCCTCATGATCAAATGCTAAGAGGGAATTAGCTATGCATATTGCAAAAGGAAACAACAAAATAAAGAGAAGAGAATTTCATTGATATTATGCAAAAGAAGTACACAAAAATATTAAAAGGACTAGACTATGCTCTAAAGAAAACTTGCACTAATTGAAAAGAAAGCTAATACAATAATAAAACTAACACTCACAAGCACTCTCCACTTAAACTAGCCCTTCACTTGCTCTCCAAAATCCAATCTCTCAATCTAACTCCAAAGAAAAAACTAACTCCCAAAGTATGGGTCTTGGGTTCCTTTTATAGATAAGGGAGAAGGTTCTAGAATGAAATGAAGAAGAGGGGGCAAGGGGGGTGGCCGGCCATGTAGGATGGAGAAGGTGCATGCATTGCATTAAATGAGGTGGAGAGAATTCATGCATGATATTTAATTAGGTGGAGAGAAAGAGGTGGGTTCAATGCATGGATTTTAAGGGAATGAGTTGGAAAATATAAAATAGCAAAGGGGGAATGAATAAGAAATAAAGAAAGAGAGAGAGAGAGATGGGTTGAATGTAGAATAATAATAAAAAAGAAATAAAATAGGAGGAAGGAATGGAGGGGCCGGCCAAGCATGAACAAGTGAATGCATGCATGCAATAAATGAAAGGGAGAGAAAGAGAACATGCATGTATGACATGAAAGGTGGCAAGAGAATAAAGGAAAGAGAGGGGGGTGGCCGACCAATGTGGGCTTAAATGGGCTGCATTAAATTGAAAGCTCGGGCTGCACATGTAGAGGGGCTGCACCATATGTGGCCGGGCTGCACCATGTGGGCTATTTTTGAACAAGAGGGCTGCACATGCTTGGACTTTGAACCTATAAATAAAACAAAACAAAACATTAGTTAATACAAATGAAACTAAACATTACAAACATAATATATATCATACTATTAATTATATATTCATAACAAAACACAAGTAAAAATAAACTATAAAACATATACTAAAATTATATATTTTTATATCAAAACATAACAAAATAAAATTGCAACATAACAAGCAAATAAAACTATAATAAACTAGGAATTATAATATCCTAACACAAAAAGACTTTAAGAAGAAATAAAACAAAACATGCATAAAAAAAATACCTAAAACATATAATTAAACTAGGAATTTTGCATACTAAACTACCCCAAAAATGATGACTAAAACAAGTCATCAAATTCCCCCATGCTAGAGTATTTGCTTGCCCTCAAGCAAATAAAACTTAAAGAACTAGGGAATGAAAACAAAGAAGATTTAGGTTGTATAATTAAGAAAAACAAAACATGAAAAAATTAAACTATCCTAATTCCTATGTTAACAACTAGTGGGGTGAGAAGTGCACAATAGAAAACTTGAAAGTGGAGACCTAAAAATATCATTAGAACATAAAGAAGATTTACACATTTCTAAATCTTAAAACAAGGCATCCAAAATAAATGAAAATAAGGACAACAAAAAGTAGAGGTTCTAAATAAACGGCGCATTAACAAACTACTAGGTTGCTAGATAAACATTAACCCTAAGACACTCCAAGATAACCTCCAAAGAAATCCATCAATGATGGTGGCCATAGGCTTGTACGTTCACACTTTCTCCACTACGCGAATTTACGTTCTAAGATCAATAGGACTTCTACTAGGCATTAAAACTTGGCTTAGATAAATGATTAGGAAGTGGAATCAAAGATAAACATGAAGGTTTTAGGCACTAAACCAAGGTGAGCTCAAAAATAAACATAGCATAAAAAAGATGAGAAATAACAAATATGTCATTTCTCCAATATGAAACTACAACAACAAGGCCATGAAATTTTTTTTCTTTTATAAACTTGGCCAAACATAAACTTTTTGCATTCATTTTTTTTTTATTTTGTAATGATATATTTTTTCTTTCTCAATTTTTTTTCCTTTGAATAGCATTGGATAAGAAAGCTCCAAAAATGAGCTTGAGAATTTCCTATTCATTTCAAAAATAATACCCTTCCCACAAAAATAATTTTTAAGCTCAAATTTATAGTGCAAAAATAGGAAAGATATTTGGCTTTGGTGAACATAATGGAATGAAAGGTGGAGCTAAAAACAAAGAAGATAAGGAAAAAGGCCCAAAATTGTTTTGCAAGGGTTTTGTTTTTGGTGGGCATGAAAAGCTCAAACTATTCAAATGGTGGCCTAAATCATTTCTAAAGAACGTAAAAACGGCGCAAATGCTTCGAGAGTAGCTTGGTACAAGTTCTAGACACCAAGAAAGACTACCTCGCAAATGAAAAAGAGCTAATGATACCTAGCAACCATTCATAAGCAACTAACCGAATAAAAAGACATAACTACAAATTGCTACTTATAACGTAAAAAACGGATGCCTATATTTAAGAAAAAGAAACTAGCAGAACTAAACTATGCTAAAATGATAAGTTTAGAAAACATTTTCAAAGAAATCTAAATAGAACTAAGGAACCGCACGGGCCTACACATCACTAGAAGAAACATAAAAATAAAGATAGAAAATAATTTTAGATTTTGTTTTTCAAATATATTTTATCATTTTTATTTTTGGATTTTTGAAATAAAAACAATAAAATGGCTTAATATAACTATACTATTTTTTTGAATTTTGTTTTAAAACATTTTTTTCTAAAGGAAAGAAGAAAAAAAAGAAGAAAGTATCTAAACCCTCCCCCATGCTTAAATTTTGCATTGCCCTCAATGCAAAAGAAAAACAAAAACAAAAAAAAGGGAGAAGAAAAGGGAGGAGGGTGCAATAAAGTAAATACTGAAAAAGAAAACGACTTCCCCGGATTCGTAAGGCCGAATGCTGATTTCATTCCCCCATGCTTAAGCTGGACACCGGCTCAGGCCTAAGGAAGAGAAAAAAAAAGATGGAGCCAAACGAACCGCCGGATGTTTTATTCCTGCAAAACACAATAAGCAAACAAAAAGAAAAAGAAATAGCAAAAGGATAAGCAAGGGGTGCCTCCCAAGAGCGCTCTTTGTTTAACGTCGGTTGAGCCCGACGTTATTGGTTAGCTAAATGGAAAATAAAAAGTGAAGTGCAGTGGTAACTCCCTAAGTATGCGCTTAGGAGAGTAAATTAAAAAAAGGAAAAAGTGAAGAATCGCACCGACATGCGGTGGAATCTTCAAGGGAAGGACGCCCAAAAAGGAACAGATGGAGTTATAGAAGAACTCCGCTGTAAATAAGAAGGGGTCGTCAACAGGAGAAGGGAAAAAAGAAGAAGAAATAGAAAGAGGAATAAAAGAAGGTGAAAAAGAGGTTTCATTAACGAAAATTTCACAAGGAGAAGGACAATCTTGGGAAATTTTGGAAGGAGGGGGGGTAGAAAGAACTAAAGAAGAAGTATCTAAAATAAAAGAAGAAGTTTCGCTAAAAATAGAAAGATTTGGAACAGTGGAAGTTGAAATTAAAATGGAATCACAAACGTCTTCAGAAGAAGAAATAAGAGACGTCTCGTCATCCTCAACGGGTAAGAAGCATGCCGGAATATCCATAGAGGTGTCATCCAAAGGAGGAAGGAAACAATCCGGAATATCCAAATAGTTATCCTCCTCGAGAGGAAAAAAACACACTGGGATATCCGGTGACTCATTACATGAAGAAATTGGAGGAGACAGAGAAGAAGACGAAGAAAACGAAGCGACCTCACGAGAAAAATAATCGATAATGGTCTTTAAATGCGAATTAATATTATCAATAGAAGTTTGCAATTCAAAATACCCATTATCGATTGAATTAAAATTTAGAGGCGCGGCGCTTTGCGGGACAAAATCATAAGAAAAATATGACGGGTTCCCAATCTCCCAAGTAGGATAAAAATTGGAGTAAGGGTCAAATTGGCCACTTTGACCTGCTCCAGAAAAATTGAAATCAAAAGATGGAGGGATTCCCGAAAGACATTCAGAATAAAAGTGGTCAAGCGACCCGCAAAAATTACAAAATGCGCCAAAATAAGACGATTCCATAAAGAAAAACTGTTACCAAAAAGAAAGCGAAAACTTAATTTTTTATTTTTTATTTTTGCAAGCTTGGAAAAGAAAGAAAAAGAGGAAAAGAAAGGAATTTTTTTTTTGTTTTGTTTTTTGAAAAAAAGATTTTTTTAGACGGCTTGGCTCTCGAACTTCCCGAGGACTACCCGGTGAAGGGTTCGCCCGGTACTAGGTAAAATGGTGGCGCTTAAAGCCCCTTACCCTTTTCGAGAGATTTTAGGTGGGGTAGAAATTAAAATGAGGTGGAGAGAATTCATGCATGATATTTAATTAGGTGGAGAGAAAGAGGTGGGTTCAATGCATGGATTTTAAGGGAATGAGTTGGAAAATATAAAATAGCAAAGGGGGAATGAATAAGAAATAAAGAAAGAGAGAGAGAGATGGGTTGAATGTAGAATAATAAAAAAAAGAAATAAAATAAGAGGAAGGAATGGAGGGGCCGGCCAAGCATGAACAAGTGAATGCATGCATGCAATAAATGAAAGGGAGAGAAAGAGAACATGCATGTATGACATGAAAGGTGGCAAGAGAATAAAGGAAAGAGAGGGGGGTGGCCGGCCAATGTGGGCTTAAATGGGCTGCATTAAATTGAAAGCTCGGGCTGCACATGTAGAGGGGCTGCACCATATGTGGCCGGGCTGCACCATGTGGGCTGTTTTTGAACAAGAGGGCTGCACATGCTTGGACTTTGAACCTATAAATAAAACAAAACAAAACATTAGTTAATACAAATGAAACTAAACATTACAAACATAATATATATCATACTATTAATTATATATTCATAACAAAACACAAGTAAAAATAAACTATAAAACATATACTAAAACTATATATTTTTATATCAAAACATAACAAAATAAAATTGCAACATAACAAGCAAATAAAACTATAATAAACTAGGAATTATAATATCCTAACACAAAAAGACTTTAAGAAGAAATAAAACAAAACATGCATAAAAAATACCTAAAACATATAATTAAACTAGGAATTTTGCATACTAAACTACCCCAAAAATGATGACTAAAACAAGTCATCAGAGACGAGTCAGATGCGTAGTTGAATTAGGGCGATGAAAGCGATGGAAGACGCGATCGGATTGAGTTGGAGTGTTTGGATATAGATTGGTAGCGGGCAGCGCGTCTTGTACTAGAATGCGAAATCGGTAGTGGGCAGGCGGAACGACTGGATCGAGATTGGAATCAGTAGGCGGTGGAATTAGGGCTTGTTAGAAGCATAATTGATGACAGGTTGGACCAGTTGATTTATTAGAGTTGTATTAAGATCAAAGAAATGGAATGTGTGTTACATCAAACAATAAAAGATATAATCGAGAACATTCTCTCGTCAATTATCTTGAAGCTGGGTCCTCCTTGACACTCCACTCTCCAAGAGAGACAAAAACCCTAGACTTCAAAAGTGCCATCTAAAGAAGCTACCACTCATATATATATATATATATATATATATATATATATATATATATATATATATATATATATATATATATATATATATATATATATATATGTGTGTGTGTGTGTGTGTGTGTGTGTGTGTGTGTGAGTGGGGGAATACAAAGTACAATAATGCCCATCAGCTACATAAACTAAGAACAGTATGTGGCGGCTGCAACGTATCATGGAATCCATCCTTCCTCCTCTTCAAGGGTCAACAACCACCACCAACATCCCACTTTCTCTTCATTTTAGCCAGCAGTTGCAAGAGGACACCTAGGGTTTTGCTCGAATCGCTCTTTACTCAAACTTTTGGGCTTGGATTTGACTCATTGGGCTCATATCTATCTTCTTTGGGTAAATTCCTCCCTCCATCCCTCTCCATTCAGATTTTTGGGACCTTTGCAAATTATTTTGTGCTTTAAGTTACTCATATATTATGATCCAAGCTTATGCCAATCTTGTAATCGACTAATCAAGAGTTATTTTGGATCTTCGGTACCGTTCATTGAACCAAGGAACAAGATTGTTCAAAAACCCTTTCCAATTTAGGGTTTACCTACCCTAAGCGCCACCAAATTTTGATTTATGCGTGGTAGGCTCCTCTCCCCTCACTTTTGAGAGAGGTAATTTTGTTAAACCCTCTTTTTATTTAGGTTTTGTGGTGTAGGATTAATGCATGTACTTGCGTATAATTTTTACTATATCAAATATCATATATGTTGCTCTTGAATAGGATTGAAAAAAGATAGGATTTTTAAATCGCTCGTGCCACTTAGCCGTCACCATCAGATTCAACTTAATACAAGTAGAGATGTCTCTTTCTTACAAACATTGAGCTTAATTTGATGTGTCTTCTCTTATGCTTATGAATTTACTCTTGAATATCTGAATTGTCAAGATAATAGTTTAGGTCCTATTATATCCTATTATGCTTAGAATGATTTGGGTTAGTTACTGAAAGTGACTGTAGTTGGATACTTAATTGAATTACATCTCTATTGCTGTGTAATTATAAAGCAGTAAATTATGAGCATGAACAATAATTGTTATAACAATAAATGTTAAGACTTCATGTTAGTAAATTGAAGATAGGTGTTTTTGTCATGCTCGTGTTGTACATACATTTATTGGGAAGATAATCGTGCCTAAGAAGAATTTGTTCTAAGTGAGGGTATGTTTTTTCGAAAATGATGCATAAGTAATTTTACCCCTTTGATGCAGGTTTGTTCATATTAGAATCGCAACTATGAAACATTTCATTCATTTGAGATCGTAAGTAAACATGAAAATGACATGTTTAATTGATGCAATTGCTTGACTTGAGTTTCCTCTTGAGTCCTTAATGAGAACAAATGTAAGACCCCCCTCCCGGAACACAAAACACGACCGAGGGGAGTCTTATGCCTAGAACAGCTGCCTTGCGGTAGCGTTAGCACATAGGATAACATGTACTACAAGACGCCTATCCTGCTTGCTAAACATATCATCCATGCAAATCCAACATAAAGAATAAATAGAATTCAAAAGCACACTCATGTATAAGTCCAAACAATACATCAAATAAAAAGAAACAACTAAGGCTTCTATAATATCAGAGTATAACATGTCAAAAAGGCTACAATATGAATCTCTCACAGACTCACATCAGTCACTGACGACAGCGATGGTATCGTCACATCAGGCCCTGTCGTCCTAGCCTGACTGCCCTCCTGCATAGCCGTCTGCTGCTTTATCTACGGGGTTTCCTCCTAAAAAAGGAAGACGTAGCAACCGTTAGTCAAAAATACTAAGTGTCTATCACATCCGCTCCCTCGTCGACTCCTCGGCACTGGGCAGAGAAAGGAACAAGGTGCAATATACATAAATATATAGTACTAGAAACCGGTGGTATAGAATTGATCAACATCAGAGTGTATCAATATTTACAATAAATGAGTATATAAATCTACTTTAATAGTTCTACCATCTGTAACAGTAAATAGTGTAATTCTACGACAAAAAATAACTTAACTTATATGAATGCCCATATAGACATATAAGTTAAGGATTGGCTCAACAGTAAAGTAACTCATCGTATAAGAGTGCCCATACAAACTTATATGATAAGAATCTCTTGTATGGAATGTAATGTAATGATATGAATTCAATGCAATGACTCACCCATGATCACACACATGCAATTGCTATGTCGACACAGACTTGTAGTTCCGACTTTTCGAGCAGGTAGCTAACCTCTAAGGCGCCATATGTTGTGGCCAGATGGTGACAGTGAAATGGGCTTTTCCACTACTAGGCGGGCATCCACACATCCAAGCATAGGCCTTCGTATGTCTCAATGCTAAGAACACAACAGCAGAGCTCACATGCGTACTACGACTGAGAAGGAGCCACGGGTAGGTGTGCACCGAGGACCATGCCCAACTGGCCTATCGTCGTGGTACGGAAGGAGCCTATAGGAGCGTATCACCAAAGGACCAAGCCCAACCATCCACTTGGCATGGAAGGAGCCCCAGGAATGGGCACTAAGGACCAAGCCCAACCGCCCAAGGTCTATCTGTCAACTCTCGTCAGTGTGATGACTGGCGAGCCCGTAGACCTGCCACACTATCCTTAACCTAGGATTACGACACCGCGTGTCAACTCACACCGCATGCAGTTTCACATCATCGTGGCACAGAAGGAGCCAATGGGAGCGTATCACCAAAGGACCAAGCCCAACTGTCCACTCAGCATGGAAGGAGCCTCGAGAAGTAAACACCGAGGACCAATCCCAACCGCCCAAAGTCCCTTTTCATCATTACCAAACTAGTGCGGTCAAACACCCGCACTTACACCACTTCACATTCTCGTTCTACAAGGCACTTAAGGGTTCATCATCAACATAGGTGGAAATCCACCTCACACAACATAAAATCCCACACTGCTACCCGTAAGGAGACACAACTTTAAGCAGTGGACCACTTTACACCTTCCCTTATTTAACGCTTCTCATGGCCATGTAACATCCTATTTCCAAATAGACCCCTAAGAGTGGTTTTGTCATGACTAGGTCATGACAAAACCCTAGGAAGCCTAAGAAGGACCAAGTGAATAAGGCCAAGATGAAAATCACCTTGGTCTGCCTATAGTTCAGCCTCAACATTTAGACCTAAGGTCTGACCTTAGGGCTACACCTTGATCCCAAGACCCTACCACAACACCCCAAACACCTTGGGAAGTCCATAGGGCCACTAAGGACCCACTGTGGGCAGTCAAAGTGGTTAAGTTGACCTAAGTCAACCATAACCCTAAATGGGTTAAACTAGCCTACTTAGGGTCAATTGACCTTCCCCTAGCCAAGTGGACCCCATCCATGCCCTCCTAACCCTAAAGTGAGGCCAATGAGTCACCAAGGACCCATTGGGGTCAACCCAAGAGTCTATGTTGACCAAAGTAAACTCTAGCCCTAATTTGGTCAAAGTACCGTTCATAAGGGTAGGTGACCTCCAAAGTGCCAAGACAACCCTACCCAACCCTTCCTAGATATTAGGGGAGGTCAATGGGTCACCAAGGACCCATTGGGGTCTACCAAAGAGGGTAAGTTTACCCAAGTCAACCCTAGCTTCAAAAAGGGGTCAAAGTGCCCTAACTAAGGGTCAAGTGACCCCCAAGATGCCCAACCAACCCTACTCAAGTCTTACTAGACCTTAAGGGAGTCCAATGGGTCACCAAGGACCCATTGAGGTCAACCCAAATGGTCATGTTGACCAAGGTCAACTCTATTCTAGTGTTAGGTCAAATTAGCCTAAATGGGCTAACCCAAGCTCAAACCTATTTCCCCCACTTGGGCTAACCTCATTCTTATTATTAATATGAGTTATAAGGCTGACAATAGGCTGGAGGAGACATCAAAATTCGTCCATGGAGAGTAGGAGAGAGAAATCTCCATTTTTCCCTTTAATGGAGGAGAGAGAAAGTGAGAAAAGGAGGCCATTAATGGCCAAGGGAGACCAATGGTCTCTCCAATTGATTCCAAAGGCTGAATGCATTCACCCTCATCAGTTTTGAGGGGTTGAATAGCCATGGACAGCAACCCAAGGTGGCTGAAATTGATTTCTCCCATAAGGAAGAGAGAGAAAGAGGGGAGAGAAAGCCATTAATGGCAATAGGAGATCAAGAGCCCATCCCCTCACCTCCATTTGCTGGATTCATCTTCCCTGGATAATTAAGAGGAGACTAACAACCATAATCAGCCCTTAATGGCCGAGTTCAGTGAACCCAAAGGTGGACCAATTTTTCACCTTCATGGCCAATAATGGCCATTGGTGCTACACCCTTCCTCTCCCCAATTTAGCCCTTTTAAAAGCATCCCTATACTCAGAGGAGGAGTTTCCACAATCCCACTGAAGGAGTCGAGCCATTTGGTAGTGCTGTTGCAGAACACCCGAAGCTCCAAAATCTGGCCATGGCGCACCACCACCAAACCCGTCGGCAAGCACGGTTGAAGGTCCTCCTATACTCCTTCTTCTATGGATAGATCTTAGGAATCTTTTAGGATGAGAATCGGGCTCCAATGAGCCAGATCGGGGGAGCAGTTTTCCTGGTTTTTCATGAAAACAATTTGGGTCGGGTTCGCCAGAAACCACCTCTCCGGCGGCCGTGCCACCGCCCGGCGATAGCCCCCACCTCAACGAAGGTGGTGGCGGTGGTGGCCGGCCAGGGAGGTGGCCCGGTGACCGGGAAAATGGCTTGGAAGAAGCTCCAGGTCAGGCTGATCATAGCCCTTGGCGGGAGGAGGAAGATGACCAGGATGCGTCGGAATTGCTTTAAGATCCGTGCTGCATCATTTCTTTTATTTAATTTTGATTTCTGAATTTTCTATCCTGTTTACTGGGCTGTTTATAATTAAATATTAAAAATACTTAGGTGCAGTTTTAGAAAAAATAAACAACATAACAATTATATCCCTTGACGTCTATTTTAATTTAAAATTAATTTGAACCAATTTGGGTAAGTGGTGTGACCACGGCAGCCATGTTGGTGAGGGCTATACCTAGGTTAGACCAGAGACTATTTTGAGTGCGCCCATCAATCCAACCATCCAAAGGACTTGAAATTTGTGATGGGGGTCATTTGTACCTATGCCTAGAACATATCCAAAATTGGGAATTTTTGGAAAAAAGTTTCCTAATGTTTTTGTAGAAATTTAATAAATAATGTAGGAATTATTTAAAAGGACTAATTAGCTCAAAACCCTCCCAAATTTTGGTGAGTAGTCCTTGGGGGTCTTCATAAGGCTCTGGTTAACCGTTCATCTCATTTGGAGATGGTTTGAGTTAAAATCATGTAACCCTAGCCTTGCCATAATAAGGCTATTTAGGTCAAATGGTCCACTTTGGGTTTTGAGTGACCAAATCACCTCAACAGAGGCTAAAATTAGGGCCGCTGACTTGGCATGACTTTTATCATCCTCCCACAGAAGATGGGGTAGATTGGAGTAGATTTGCCTTAGGACCTAAGGCCAAACCCTAAGGATGGGCTTCTGTGTATTGTGAAGGGCAAGGGGTCAAAAGACCTTGTATGGACTTGAGACTTTGTAGAGTGAGAACTAAAGTAGCAAAAAACCCCTGGTTAAATTCTTAAGGGATTTGGGAATGGGTAGGCCCCTCTAAACCATAACCCTAGTTTAGGGCACAAAAATTTGTAGAGATAGAATATGTTACTAAAACTCATTGAATAGTGATGAAACTTGGGCAGAGTAGTCTTAGGGCCAGTAGAAGCCTCTGGAAATTATTGTAGGATGTTTGGAAGATATTAACTTATACTTGTAGTTTAAATCTTTAAGTTGCCCCTAAGGATGATTGTGCTAAAATCATGGTTAAACTAGCTTAAAATGTTATGAAACCTAGTTAGTGAGGATATATGATCATACTATATCCATGGTAAATATTTCGTAATTTTTTGATAATATTTTAAGGTACTTCTCTATTTAATTCAATTTATTGTATTTATATTGAATTAATTAATTATGGGCTTAAGTCTTGCTGAAAAGTTGAGCAACTTTGTATTTTATGTTCAATAGTCATATTATATTTATCATAAATTTTGTGGTGCAATTACTTATCTGATGTTGGTACATCATGTTCAAACTTGGGGTTTTTGGATTACCAGAATAATTTAATAAATTACCAGATAAATTAAGAAAATTATGAAATTCTGAATTTAGGCTAAAACGGTCATGAAAGCCATCCATGGATTATTATATGGTTACTGGGTGAATATTTTAAGTACCTTTCCTTTTACACGTCATATAGCTTAGGTTGGTCTGCATTTAGTAAAACTGCAGAATTTAATTTGGAATATGAATTTGGGCACATGAGTCGGGGTTAGAGGTTTGCTGGTTGGATAATTAAAAATGAGTTCACCATTGGAAGATAAGATGAGTAGGGTGTTGGTTTGGCTAGGGTTAGGTGGTGCTCGGGATTGATGAAAGATCGACTTTCCCGTGGGGAGGAAGTGTCAAATACTCTAGGGTTAGATCCAGTACAACAAGTAAGGGTTTGGGAAATATGATAGCAACCAATAATAGTAAGTGCCTTGCGAAAGGGAGCTTTGGTCGTAATTCCATCGTAGTTCCTAGTGCCTTCGAGAGCCCTTTACGGGGATTACCTTGGGCAGTCCTGGGCTAACATAAACAGTAAGAATAATATATTACAAGAGCAACTAGCATAACTAGGGTTGCACATTCACACACCCCGGTAACTCGGGAGGTTGATTCAGTTATTTTGATTTCCATCCGGACGGTTCATTCGGAAGGTAGATGCACGGACGGATAGTCTAGGGAGCCAGAAGCTTAAAAGGTTTTGGATACAAAATAAGGTGGTGGGTCTTCGGTATCGGACGGTCGTTCACACCGACGTCGATACGTTGACTCAGCGGCGTGGGACACTTAGCCAAAGAAAGTCTGGTGGATATGGCCAGCATTATTACGCAGATACTCTAGGTTGTGTTCTTCTAGGGGCATACGGGAGGTCTAGGCCTGATAGTGTGGATACCCTCCTTGGAGTGGGGGGCTCGACCCACTGTCTCCATTTAACACTACGGAGGTTCCTAGGAGTGAAGCTAACTACCCAAAAAAAGGGGGTCTTATAAGTGGTATTAGAGGAAACCTCGATCGAAAGAGAAGTAGTCCACAAAAAAACTTAGGCCACCCCCGCGCGAGCTTAGTTTGCGGACAAACTAGCAGCGGAAACAATTGTATACCCATAAGGGGAATCACATATAAAGTCCACTTTTTCATTAATTCCACTTGTTCATCAGCTAGTAATTGGAATTCTTTTTTGTAGCCTGCGACATACCCTGCCCCCAACAGGGAGCACCTCCGGCTGCGAAAATCTCATCTTATAATTCTCTAGTTAATGAGTTAGACTCAACCCACTAGGAGACATGACTAACCACGATAACTTATAGTATGCCCTAGTCTGAAATAGACCTTGGGTATGAACTCGGTTAAGCTAAGGAGATACCTAAAGAGAATAAAGGAGGAGTATAACACGAGAATGACTACCTAAGCCATAAACTCAGGTGGCTCTACGGTCCCTATCAAGGATTACTCAAACCGGTAGGACTGCTTTAAGGAGAATTGAGACGAATAATCCATTAGCAGAATGGTAGAAGACACATAGTCTCAACCCTCATACCAGTAACAAGATTACCTGGAGACAACCACCACGAAAAACACTAAAGGTCGGATAGGAATTCAACTTCGGAAGAGACCCAGTTGGGATTGGGAACATTTTAACTCGGATAAGGTTGTCATAAATATGACACAGAGGGTTTAAAGTATGGAGTATATCAACAGATTCAGGTTGGAACCCCAAGTCAAAGATTGATGCCCTAGGGATTGTGCACCCAGCTACGGTAGATATAACATGATAATATTATCAAAGATACTCAGCCCAAGGTAGGTAGAGGATTATCTTTTGTTTATTGGGGGCTTATATTTTGTTTATTGGGCAAATTAGTTATTGACTTTGGTTTCCCATAGACCTCATCTAAAAAACTTTGCGTCGTAAATATAGTGAAATGGATGTAAACCGTATTCGGTACTACTCGGGCGTATTCATAGGGATAAGAATCTGATTGTGAAGTGGAGATTTTATAGAGTCGTTGTCTACCCGTACAAACGAGAAATTTAATCATCAGAAGTTTGGTGTATCTCGGAACGTGTATCTTCCTGGAGTGAAGAAGGGCGTCATAGATTTTGTGACGAACGGTGAGGTCTGTCGCCCGATGAAGGTTATGTGCAAGAACTTTTGGGGAACTATTACAGTCACTGCCCGAGTTAGAGTGGAAGTTCGAGGATATAATTAGGGATTTTCATACACATGATTCCTCATCCGCACTCCGGGCATAATTATAATTGGAACATCAATGATAGACTGGCCGAGATATCTAGGGTCACCCTGACCCGAAAGAAAACTCTCATGGGTTTTTCATAAGATTTGTGAGTAGTTGTTCGTTATCATGGCGTGCTCAAGATGGTCGTGTCAAATCAGGATGGATAGTGTACGTCCAAGGAGAGAAGATTGGTCCAGGCTTATCTGGGCTCTCGGTCGACATTCAACATAGCTCTCCACCCTCGTACGGAGGTGCAGGATTCCAATGTCATGGATCTAGGACGAGGATAAAAAGGCACTCTACTCGGAATATGTGGAGAACACAGATATCCAAGTGTCACTGTTTTGAGATTGGATGTTGGAGGCCTAGGGCAGACTGGCCAAATATTATGATGCACGACATTACCAAGTAGAGCTTCAAGATGGATACTATGTATTCCTGAAGATACGTCTGGTGCATAAAGTCTCGCGGGTAGGCGGGCGAAAGAAGCTCAGTCCAAGGAATATGGGGCGTTACAGGATCCTAGAGCGGATCGACCCATTGGCTTACAGACTAGAGCTACCGCCGGAGTTAGAAGTTTGCACGATGTA
The DNA here is from genome assembly GCA_039583875.1 of Platanthera guangdongensis. Classification (NCBI taxonomy): domain Eukaryota; kingdom Viridiplantae; phylum Streptophyta; class Magnoliopsida; order Asparagales; family Orchidaceae; genus Platanthera; species Platanthera guangdongensis. The sequence goes on along the minus strand of CM077164.1, from coordinate 36,176,443 downwards.
TTCCACGTCTCCTCTCTTAGGAAGGCTTTACTACGGCCGGAACATCAGGTTCTTGGTATAGATGGCTCGACAGCTTTTGATCAATCAGTCCGCTGTGAGCCAGTCAGGATAGATGATACAACAGTGCGGGTCTTGCGGCGCAAGAAGGTCCTACTGGTCAAGGTCATGTAGAGGAACCATGGGCAGGAGGAGCATACTTCGGAGCCACCGGATCTGATGCCGCAGAGGTACCCGGATCTCTCCGGGTAAAGTATACGTTCAACTTCCTATGAGATGTTACATTTAGTTACTCTCAGTAGAAACCCCGCAGCCTAACCTGAATTTCGAGGATGAAATTTTTATTTTTGTTTATTGGGATTTGTAACATCTCATTTCCAAATAGACCCCTAAGAGTGGTTTGGTCATGACTAGGTCATTACAAAACCCTAGGAAGCCTAAGAAGGACCAAGTGAACAAGGCTAAGGTGAATATCACCATGGTCTGCCTATAGCTCAACCTCAATATTTAGACCTAAGGTCTGACCTTAGGGCTACACCTTGATCCCAGGACCCTACCACAACACCCCAAACACCTTGGGAAGTCCATAGGGCCACTAAGGACCCACTGTGGGCAGTCAAAGTGGTTAAGTTGACCTAAGTCAACCTAACCCTAAATGGGTTAAACTTGCCTACTTAGGGTAAATTGACCAACCCCTAGCCAAGTGGACCCCACCCATGCCCTCCTAACCCTAAAGTGAGGCCAATGGGTCACCAAGGACCCATTGGGGTCAACCCAAGAGTCTATGTTGACCAAAGTCAACTCTAGCCCTAATTTGTTCAAAGTACCATTCCTAAGGGTAGGTGACCTCCAAAGTGCCAAGGCAACCCTACCCAACCCTTCCTAGATCTTAGGGGAGGTCAATGGGTCACCAATGATCCATTGGGGTCAACCAAAGAGGCTAAGTTGACTCAAGTCAACCCTATCTTCAAAAAGGGGTCAAAGTGCCCTAACTAAGGATCAAGTGACCCCCAAGATGCCAAACCAACCCTACTCAAGTATTCCTAGACCTTAAGGGAGTCCAATGGGTCACCAAGGACCCATTGGGGTCAACCCAAATGGTCATGTTGACCAAGGTCAACTCTATTATAGTGTTAGGTCAAATTAGCCTAAATGAGCTATCCCAAGCTCAAACCCATTTCCCCCACTTGGGCTAACCTCATTCTTATTATTAATATGAGTTAGAGGGCTTCCAATAGGCTGGAGGAGACATCAAAATTCGGCCATGGAGAGTAGGAGAGAGAAAGATCCATTTTTCCCTTTAATGGAGGAGAGAGAAAGTGAGAAAAGGAGGCCATTCATGGCCAAGGGAGACCAAGGGCCTCTCCAATTGATTCCAAAGGCTGAATGCATTCCCCCTCATCAGCTTTGAGGGGTTGAATAGCCATGGCCAGCCACCCAAGGTGGCTGAAATTAATTTCTCCCATAAGGAAGAGAGAGAAAGTGGGGAGAGAAAGCCATTAATGGCCATAGGAGATCAAGAGCCCATCCCCTCACCTCTATTTGCTGGATTCATCTTCCCTGGAAAATTAAGAGGAGACTAACAGCCATAATCATACCTTAATGGCCGAGTTTAGTGAACCCAAAGGTGGCCGAATTTTTCACCTTCATGGCCAATAATGGCCATTGGTGCTACAATCCCACTGAAGGAGTCGAGCCATTTGGTAGTGCTATTGTAGAACACCCGAAGCTCCAAAATCCGGCCATAGCGCACCACCACCAAACCCGTCAGCAAGCACGGTTGAAGGTCCTCCTCTTCTCCTTCTTCTATGGATAGATCTTAGGAATCTTTTAGGATGAGAATCGGGCTCCAATGAGCCAGATAGGGTGAGCATTTTTCCTGGTTTTCCATGAAAAACATTTGGGTCGGGTTCGCCGGAAACCACCCCTCCGGCGGCCGTGCCGCCGCCCAACGATATCCCCCACCTCAACGAAGGTGGTGGCGGTGGTGGCCGACGAGGGAGGTGGCCGGGTGGCCGGGAAAATGGCTTGGAAGAAGCTCCAGGTCGGGCTGATCACAGCCCTTGGCTGGAGGAGGAAGATGACCACGATGCGTCGGATTTGTTTTAAGATCCGTGTTGCATCATTTCTTTTATTTAGTTTTGATTTCTGAATTTTTTGTCCTGTTTACTCGGCTGTTTATAATTAAATATTAAAAATACTTAGGTGAAGTTTTAGAAAAAATGACCAACATGAAAATTGTAGCCCTTGAAGTCAATTTAATTTAAAAGTGATTTGAACCAATTTAGCTAAGTGGTTTGACCACAGTACCCATGTTGGTGAGGGCTATACCTAGGTTAGACCAGAGACTATTTTGAGTTCCCCCATCAATCCAGCCATCCAAATGACTTGAAATTTTGGATGGGTGTCATTCGTACCTATGCCTAAAACATATCCAAAATTGGGAATTGTTGGAAAAAGTTTCCTAATGTTTTTGTAGAAATTTAATAAATAATTTAGGAATTATTTAAAAGGACAAAGTAGCTCAAAACCCTCCCAAATTTTGGTGAGTGGTCCTTGGGGAATTCATAAGGCTCTGGTTAAAAGTTCATCTCATTTGGAGATGGTTTGAGTTGAAATCATGTAACCCTAGCCTTGCCATAATAAGGCTATTTAGGTCAAATGGTGCACTTTGGGTTTTGAGTGGCCAAATCACCTCAATAGATGTTGAAATTGGGGTCATTGACTTGGCATGACTTATATCATCCTCCCATGGAAGATGGGGTAGATTGGAGTAGATTTGCCTTAGGAGCTAAGGCCAAACCTTAAGGAGGGGCTTTTGTGTCTTGTGAAGGACAAGGGGTCAAAAAACCTTGTATGGACTTGAGACTTTGCAGAGTGAGAACTAAAGTAGCTAAAACCCCCTGGTTAAATTCTTAAGGGATTTGGAAATGGGTAGGCCCCTCTAAACCCTAACCCTAGTTTAGGGCACAAAATTTATATAGATAGAATAAGTTACTAAAACTCATTGAATAGTGATGAAACTTTGGTAAAGTAGTCTTAGGGTCAGTAGGAGCCTCTGAAAAGTATTGTAGGGTGTTTGGAAGATATTAACTTATACTTGCAGTTTAAATCTTTAAGTTTCCCCTAAGGATGATTGTGCTAAAATCATGGTTAAACTAACGTAAAATGTTATGAAACTTAGTCAGTGAGGATTTATGATCATACTATAGCCATGATAAATATTATGTAATTTTTAGATAATATTTTAAGGTACTTCTCTATTTAATTCCATTTATTATATTTATATTGAATTAATTAATTAGGGGCTTAAATCTTGCTGAAAAGTTGAGAAACTTTGGATTTTATGTTCAATAGTCATATTATGTTTATCATAAAGTTTGTGGAGGAATTACTTGTCTAATGTTGGTACATCATGTTCAAACTTGGGATTTTTGGATTACCAAAATAATTAAATAAATTAGCAGATAAATTATGAAAATTATGAAATTCTGGATTTAGGCTAAAAATGTCATGACATCCATCCATTAATTATTATATGGTTACTGGGTGAATATTTTAAGTACCTCTCATTTTACACGTCATATAACTTATGTTGGTCAGCATTTAGTAAAACTGCAGAATTTAATTTAGAATATGAATTTGGGCACATGAGTTGGGGTTAGATTTTTGCTGGTTGGATAATTAAAAATGAGTTCACCATTGGAATATAACATGAGTAGGGTGTTGGTTTGGCTAGTGTTAGGTGGTGCTTGGGATTGACGAAAGATCGTCTTTCCCGTTGGGAGAAAGTGTCAAATACTCTAGGGTTAGATCCAGTACAACAAGTAAGGGTTTGGGAAATATGATAGCAACCAATAATAGTAAGTGCCTTGTGAAAGGGAGCTTTGGGCGTAATCCCATCGTAGTTCCTATTGTCTTCGAGAGCCCTTCATGGGGAATACCTTGGGCAGCCCCGAGCTAACATAAACAGTAATAATAATATATTACTGTTGATTCAGTTGTTTTGATTGCCATCCGAATGGTTCGTTCAGAAGGTAGATGCACGGATGGATAGTCCGGGGAGCCAGCGACTCAAAAGGTTTTGGATACAAAATAAGGTGATGGGTCTTTGGTATCGGACGGTCGTTCACACCGACATCGATACGTTGACTCGGCGGTGTGGGACACTTAGCCAAAGAAAGTCTGGTGGATATGGCTAGCATTAGTACGCGGATACTCTATGTTGTGTTCTTCTAGGGGCGTACGGGAGGGCTAGGCCTGGTAGTGTGGATACCCGCCTAGGAGTGGGGGGACCGACCCACTGTCTCCGTTTTCCACTACGGAGGTTCCTGGGAGTGAAGCTAACTGCCCAAAAAAGGGGTCTTACAGGCCATGCATCGACCTCTTCTGATTTCTTTTAAAGATCGGGCATCTCATCAACATAAAATAGTTCAGCCCTTTCATTAACATGAATACACGGTTTACTCATTCGATTACCAAGCGTCACACCTACTTCCAAACCTGTTCCATTACATAAATTATAATCATGCCCAATTATGTTTAGAACCATTTGTTTATCAAATTCTCATTGGGCCAAATTCATTCAAAACCCCAACATCTACTCTTACCGTTTCTTTGCTCAAACCAAGCACAATATCATACTAACCCGAGAGCATTAAATACACGGACTTGACTGTACAACCATTTAGACAGAACATTCCTGAGTCTACGGAACTCGTATGATGGCGTGTAACTATCTGTTGGAAAGGTATTTCTAAGGACTACAACTTTTGTATTTGGTATATCACCCAGATCAGAACATAACATGCTTGAAATCAGCCTCGAACTCTACTGCATACAGAAAATAGTTTTCTGCACGTTTACAACCAGCAAGTTCGATCAGACTTTCTCGAGGCTATGGACCTCGTATGAGAACATGTAACCATGCGTTGGAAAGGTATTTCCAAGGGCTACGACTCTCGTGTTTAGACAAAACCAAGATATGGCCGCATCATGTCCAAAAATGGCCTCTAATTTTACTACGCGCAGAAAACTGATTTCTGCGTGCCTCTTAAAGAGGATCGAACGACATCGGTTCGTCTTCCTCCTCTAATCGATATTCCCAAATCACATCCAGAATTCCTCCTCCCTTATTCACCCTCAAAAATGCCAACTCTCTTCATGAAACCTAGCCCTGATCTTCACATGGAAGGAAGGAGTGGTCGAAGACGTCTTATCTCTAAACACAAGTCCTAGCATTGCCTCCTCCTAAGAAACTGCTTCTCACAAATCAAGACTCCTTTAAGTCGATATCTCCCCTAGGGATAACTAGAGATCTAGCACCAAGGGAGAGGGTAGGAAGCTCACTTCATTTCCGGTGGTTACGAGATTTCCGGCCATGGATCTTGTCCTCCTCCTTTGCGGCATGGTTCTCTCTCTTCATTGGTGGTGTTCTTCCACGGAAACGGATGGCCCTTCCCAATAGAACTCCGACTCCGGCATATTCGATCCTCCCGATAATTTCACACAGTGACGACTTCGACAAGATCGAAGGATGCGATGGCTAGGGTTCGACTCTTCAGTTTTATAATAACGTATTAAGGTTATGTCACTTTGCCATGTGTCAATTTCTGATTGGACCTCCCAAATTAAGTCTTATTTTAAATGACTGGTCCAAGGAATCATCCAGCATGAATCTCGAAGCCCGGTTCAACCCGCCTACACAGGCCAACAAATTCTGCCTGGGCCGAAAAATGCACAAGTCAAATTCGGTGAATATCAGGCTTCATACTCGAAGAATCGACGAGTATAGCTGGGTATATTCGACGAATTCTTCGCGGTTCTCGCCGAATCGACTAAGCGATATTTGTTGAATTCATCGAATATCCTCAGTGATATTCGACGAATTCTCCTTGGCTGAAATTCCAACTTCAATCCTGTCAAATTCCTTTAACGATATTCGACGAATTCGTCGGATATCAACAATGATATCCGACGAATTTCCCTTAGACTATTTTCTCCAAATCCTGGCATCGAGTGTGTCGAGTATCACATGACGATACTCGATGAATAACATCCATACTTGATGAATCAGTGAGTATAGTCGGCCATATTCGACGAATTCTCCTTGACCATTTCTCCAACGATAATCGACAAGTTCGTCGGATATACTTGGCGATATCCGACGAATTTCCCTTGGCCATATTCTCCAAGGCCATCCCACTTTGATTTGTTGGATATCACTCAACTCAACACTTCACCCATCGCACTTGGAACCTTTTGCCAGTGCACCCCGAGCCTGAGTTAAATCTCTTAACTTAGAACACGTGCGAGGGGCCTAGCGCGAAATGGGACGTTACAAATCATATAAATAAAATAAAAGATTTCGTCCCCAAAATCAGGCTAAGGCTATGGGGGAGTAAAGCAAGAAATTAAAATAAATATGCCTTTAAAGTTACCTTGGGGAAACAACTCCGGGTACCACTTTTGCATCAAGTCCACTGAATATCAAGTATACTTCTCCTTCCCATGATTTGACCACAAAACTTTTACCAATGAGACACTTTTCCGCCTCAAGCTCCTCGTCTTGCAGTCCACTATCCGCATCGGCTCTAGTCGGACAGGCCTATCAGTTGCGAATGCTCCGTCTATGGAGAGGATATGTTGATCGACCCCAGTAGCGCCTTCCGAAGTGACGACACATGGAACACATCGTGTAAATTCTCTAGCTCTGGTGGCATCTCCAACTGATAGGCCAAAGGGCCACTATTTTCCAGTATAGCATAAAGTCTAACGTATCTTGGGATGAACTTCTTCACACCACGCACCCGTGATACTCCATGCGTCGGCCGGATCCTCAGGAATACCATGTCACCACCTGAAATTCCACCATCCGGTGCTTTGTATTATAATACTTAGCATGCTGACTTTGATCCTCAAGCATGCGGTCCCATATTAACCTAACAACAGCATCTGTGTCGTCAATATACTCAATTCCCAACACCTTCGGATCCTCATCTTGCACCCATGACAAGAGAGTTCTGCACCTTCTTCCATAAAGGGCTTCATGGGGCGCCATCCCAATACTGACCTGATGACTGTTGTCATATGAAAATTCTACCCGGGGTAAAAGCCATTCCCACACTTGCCTCTATCCAGCACACACATTCTTAATAGATCTTCCAAGGTTCTGATGGTCCTCTCGGACTGCCCGTCCGTCTGAGGATGAAACGCTGTGCTGAAGGTAAGTCGTGAACCCAAATACGTCTGTACCTCCTTCCATTTTCTAGAGGTGAAACGACTATCCCGGTCCGAAATAATTGTCTTTGGCACGTCATGATACCGTACAAACTGCTCCACAAAGAGGGACACCAAAACGTCCACATGTGTCTCCTTCTTCATTGGAATAAACCTGACTACCTTCCTCAGGCGATCCACGATTACCCAAACTGAATCATTCCCAGAGTGTGAGTGAGGCAATTCGTGAACGAAGTCCATGGAGATATCCTCAAACTTTCACTTGGGGATGGGCAATGACTGTAATAATCCTCCTGGGGTCTTGTATTCCGCCTTCATCTTTTTATAAGCTTCGCGGTGCGTAACAAAATACATGAAGTCTCTCTTCATTCCTAGACAACACATGGTCTTCCGCAAGTTAGCGTACAATTTGGCAATCCCAGGATGCACTGAATACTTAGAGCAGTGTGCTTCTCTTAAGATATCTTCCTGAATTTTACCACCTTCGGGAATGTAGAGTTGGCCATGGAAATGAACGAGGCCATCCTTTAAGGAATATTCGTCAGTAGACCCACCTTCAATTGACTTAAACACTTGGGCCAGAGTAGCATCCTTCCCTTGTTCTGCCCGAATTCGTTGCCGAATATCATAGACTATGCTCATTACGATTAGGTACTCCATATACCCTTCAGAATGATCTTTATACACCAGGGTAATCTCCATCTCTTCAAGTATCCGGGATAATTTGATACTCATCAATCGAAACTCAGGGTTTAATTCTAGTGCCTTTCTGCTCAAGGCATCAACCATGGAGTTTGCTTTTCCGAGGTGGTAGTTCAAGGTAAATTCATAATCACATAAAAATTCTAACCACTATCGTTGTCTCAGATTCAGCTCCTTTTGAGTATGAACATACTTTAAATTCTTATGATCTAAAAATAACTCATAGTGGATGCCATATTGATAGTGTCTCCAAATCTTTAAGGCAAACACCACTGCCCCAATGACAAATCATGAACTGGGTAATTAGCTTCATGCTTCTTCAGTTGCCTCGAAGCATAAGTGATCACATGCCCATGTTACATCAGCACTGCTCCCATCACTTGATATGATGCGTCAGTGTAGACTTTGAATTCTTCCTTCCCAGATGGAAAGGCTAGGATAGGTATGGAGGTAAGTCTATCCTTCAGCACTTGGAATGCGGCTTTGTACTGGGGTGTCCACTCGTATGGAAGACCTTTCTTCGTCAGGGCAGTGAGAGGGTGGGCTATCTTTGCGAATCCCTTCACGAACTTGAGATAATACTCGACAAGTCCAAGGAAACTCCGCACATCAGCTACCGACTTCAGAGACGACCATTCCTTCACAGCTCGCACCTTTTCCGGATCCACAGCTAATCTAGCACCACTGATCACATGACCTAAGAAGGCAACCTCTCAGAGCCAAAATTCACACTTGCTGAATGTTGAAGTATTAGACCGGGCGGCCTTGCGGTCTTGTCTGGTGGTTTGTAGACCGGGCGGCCTTGCGGTCTTCTCTGGCGGTTTGTTGACCGAGCGGTCTGGCGGTCTCCTCTGGTGCTTGGAGACCGGGCGGTCTATCGGACTCTCAGTGCGGCCTGTTCTTATCCTGTTGGAGGTGTCGTGCTGTTAACCCATTTGTCTAACCGCGCGGCCTGTGCGGTCTCCTTTATTTCTAGCCGCTCTGCCCTGTACATGTTTAGTCCCATATTGTTTGTTTATACTCTCTCTTATCTCCTCCATTCTATATAAGGGAGGTCATACCTTTGTAAATGATATCTTTTTTGGAAAATAAAATCTCAATTATTCCAAAGTCTATCCGTTTGTTCTTTCTTATTCGCTACTTTCTACATGGTATCAGAGAACACGGTCGTTTCCTCCTGATTGTGTGCGCTCTCTGACTCTCACGGCTTGTTTTCCGCTTTCCGCGACCTGTCTCGCGGCTTGCCTTCTCTTCTGTCCGCTGCCCTGTTCGCGCGGCTTGTTTCTGTCCGTTGCCCTGTTCGCGCGGCTTTCTTCTCCTTGGCTCTCTTCTCCTATTGCTATTCGTCACCGCGACCTGTTTCGTGTCGCCGCGCTATTGGTTCCTTCTTGCCTCTCCGACTTCCTAGTCGTTGCGGTCTGTTTCTGTTCGCCTGGCCTGCGACTTGTTGTAGTCGCTGCTCCTTGCCTCCTCTTCTGTTCGCTCGGCCTTTTCAGTCCGCACGACCTCTTCCCCGCTGTGCCTTTGACTGCTTTCTAGCCGCTTGTGTTCGAGCGGCTTCTTCCTTTTCTATCCGCTGCGGTTTCTTGCTGAGTTCTATGACTACCTCCGGTCTTACCACTACTCCTTCCGCTCCTTCTCCACCTCCTCCTTCGGGCAACCTTGGCACCCTTTCTAAGCTTGTTGGCTCCAACTATCCCGATTGTAGCGTTTCTTTCACTTTTCTCCTTCGCTCTCAACGCAAGCGTCATCACCTCACCGATGACCCTCCTCCTCGTACCTCTCCTGAGTTTGATGACTGGGATGCGAGTGATGCTCTTGTCCGCACCTGGCTGGCCAACAGCCTTTCTGATGAGTGCCTTCCCGTCATTCGCCATGATGAGACGGTCAAGGCTGCCTGACTTCACCTCGCTGCCCTCTATTCAAAGGGGGGCCAGACATCCCGCATTTATACTCTCTATGCGGACCTCTTCACTCGCCCTTCCATGTCTCCTGCTGCGGCTTATCAGCAGGTTCAGGCTCTTGGTGCTGAAATCCTCCAGAATCGCCCCTTCACCGCGGACTTGGCCGAATAGCACAAACACTTCCAGGAACTCCTGGTTGTTTGTTATCTTATTCGTCTTCCCGATTCTTATGATATGATCCGCCAGCAGATCTTGGGTGAGGCGGAATATCCTACTTTGGATGCCACTGCGGCTCGCATTGCCGCTGTTACTTCGCTGCTCCAGCGGCCTCTGTTGGCCTCCCCCCCTTCCCAGGACTCTTTTGCTCACCAAGCTCAGAGGGGGGGGGGACCTAGTGTCCGCGGCCACTCCGGCGGACGCGGTTCATCCCGGTTCCTCTGCTCTCACTGTGGTCGTACTGGCCACTCTGTTGACCGCTACTGGCAGAAACATCCTCATCTTCGCCCTTCCGGTGATGCTCCCCCCTCGGCCTCTTCTCGGCCGTCTGCCTCTGTGGCCACGACGTCAGGTAGTGCCCACGTCGTTACCCAAGGTAAATGACTGATTGACTCCGGTGCTACAAATCATATGACTGGCAACCCTCATTGATTCTCCTGTCTTGAGACACATGACCGCTTACCCCGGTTCGTGTGGCGGATGGCTCCCCATCCCCAGTTCATGGAACGGGCATGGTTCAACTCACCCCCTCGCTTTGCTTGGAGGACACCCTCAATGTCCCGAAGTTCCCGTGCAATTTGTTATCCGTTAATACTTTATGCCGGCAACTTCAGTGCTCCGTCTTATTCACTCTTACTACTTGTTCTTTTCAGGACCCGAGGACCCAGCGGACGATTGCTACTGGGACTGAGAGCGGCGGCCTCTACTTCCTCGACGATGTTTCCTGTTGGGTATTGTATCCACGATTACCTAGATTTGAGGAAGCCACCTGTCAAGCTAAGATGAATTCACAATGTATTTGATGAAACATCTCAAGTTGTGCTTGCAGTTCCTCCACGCTAAGTGCACACCAATGTCAGGGTGCAGTAGGTCAATATACACGAGTCTGCACGACGTAATCCCTCGTTGAGCAGATCAGTGTGTTGGCCTATGTGCACTCTCTCTATTGGAGTGCACTTACTTTCAAGTACAGGGCCGTTCATATGCAAGAGAAGGCAAGGAGCATGGTGGATCAAGGAGCAGCTCCTGGGTGGAAGACGAAAATTCGTCCAAGGCAAATTCGACGAGAATCACTAGTGATTCTCACCGAATCGACGAGAATCATTAGTGATTCTCGCCGACTCCTTCTGGCCACCTCTAAATGGTGCCAAGTAAGATTCGGCGAGAATCACTAGTGATTCTCGCCGAACCAGTGGCCAAGCAGCTCATGCATACAAAGTAAAATTCGTTGAGAATCAATAAGTGATTCGGCGAGAATCACTAACGATTCTCGACGAATCGTCGAGAATCACTTAGTGATTCTCGCCGATTCGTCGAGAATCGCCTGCGATTCTCGCCGATTTTCACTTGGCGTTTTCTCAGGATGCTGCTAGACCGGATTCTACCTTTGGACTAGTTTGAACCGGACTTAGGGATTTATTTTGTGGGTCCCGCAAACGGTCATATTTGAGAATTCAACAGTATATATATTCCAGTATTTTGAACAGTAAATTGACGGAAAAAGAAAAAGAAACCGAGCCGCCTCGTAACCCTAATTCCGCGACTCTTCTCCGCCGCCGCCGTCGCGCTCGGGATTGCGGGTCGTCGCCAACATTCGAGATTCCTTCGTGATCTCCGGCGACAGAAGCTTAGCAAAGCTTGTGTCTCACGTGTCTATCCAGAGATCTCTTGTCTCTCGATTTGTTGACCGGGAAAAACTCCCCCGTCCGAATCGATCGAGACGACCGATCCTAGAGTGACCGTTGGTAGACCTAGTTTGCTTCGCAAAGAAGTTTGGATCTCAAAGCACTGCAGCAGCGCACCTTCGTTGCCGCCGACTCCGAACCAAGCCGCCGCTCGGATTTCCACCGCCGGTTCCGGGAGATCCTCTCCAAGAGAGACCAAGGTTGTAGACTCTTCATCGACTTCAAGAACACGTCGTCGGACAAAGAGGAACACCGTAGTCTCCAAAAGAAGTTTGTATCACGTGTACACTCTACATTTAATTTCGTTGTAAAGGAACTTTTGTTCCGTGTTGTAAGGGTTGGGTGCAACCCATTTTGTGGGAGTATTGACTCTCACGTGTGGAAGGGCTCCTTCCGTTAGTGCAGGGATTGGATTTCAATCCCGTTGGAGAAGTGACCGAGTCGTCCCTTGTTGGGGAGATACTCTCATTTTTTCAATTGGACCAGAGGATTCGTCAAACTATCTTGGATATCTGGTCTGGAGCCTCTCGCTCTAGATTGGAAAAATGCAGAACAGCTAAATCTCTGTGGATGATGATCTCATAGCTGATGGGGGGGGGGGGGGTCAGAGAAAGCTGGAATATGTTGCCAATCAGAGGATGAAGCGTATGTGGGGGTCCTCACTTCTGAAGATGAATGCCAGGATCCCTCGGATTGCATTAGAGCTCCAGTATCCTTGTCAGAGACTGAAGAAGATAGTGAGGAAAGCAGCTCGGATGTGGATGAAACAATAGTCACTGGATCAGATGACCATAGCGCTGAAGAGCAGGTAACTTCTTCCTCCTGCCCCGTATCTCATGAAATATTTGAAGACAGGAACTGCTCTCCTTCAAAAAATTCTGACTCCCTGAAGAGAGCCCTTCAGGAAAGCAACCTACTTGCTGAGGAGCAAGCTCAAGAAATTGCTCGACTGAAGATCTTGCTGGTTCTCCAATTGGCGTCCAACAAGGTCAAGGACTCTAAGATCTCAGCTCTAGAGAGTAGTCTAGAGAATGAGAAAAGAATAGTATCAAACTTCTCCAAGGTTGATGCTATTAAGAGAAAGCAAGAAAACGGGTGGATCTCCCGGATTATCAATTCTTGGAGAAATGGGGAAACGGTTTTCCGACCCCCCACTCCAAGCAGGAAGGCAACTCATCATGCCTTCAAGTATGACCTCAGGAATAGTCGTGGTCACTGCAAGGATGATCTGTCCCCATGTGGAGACACCCGGAGTGCAAGGGCCGGCATGGCCACCCACGAGAGAATACCTAAGGCTCATTCTGAGCCCTTTGTATTCACGGCCACTGCCACAACAAAGTGTGGATCTGCATGTCCCAGTTCACAGAAGACTTCTCACCATTCGAGGACACGGGATATGGAGGATAGAAGTCATGATGTCAGGCTTCATGGGGCCTCAGCAAGGGAGATTCCTGAAAGAATGGCACCACCTTCTCGGCCTCATAACGCTCACAACATGCATTCGTTCCACCCTTCCTCGTGTCACGATGGAAGAGGAATTTGTGTGACAAGAACATGCCCTATCCCGTTTAGACCTAGGACCGTGACTTCATCAGTCACTAGATCAGGTCGAAAACGGCGATACAACATTCACCCTTGTTGGTGCTGCGGCAAAGTGGGGCACTTTGCCATTGACTGTTGGCACAACCCCTTTGTGCCCACAGCAAGGGCTTATCCACATTCTAGGGACAGAGGTAGTCTTCCAGACAGGTTTTCTGAAGGAAGGCAGTTGCGTGCTTATGCTAATAGAAACCTAGGACCCAATATGATTTGGGTTCCTAAGGTAAAGTAATTCTGTCTTGCAGGGTAGTCTAGGTCCCCGTGAATACGATGGGAACTGGACAGTAGGTGGCTCAAGGCTAACGTGGAACAAATGTCTGCAATAACAGATGTGCTACCTGTTTGAGCATATTCACTTTGAGCCTCTAATGTGTTCTACCTGTGGGACTAAAACGATGACTCTCAAAATCCCAGGTAATTTTGATCAGTTCAAGGACTTGTGTCATGATGCATCCTCATTCAAAATAAACATATATATATATATATTTCTATCCTTGTGTATACGTATACTTATGCTTATCATATGTGTGTGCACATTACGGAGAGATTAACTCGATGCATGCAAACCATTACACATCAATAAAGGGTTAACGAAGTTATGTCATTGTGAATCTCGACAACTCACAATTGACATCAAGAAGTCTTTGAAAAAGCCTCGTTAAATCCAAATCGTTTGACTGTAAAATATACATGTATTTATCATGTGTATATAGACGTGACATCAGAAAATCTCATAAAAGGTTGCAAGCTTCTCAACGTGAAAATTTCTAGTCAAGGGACCTCTCAATTTCGAGTCAGACAAAAGGTATCAGGAGCCGGCAAATCTCCTGACTGACTAATCCCGCCGACCCTTGACATTCACCCCGAATCCCGACGAATTAGAAAATCCCGCCGAAAGAGCCCTTCCGCCTATTCGTATTTATCACGAATCCCGCCGACCCCTCGTCTTCTTCACGAGTCCCGCAAAAGTTCTCCCGACGACCCGCAAGCGCTCTCCCAAGTTCTTCCGCCGATTCGCCGCAACCCGCAGGAGCTCTCCCTCCGACTCGCCGAAACCCGCAGCTCGTGAAGTCTCCCCCTAAGCTCCCGCAAGGGTCTCGCAAAGTTCTCGTCGAAAGGCTCCCGACGACTCCCGCCGAAGCCCGCACCGTCGATCTCCCCAAGTCTCGATTTTGCTCCGCCCAAACCACCTCACCGACTTCACCTCTAGGTATCCCCTCACCCGAAGCATCCACTAATGAAGTTTTCTTTTTGAAAGTTCATTAACGTTTTGAGTAGGGCTTCTCTCTAGATCTACAATGGCTCCAAGGACGACTGCAGGGTTGGTCTCTGGCTGCGAGCTGGTTCACACTGGATTTTCTCATGCCTTAGACGAATTCCGGAATATCATTCTAATGCTGGAAGAGGCTGGGCTAACCTTCGTCTTGGAGCACCCTTGCAAAGTCCTGGACAAAGAAGTGCTGGAGTTCTTCTCTACCACAAGACTCCGAGATAGAGACTCCATAATCAAGAGCAAGGTGGCTGGGACAAAAGTAAAGATGTCTGCCAGTAAGCTAACTCGCTACCTGCAGCTTTCTAGTTCGGAGCAGGAGGACTATCTGGAGGACGAGGATAAAGCCAGAACTCTCTTGTTCTGCGGTCTTCCAAGAGGAACTCGATCAATAAAGAGAAAAGAGATGAATGAAGAAGGGAAGCTCCTATCTGACGTTATTGGAAAAGTGCTCATCTGCAAGCCGGGCTCCCATGATCATATCTCAGGAGATATGTTCAAAATCCTCATAGCTGTTGTCTGCCGCAAGAGGTTCAACTGGGGGGAATTGCTGTTCCAAAAGATCAAGGACACTCTGGGCACTCCTAGTTTCGGCCGCATCATAAGTCTATATCTCAACCAGCTCAACGGATACAAGTTCGACATGAGCAAAGGCGTCCCTCTCCACTACTTGAAAAAGATGGATGCAAGTGTGTTTGATCGATGGGAGCGGTGCATCGGGCAGCCTGCTGTGGAAGAGCACGAGGAAGTATCTCCAGCAGTCTCCCCCGGTGAAATTCCTGATACCGTGACTGCAGGAATCGAGGGGGAGACTCTACCCCCTCATATGGATGTAATATCTGAAATCGCCCAGGTGGCCAGGGATGCGGTGGCCGAAATTCATGAAGTAAGTGAACCTGAGCTGGAGGATGAGGAGGTCCTGAACAGAAACACTCAAGGAACCGAAGCTGAAGCACTGGAAACTGCTGATCGAGAATTGGAAGAAGCTGCTGATATACTTGACTTCTTGGATGAGGACGGAGAGGAAGATGAGAATGAGGGCCATGAAGTACTTGAGACTCCGGATCCTGTTGAACCTCCACCTGACAAATCTGCACCAGTGGAGGGGGAGTTAAATAAATCTACAGAGGCCGCCAACATTCCTCCTGTAGAGACTGTGATGGTATCCAGCTCCACAGATGCGTCTGCAGAAATGCAAGGCCCTCAAGTGCCTCCGACCATACCGTTACGAGATGAGCTGGCCACTCACACTATCAATGTCATTCAAGGAATAGTGAACGGGCTTAAAGCCTCTTTTGATACAGCTCAGAAAACACTGCTGAAAAAGATTAAGACTTCTGAAGATCTCATGCTTAAAAATATGGTAGAGATCAACCATAAACTGGATGTGATGGAGAAGAAATTCGAAGAAAAGTATACCGCGGCCGGCGAAGCTGTCACACTTTTAATGGCCGGTTTGAAAAAGAATACTGATACTCTGGCTGTTGTAAATCAGAACGCACACGTTGTATCCAACAATATTCAGAAGTTTGATGGTAATATGGTCACTTTAAATGCAAATCAGCAGGCCCTGATCACTGAATTCACCAAGATAACTAAGCATATTGATGACTCCCTGCACTCATATGCCAACTGCATAGCTGTCGAAGCCAAAAAGGGGGAGAAAGAGTATATCGCTAAGTTGGCCGAGCTCCAAGAAAGCATGGATACAAACTTCGCACAATCAAGCAAATATGTCTATGAGAGCTGCTGGTGGATGCTCCAACAGGCACTGGGTACATTAGGCGTCGTCCTACCTGACCATCCTGCCGGTATTCAGGTTCCTGAGACATCTAAGGCCGCTGAGGAAGTAAATATTGCTGAGGATGTAAGTGCAAGTGCTGCAGATATTTTCACAGATGAAGCTGATGCTAGGGCCCTCTCTAAATCTAAACTGAGGAGTATGTTTGACCAGGAGGCTTTAGCAAAAGCCAGGGGAAAGAGAAAAGTTCAAGAAGGGACATCCAAGGAGACACAGGCTGCAAAGAGAACTCGAATGAATGAGGAGGATGTACGAAATGAAAGGTGGAGTCCAGTTTCAAGGAACATAATCTTAGACACCTTCTGGCTGCAAGAAAGAGGAGAGATCAATCGAAACGAAGTATATAGCCAGTATGAGTGGGAAACGCACAAAACGTTTGAAGCGAAACGCAACATCTTTTTCAGAAACAACAAGGATGCAGATAAAGTTGCTCCTCCTAGGTACTACCCGAAGCCCAAAGAATACATGGAGAGGCAAAGTAAGAAGTACTTGGCTCAAAATCTTAAGGGTGACGTAGCTAAGGACAAATAGTCAACACTTTATAGCTTGTCACTGTGTCTTAAGAACATTTAATGATTATTATTGTCATATAAACAATTCTGGATTATATGTGAATATATTTATCTTGGTATATATATTTGAATTTGTGAATGACTCAAGTCCTGATCTGATTGCATATATTCTCTTGTGCTACATGTTTAATTTCTGAATGCTATGTTTATTATTTGATAGGTGTTATTCATCTTAGCTAGTAGGGTTTTGGCTTCGTCAAATAGGGGGAGATTGTTGGGTATTGTATCAACGATTACCTAGATTTGAGGAAGCCACCTGTCAAGCTAAGATGAATTCACAATGTATTTGATGAAACATCTCAAGTTGTGCTTGCAGTTCCTCCACGCTAAGTGCACACCAATGTCAGGGTGCAGTAGGTCAATATACACGAGTCTGCACGACGTAATCCCTCATTGAGCAGATCAGTGTGTTGGCCTATGTGCACTCTCTCTATTGGAGTGCACTTACTTTCAAGTACAGGGCCGTTCATATGCAAGAGAAGACAAGGAGCATGGAGGATCAAGGAGCAGCTCCTGGGTGGAAGACGAAAATTCGTCCAAGGCAAATTCGACGAGAATCACCAAGTGATTCTCGCCGATTCGGCGAGAATCACTAGTGATTCTCGCCGAATCGACGAGAATCATTAGTGATTCTCGCCGACTCCTTCTGGCCACCTCTAAATGGTGCCAAGTAAGATTCGGCGAGAATCACTAGTGATTCTCGCCGAACCAGTGGCCAAGCAGCTCATGCATACAAAGTAAAATTCGTTGAGAATCAATAAGTGATTCGGCGAGAATCACTAACGATTCTCGACGAATCGTCGAGAATCACTTAGTGATTCTCGCCGATTCGTCGAGAATCGCCTGCGATTCTCGCCGATTTTCACTTGGCGTTTTCTCAGGATGCTGCTAGACCGGATTCTGCCTTTGGACTAGTTTGAACCGGACTTAGGGATTTCTTTTGTGGGTCCCGCAAACGGTCATATTTGAGAATTCAACAGTATATATATTCCAGTATTTTGAACAATAAATTGACGGAAAAAGAAAAAGAAACCGAGCCGCCTCGTAACCCTAATTCCGCGACTCTTCTCCGCCGCCGCCGTCGCGCTCGGGATTGCGGGTCGTCGCCAACATTCGAGATTCCTTCGTGATCTCCGGCGACAGAAGCTTAGCAAAGCTTGTGTCTCACGTGTCTATCCAGAGATCTCTTGTCTCTCGATTTGTTGACCGGGAAAAACTCCCCCGTCCGAATCGATCGAGACGACCGATCCTAGAGTGACCGTTGGTAGACCTAGTTTGCTTCGCAAAGAAGTTTGGATCTCAAAGCACTACAGCAGCGCACCTTCGTTGCCGCCGACTCCGAACCAAGCCGCCTCTCGGATTGCCACCGCCGGTTCTGGGAGATCCTCTCCAAGAGAGACCAAGGTTATAGACTCTTCATCGACTTCAAGAACACGTCGTCGGATAAAGAGGAACACCGTAGTCTCCAAAAGAAGTTTGTATCACGTGTACACTCTACATTTAATTTCGTTGTAAAGGAACTTTTGTTCCGTGTTGTAGGGGTTGGGTGCAACCCGTTTTGTGGGAGTATTGACTCTCACGTGTGGAAGGGCTCCTTCCGTTAGTGCAGGGATTGGATTTCAATCCCGTTGGAGAAGTGACCGAGTCGTCCCTTGTTGGGGAGATAGGTCGAAGGTGGAAAGTGGATGTACCCAAGTCGAGGAACCACTATAAATTTGCTGTGTATTCTGTGTGCTGTGCTTTTTGTTTTTATTGTGCAGGTACATCCGTAAATTCCGCAAAAGAACCACACGTCACCTATTCCCCCCCCCCCCATAGGTGCACATAGTTGACACTAGGTGGACTTTCATTTCCGCTCTGTCTGCCTACTCCTCCTCCACAGATCTCCTTCAATGTCATCTTCGCCTTGGACATCCTCCTCCTCGGATTCTTCGCCAGCTTCTGCCCCACTTACCTCCTACCAGTTCTCCGCTCAACTATGATTCGTGTCAGCTTGGCAAACATCATCGCTCCTCCTTCCCACCGAAGCAAGGCCGTGGCTCCTCTCACCCGTTTGATCTTATTCATTCTGATGTATGGGGTCCTGCTCCTACCCTCACTGTTGGTCGGGGTAGTTCCTATTTTGTCACTTTTATAGATGATTTTTCACGCTGTACATGGGTGTATCTGTTAAAAGATCGCTCTGAACTCTTTTCTGTTTGGCAATCATTTTATTTTATGATTCAGACTCAATTTGCTATTTCTATTAAAGTTTTACGTTCTGACAATGCCAAGGAATATCTGAATCATGAGTTCTCCTCTTTCTTTCACCAACATGGCCTGCTTCATCAAACGACTTGTGTTTACACCTCCCAGCAGAATGGGGTGGCGAAGCATAAAAACCGTCACCTGCTTGATGTTGCTCGTACTCTCATGACACAGATGCACGTCCCTCGCTCCTACTGGGGCTACGCTGTGCTCCTCGCCTGCTATCTCATCAATCGCCTTCCCTCCACAGTTCTCCACGGCCAGACCCCCTTCTCCATTCTCTACCCCCACAAGGAACCTTTTCCTCTCCCTCTCCGTGTCTTTGGCTGTACGGCCTTTGTTCATGCTCCCTCCGCTACCCGCGACAAGCTTTCCCCCCGTTCCACCAAGTGTGTCTTTTTGGGGTACTCTAACACTCAAAAAGGCTATTGCTGCTTTGACCCCCTTCTCCGCAAGCAGTTTGTCTCCACGGATGTGACTTTTTTCGAGAATGCTTCCTATTTCTCTCCTCCCTCTTCTCTTCCTTCTGATATCTCCGTTCCTTCCACGCCTCTCGACGTTTTCCCACCTTCGTCTCCTCCTCCACCGATTCCGTCCCAGTCCGTCTCGTCACCCACCCCTCCACCCTCCTCTCCGTCGTCGTCTCTCTCTAGTCCCGGGCCAGCCTTCTCCGCCACGGACGCTCCGGTCGCTGACGCTCCCGTCGACCTAGACCTTCCCATTGCTCTTCGCAAAGGGGTGCGGGCGTGTACTCAACACCCGCTTGCGGCAGTTGTTTCCTATGATCGGCTTTCTCCTTCTCGCAGGTGTTTCGCCTTGTCTATCTCTGCTACTTCTCCTCCCCGCACCTACCAGGAGGCTCTTGCTCTCCCTCATTGGAAGTCTGCCATGGATGAGGAGATGGCTACTCTTACTGAACGGGGTACCTGGACCCTTGTTCCTCCTCCCGTGGGCGCTGATGTGGTTGGCTGTCGCTGGGTCTTCGTTGTGAAATTTCGCCCCGACGACACTATGGATCGCTACAAGGCCCGACTGGTGGCCAAGGGCTTCACTCAGACTTACGACATTGATTACTTTGATACCTTTTCTCCGGTTGCTCTCCTCAGCACCATCCGAGTTCTCCTTTCTGTGGCTGTTAGCCGGGATTGGGCTATTTCCCAGCTTGATGTGAAGAATGCGTTTCTCTATGACGATCTTCAGGAGGACGTCTATATGGAGCAACCTCCTGGGTATGTTGCTCAGGGGGAGACATGCGTATGTCATTTGAAGAAGGCCATTTATGGCCTAAAGCAGAGCCCCCGGGCATGGTTTGACAAATTCAGTGGTATTGTGGCTACCATCGGCTTTAGAAGGAGTTCGGCCGATCACTCCTTATTTATTCGCAAAACGGCCTCGGGACTGGTGATTTTGGCAGTATATGTGGATGATATTCTTCTTACTGGCGATGACCGAGATGGGGTTGACTTGACGAAGAAGCACCTCCGTCAGCACTTGCTCACAAAGGATATGGGCTCCCCGAAATACTTTTTGGGGATAGAAATCTCTCGGAAACTTGACTCGTTGGTTCTCTCCCAACGGAAGTATGCCCTTGATCTTCTACAAGAAGCAGGATTGACAGGTGCCAAACCGACTCGGTTTCCCATGGCTATTGGAGAAGACAAAACGTGGACGGATGACTCGCCTCTTCTATCTGATGTCACACGGTACAGACATTTGGTAGGCAAACTCATCTATCTCACGGTGACTAGACCCGACATCGCCTATGCTGTAGGCAAGGTCAGTCAGTTTATGCAAGCTTCCCGGGAGTGCCATCTTCAGTCTGCCCTGAAGATTTTAGAGTATATTAAAGCAGCACCAGGCAAAGGGTTACTCTTTCAGAAGAATGGTCATCTGAGGATTGAGGCCTACTCAGATTCAAGTTACGCGGATGACAAAGGCGATCGCAAATTCACATCAGGTTTTTGCACCTTTATTGGAGGTAATCTCGTGATTTGGAAGAGCAAGAAACAGTTGGTTGTCTCCAGATCCAGTGTAGAAGCCGAATACCGGAGTATGGCGTCAACCAAGTGTGAGTTAAAGTGGTTGCGGGCTCTCATGCTTGACCTGGGCGAGGTATATGACTGTCCTCTCCCTATGTTCTGTGACAACAAGGCCTCTATATACATATCCAGAAATCCGGTCTTCCATGAGAGAACAAAGCATATAGAGGTTGACTGTCACTTCATTCGGGAAGAGATTTTGAAGAAACAGATTTGTACTCCTTTTGTCACCTCTGACAAGGAATTGACAGATATCTTCACCAAGCCGGTCTCTACTTCATTCTTCCACATTTGTGACAAGCTGGGCATGATTGATATCTATGCTCCAGCTTGAGGGGGAGTGTTGAAGTATTAGACCGGGCGGCCTTGCGGTCTTGTCTGGCGGTTTGTAGACCGAGCGGCCTTGCGGTCTTCTTTGGCGGTTTGTTGACCGAGCGGTCTGGCGGTCTCCTCTGGTGCTTGGAGACCGGGCGGTCTATCGAACTCTCAGTGCGGCCTGTTCTTATCCTGCTGGAGGTGCCATGCGGTTAACCCATCTGTCTAACCGCGCGGCCTGTGCGGTCTCCTTTATTTCTAGCCGCTCTGCCCTATACATGTTTAGTCCCACATTGTTTGTTTATACTCTCTGTTATCTCCTCCATTCTATATAAGGGAGGTCATACCTTTGTAAATGATATCTTTTTTGGATAATAAAATCTCAATTATTCCAAAGTCTATCCGTTTGTTCTTTCTTATTCGATACTTTCTACACTGAACTTGGCAAACAGTGTATGCTCCTTTAACTTCTTCAGTACTAAGGTCAAGTGTTCCACATGCTCTTCCACTGTATTTGAATAGACTAAAATGTCATCGATGAAGATGATGACGAAGATATCTAGGTATGGCTCAAACACTTTGTTCATCAGACTCATGAACGCTGAAGGGCGTTTGTGAGCCCAAAAGGCATCACGGTGAACTCATATAGCCCATATCTTGAGCTAAATGCATTTTTCTGGATATCCTTCTCTTGTATCCTCAAATGGTAATACCCCGAGCGCAGATCCAACTTGGAAAACCAGTGCACTCCTACCAGTTGATTGAATAACTCATCAATCTGGGGTAGAGGATAGGTGTTCCGCACTGTTAATAGGTTGAGCTCTCGATAGTCTATACACAATCGCAAGGTTCCATCCTTCTTCTTAACGAATAGAACAGGGGCTCCCCAAGATGATGAACTGGGGCGAACGAACCCTGACACTACTAGTTCTTGAAACTGCACTCTAAACTCGATGAGTTCCTTCAGGGCCATTCATTAAGGGGTCCTAAAGATGGGCTTGGCACCCGATACTAACATAATTTGGAAGTACACCTCTCGATGCGAGGGTAATCCCAGTAGCTTCTCAGGAAATACCTCAGGAAAATCCCGCACCACTCGCACATCTTTCATATCTATTGACATGTATTTCAACTCGAAGCAAATCGTGTAGACTTATTCCCCCTTCATGAGGGCTTTTAAGGCCTAAATTTAAGATAATAACCTGCGAGGTGCGAATATAATACTTTGAAAGACTACTTCAGTGTCCCCATATCTCAAGAAAATTCGTTTCTTCGCATAATCGATTCTAGCGCGGTGCCAATCCAACCACGCCATGCCCTGAAAGAGGTCGAATTCTGGTAATCTCAATATTGTGGTAGGGGTTTCAAAGATCTTTCCTACAATGAGTACCTCCAATTCACACTTGGCAGTTGGAGTCATCTCAGAACCATTCGGGAGGCGTACTCTCCGAGCAATATTGGTGTAGTATTGCACTCCTTCCAAGTCTCTAACGAAGTCTGCCAACAAAAACGAGTGTGTGGAACCGGTATCGAATAGAGTATATGCCGGTTTCCCACCAACCATTATAGTGCCTAGGTATCAATTACAAGACTCAAAGGTAGTCTCCTAGCATGTCTTAGGCAATCAAAATGAAATGCTTATAACATATTAATCAGGTCACGATGTACCTGCAATGACCTCCTGAGGATTCCTATCTTGCGCCATGTCCAACAGAAACACCTGATCCCGAGCAGTCCGGGATTCCTTCTTCATGGTCCTCGTCCACTTCTACGCACATGTCCCCGTCCTCGTGGAGTTGTCGGAGGAAGGACAGGGAGAGCATTCCCACCTAGCTGTTGGTAATAGCGCCAGATGTGGCCCTGTTGGTTGCACTGGAAGGAGACCCGCTCGTGTTGCTCCATAGGCTGTAAGTATTGTGGTTGCGGTGGAGGTAGTGCTGGCTGCGGTGCCGGACGTTCCATTCTAAATTTCTGACAGAAGCAACCTCCGCCTCTATTGTTTCCTCATCACCAATAATCTTGCCTCCTTCTGTAACTATGACCAGCTTCCATCACCCCCTCAGTGGGTCTCTTATTGCTCCCCAAATGATCTGCCTCCATTCTTTTTGACATGTCAATGATCTCAGCTAAACTCGAGTCCGCTATAAATAAAAGGGCTTGCCTTAGGGGATCCCACAATACTTTGTAGAACCGTTTAGCGTCACCTCGGTCATCCAACTTATAGGAGTCAGCAAACCTTGCCAGATGCTGAAACTCCCTCTAGTATTCTGTAACTGACTTAGATCCATTTTTAACTGCAGGAATCGTTCCTCGAGATCGTCTTCAGCGGTCGACGAGATGAAATGTTCTAAGAAGGCTCCAGATAACTCCGTTCAACTGATCTCCGTATAAACTCGGCCCAGGAAGGTGGAACCCATGAGGGACTTCCACCATCTCTTGGCATGTAGTTCTAGGACAGACATTGCTAATGTCACAACCATGCTGGCTGGACAACGGATTCCTGCCAACAGCTCCTGCACTATGTCGAGTCATTCTTCTATACTCATGACCAACTCTGTCCTGAGGCAGGCAGGAGGGGATAGAGCTCAAAAAGTGCTCAACCAGTTTGAGCCTGGAGCTTGTTGGTGCACTAGGGCTTGCTGAGACCTAAAGGCATCTAGAATGGATGTGAGCATTTGTCCAAACTCTGATTATTGGAACTGAGTGGGTACAAAAGGGGCGAGAGTACCCCCTACTGGCTCCACTTGTGCTGGGATCTACATGTAGGGTACAAACCTATGGTCAGGTTGGCTAATTGTAAGTCCATGGGTAGAGGTTTGGGTCACTTTTATTGGGCCCACTAGGGTTCCGGTTGTTAACCCGGAAATCGGCGATCCTTCCCAAGGTAGCCAGCTGGCTAGTCGCGCTCCTTAGATTCTCCCTTTTGATCGCGACAAGCCCCCAGCGTAGGCGGACAGTTTTCCCCGTCCGTCTAGGTCCCCTTGCAACCGCGTGCCCTGCAGGACGGCAGGCTGTTCCCATAGCTCACCCTCGCAGGTCATGCGGTTAGGCCCGCTAACCGTGCAATGCTTTTCCTTGCAGGAGGCAGCCGACCATATGGATCTCGCCCACAGGAGGGCGCCCGCTTCGCAGCCAGCCAAGAGGACTCCCCCCGGGGTCCGTCCAGGCCCCCCGCAGGGGGCGGCCTCCGCTCTCCTCCAGGCGGACTCCCCCCGGAGTCCGCCAGGCCGCCCGCTAGGGGGAGGCCATGGTTCCGCCGGGCGGACTCCCCCCGGAGTCCGCCAGGCCGCCCGCTAGGGGGCGACCCCGGTTCCGCCGGGCGGACTCCCCCCGGAGTCTGCCAGGCCGCCCGCTAGGGGGCGGCCCCGGTTCCGCCGGGCGGACTCCCCCCGGAGTCCGCCCAGGCCGCCCTCCAGGGGGCGGCCCGGCCTACCGGGAGGACTCCACCCGGAGTCCGCCCAGGCCGCCCGCCAGGGGGCGGCCCGGCCTGCCGGGCGGACTCCATCCGGAGTCCGCCCAGGCCGCCCGCCAGGGGGAGGCCCGGCCTGCCGGGCGGACTCCACCCGGAGTCCGCCCAGGCCGCCCGCAAGGGGGCGGCGTCCTTTTCGCCCGGTCTCCTGCCTGCTTCACTCAACAATGGCGGACTCCAATTTCCAGTCCGCGGAGTCCGCGCAGGTCGTCATGCTGACGTCATTGGGCCCCGCTTCTTGAAGAACTTCCCTGGGCCTATAAATAGCCCCTGGTCCCTCTCATTTGGAGGGATCGAGAGGATTGGAGGTGGAGACAAGTCTTGCCAGCAGACCCTGCGGACTCCGTTTTCCTGTCCGCGCAGTCCGTCATCAGCCTTCCAGCAAGCTCCGCGGACTCAGTTTCCTGTCCGCGCAGTCCTCCACAGCTCTCCAGCAGCTTGCCAGTAGACTCTGCAGACTTAGTTTCCCAGTCCTCCAGCAGCTGGCAGTCTCTTTTACTTAGTCTCTGGTAGCTTCTCTTCTCTGCTTTCTGGCATTTTCTTCTCCCTTAGACGCCAGCTTCTATTTTTACCCCTTTAATGCTTTGTTGTGAAGGTGTACTTGTAAGCTTGTAACCTCTCTCTATTAATCAAAGGAAAGCCCGTCGCAAGAGTGGCATTTAGGCCGCGGCGGGCGAAGTGTGTTGTTTCCGCTGCTAGCGGCCCCCTCTTCTCTTCTCTGCTCAGCAAGCCTTGCTTCTCTGCTCAGCAAGCCTTGCTCCTCTGCTCAGCAAGCCTTGATCCTATGCTCAACAAGCCTTGCTCCTCGGCTCAGCAAGCCTTACTCCTCTACTCAGCAAGCCTTGCTCCTCTGCTCAGCAAGCCTTGATCCTCTGCTCAGTAAGCCTTACTCCTCTGCTCAGAAAGCCTTACTCCTCTGCTCAGTAATCCTTGCTCTCTGCTCAGCAAGCCTTGCCCTTAGCTCAGCTCAGTTCTTCTCGGCAACCAACCTGCAAGTGCAACCGTTGCGATTACTGTCTGCTCGACCGCTCCTGGTCTCCCTCCTCTTCCTCTCTCGATCAACCCTCTCTGTTGATCAAGCCTCTCCTCTGCTCTCAGCAGCCTCCTCTCTACCCCCGCAACCCTCCTTGAACAATCTGTTTGCTCCACTCTCGAGCACTCAGAAGCTTCCTTCTCCTCTACCCCCGCAACCTTCTCCTTCCTCCTCACCTAGCCTGTGAGACCAAACACCCCCTCGGTGATAGCTGTGCCCCCGGTGCCATTTCCGCGCATCAACAGTTTTGGTGCGGTGAGCGTGGAACGTCAGCTCACGCGCAACCCTTCAGATCAGAGCAGGCAGTGAAAGCAACAGTTAACCATGTCAGACCATCAATCAGCCGAGAACCTTGCTCCAAGTCCCAGTGAAGATCCTCTCTGGGAAGCCTTTGAGCAGTCGCGTCGTGAGAATGCTCAACATTTCCAGGCTATCAACAAAGTTCTTGCTGCAATCAAGCAGCGATTGGACGCTCATCCAACAACAGCTCCAGCGGCAGCTCCAGCTGCTCCAATCAACCCAACCCCAACATCAGAGCATCATCAAGCTTATTCACAAGCTTGCCCGCCGTTCTATCCTCCTTACACTCCAACCTTTCCGCAAGGGTCTGCAGCTCCTTTGTGAACTCAAGATGAAGAGTTTGCTGCTCGTCATAACTTCTTCCGGGAAGCAGCCCGAGGAAGTCCTGCTAGAGTTCTCAATTTTCAGGGAAGTCATCCCTACCCTTCAGCTCCTGCCTTTGCTCCTCCTGCAACAAATTTTCCTTGTTATCCTCCTGCTTCTTTTGTAGCTGCAGCTTATGCTCCTTTCTTTCCTTATGCTGTAGGAGAGCAAGAAGAACCTTCACCATTCGCGGAGAATGTTCGCCATGAGCCTACTCCAGCAAACTTCAGAGAGCCTCGATTACCAATCTACACTGGAGAGACAGATCCAGTAAAGCACCTCCAAGCTTTTGAGTCAGCCGTTGCTCTCAAAACTCTTTCAGATGCAACCAAGTGCAAACTCCTTGTCACCTCCTTTGATGGGCAAGTGAGGTACTGGTTCTATGGCCTCCGTCCTCACTCCATCACTTCCTTTCTTGATCTTCGAAGGGAGTTTCTTCTCAGATTCTCTACATCAACCAAGAGAAAGGGCGGTCCTGAAGCCCTCTTTGAGATCAAGCAGCGTGGAAATGAGACTTGGTCTCAGTTCGTTGATCGATTCCAAAGAGAGATTTTGGACATCAAAGTTACTGATCAAGAAATGTACAGAGTGGTTCTTATCCACGGTCTTCGTGAAGGGCCTCTCAAGTTTGAAGCCAATGTCCGTGCTCCAAGGACATATTAAGAGTTAATCGCTCTAGCCAACTCATATATCCGAGGCGAAAAGAGCAATCCAGGCTTCGTCTCCAAGCTTTTATCCGATGAGGATCTCTCTCGCAAACATCCTCCAAGATCTCCTCACAATAACTTCCCAACTCACTCAAAGAAGGACAGAAGGATTCATCGCCATCGATACTCCTTCCCGAGCCGCGATCACGCTCAAGACCAATTGCTGTCGCTAGCTCTGTCTTTTCAAACAGCAGCAGTTCAACAACAACAGGACAGTGACTTGCATGAGTCTGATCTTGACGAGGTCATGCAAGAAGTAATCCAGATCATGAAAGACAGGGCAAACTTCAAGAAGCCCTATCGCCCAGCTGATCAAAGATCTAGGGGTTCAGAACCCTACTGCGAATTTCACAAAGAACCAGGTCACCTAACAGAGGACTGCCGAGCATTCCGGCAGCTTGTGCAAAGGATGCTCCGGCAGGGGAAGATGCATGACCTGCTTCATAAAGAAGAACGCCCTGATCCAGCAACTTCAAAGGGCAAAGGAGTAGCAGACATTCCTTGCTCCTCAAGGGGAGTAAACTAAGTCGCAGAGCCTCCTCTCCTCGTTGTTAACCCAACCGTCGAATGCTTCGATGCCGATGACGAAGGTGTGCTAGGAAGGCTATTCTGAGCAAGCGATGGACTTCACAGTCCTCCAAAGCTCCTAGCGAGCTTCATGGGTTATCTCAACCCTTGCTCTTTCTCTCTTCAAACATTTTCATTTCATCAAACACTTCTCAGTGTTCATTTCTTGCTTTTCTACAAAGCTTTTTATCAGGGATCTTATACTGACACAGTTCCCTTCTTATGTTGCTCCTTCCTCTCTTCTCTCTCTCTAAGGATCGGTACGCCAATGAGATATCACCGAGTCTGAAATGTTCCCTCCGTGGATTGTTCTCGCACAACCGCTACGACCACATATGGCGGGAGTATACCCATGTGTGTAGTGGGAGCAGTTCAATCGCAGGAATGGGCTTCAGGTTTCGGATCCTGGCTGGTATCTGACACAGAGTGTGTGCTAGGGGATCCCCATGTGTTAGCTATGCTGTGCTCTGCTTAGGATACATTACAGTCATGAAGATCTTTGCTTGACAAGCAATGGCGACCAAGCGTAGCCTTGTCTCTTCGATCATCACCTAGCTGTGATTGTTGAACACTCCGGTATCCTCGATCCGTGCCTTCTTGGGTTCTCACAACTCCACTGATCAATCCACAGACAAGCTAGGCCTCTTGGCCCAACCAGTCTCGTTGATCAGTGATGCTTGTGCCCAAGGCAAGAGAGCGTTCCTTCTAGCGATCCTTCTTAGGATCTTTCCCTTGCTTTTCTCTTTTGTGCCCTCCTTGAGGATGCGCGGCCAGCCCGCTTTGAGTAGGACTATACTCGGGATGATTTTTCGGGAAAGTGATGCATAAGGCCCATGGGGAACACCTGTGGCAGCATTCAACCCTCTTTAGTCATTCCGAGTGTAGACCTCCTTTTCTCTCTTCCCTCCTTTCACAGGTGAACAGGTTAATCCAACCTACCAAAAGGATTCTGGCATTCATTTTGATCACGTCCATCCAGCCATGTCAACATCTAGCGCTCGATTCATTAATCTGGGCTTCATGATAATGTTCATCGGGCATTTTTCCTGCTATTTGGTCATATCGACCCTATCTCATCAACCTTCATGGGTAATCTCAACAATTCTGGTGCGGTTATCTTCATGTCTTGTTTGCTTCTAGTTCCTCTCCTCATAGAGGTTAGCAAGCCCTTGCAAGCCTTCTCCACAGGTACTTGCGAGCTCCTTTCATATGCATATTGTCTGCTTCTAACTTTTCTCTTTGTAGAGAACAACAGACACCTGCAAACCTCATCCAGGTACTTGCAGTTTAAATCATTATTTTATATCTGCTGCTAACTCTTCACTTTGCAGTAGTTAGTAGACGTCTGCAAGCTATATTCAGGTACTTGCAGCTTATCTTTGTATACAATACTTGCCTCTAACTCTCTTCTTATAGAGATCACCGACACTTGCAAGCTCCATTCAGGTACCTGCAAGTTACTTTCATGCACTATGCGTACTCTTAACTTTTCTTTCGCAGAAAACGCCAAAGATTTGCAAGTTCCATCCAGGTACTTGCAACTCATATTTCCTTTCTTCCTTGTATACTCTTCCTCTTCCCCTTTTTGCAGAGGATAACAGGTGCTTGAAAGCTTCTATCAGGTACTTGCAAGATATTATGCCTTTCTGTTTTCCTCACTTTGTTTTGCAGAACTTAACGGAAGGCACGCCTTCTTCGTTTTGCAAAAGCGAACTCAGGTACACACTCGATGCACCACATATACATTCTTACCCTAATTTTCCTCTTGAAGGAAAATAGACAGGAAACACCAAACTTGTAAGGAGAGTTTCCAGGTTCCATCTCTCCTTGCCCCCCTTCTCTATCCTTTAGGGTGGATCACGATTTTCGTGGGTCTCCAACTTTTTCGAAGTTCCCTTCGAAACTTTAAAAAAGTGCGGGGATTATGTTAACCCGGAAATCGGCGATCCTTCCCAAGGTAGCCAGCTGGCTAGTCGCGCTCCTTAGATTCTCCATTTTGATAGCGACAAGCCCCCAGCGTAGGAGGAAAGTTTTCCCCGTCCGTCTAGGTCCCCTTGCAACCGCGTGCCCTGCAGGACGGCGGGCTATTCCCATAGCTCACCCTCGCAGGTCATGCGGTTAGGCCCACTAACCGTGCAATGCTTTTCCTTGCAGGAGGCGGCCGACCATCTGGATCTCGCCCATAGGAGGGCGCCCGCTTCGCAGCCAGCCAAGCAGACTCCCCCCGGGGTCCGTCCAGGCCGCCCGTAGGGGGCGGCCTCCGCTCTCCGCCGGGCGGACTCCCCCCGGAGTCCGCCAGGCCGCCCGCTAGGGGGCGGCCCCGGTTCTGCCGGGCGGACTCCCCCCGGAGTCCGCCAGGCCACCTGCTAGGGGGAGGCCCCGGTTCCGCCGGGCGGACTCCCCCTGGAGTCCGCCAGGCCGCCCGCTAGGGGGCGGCCCCGGTTTCGCCCGGCGGACTCCCCCCGGAGTCCGCCCAGGCCGCCCTCCAGGGGGCGGCCCGACCTGCCGGGCGGACTCCACCCGGAGTCTACCCAGGCCGCCCACTAGGGGGCGGCCCGGCCTGCCGGGCGGACTCCACCCGGAGTCCACCCAGGCCGCCCGCCAGGGGGCGGCCCGGCCTATCGGGCGGACTCTACCCGGAGTCCGCCCAGGCCGCCCGCAAGGGGGCAGTCCCGTTTTCTCCCGGTCTCCTGCCTGCTTCGCTCAACAATGGCAGACTCCAATTTCCAGTCTGCGGAGTCCGTGCAGGTCGTCATGCTGGCGTCACTGGGCCCCGCTTCTTGAAGAACTTCCCTGTGCCTATAAATGCCCCTGATGCCTCTGATTTGGAGGGATCGATAGGATTGGAGGTGGAGACAAGTCTTACCAGTAGACCCTGCGGACTCCGTTTTCCTGTCCGCACAGTCCGTCATCAGCCTTCCAGCAAGCTCTGCGGACTCAGTTTCCTGTCCGCGCAGTCCTCCACAGCTCTCCAGCAGCTTGCCAGCAGACTCTACATACTCAGTTTCCCAGTCCTCTAGCAGTTGGCAGTCTCTTTTACTTAGTCTCTGGCAGCTTCTCTTCTCTGCTTTCTGGCATTTTCTTCTCCCTTAGCCGCCAGCTTCTATTTGTACCCCTTTAATGCATTGTTGTGAAGGTGTACTTATAAGCTTGTAACCTCTCGCTATTAATTAAAGGAAAGCTCGTCGCAAGAGTGGCATTTAGGCTACGGCGGGCGAAGTGTGTTGTTGTCACTGCTAGCGGCCCCCTCTTCTCTTCTCTGCTCAGCAAGCGTTGCTTCTCTGCTCAGTAAGCCCTGTTCCTCTGCTCAGCAAGCCTTGCTCCTCTGCTCAGCAAGTCTTGCTTCTCTGCTCAGCAAGCCTTGCTCCTTTGCTCAGCAAGCCTTGCTCCTCTGCTCAGTAAGTCTTGCTCCTCTGCTCAGCAAGCCTTGCTCCTCTGCTCAGAAAGACTTGCTCCTCTGCTCAGCAAGCCTTGCTCCTCTGCTCAGCAAGCCTTGCTCTCTGCTCAGGAAGCCTTGCCCTCAGCTCAGCTCAGTTCTTCTCGGCAACCAACCTGCAAGTGCAACCGTTGCGGTTACTGTCTGCTCGACCGCTTCTGGTCTCCCTCCTCTTCCTCTCTCGATCAACCCTCTCTATTGATCAAGCCTCTCCTCTGCTCTCAGCAGCCTCCTCTCTACCCCCGTAACCCTCCTTGAACAATCTATTTGCTCCACTCTCGAGCACTCAGAAGCTTCCTTCTCCTCTAGCCCCGCAACCTTCTCCTTCCTCCTCACCTAGCTTGTGAGACCAAACACCCCCTCGGTGATAGCTGTGCCCCCGGTGCCATTTCCGCGCATCAACACCGGTGGCCCAATAAAAGTCGACATGTTACAATATAATAAAAGTAAAGGATTTTCGTCCCCCGAAAAATTTCCTAAAGTAGGGGGAAAAAGAAATAACATACCTAGGGGAAGAGTCTCGGGTATTTTTCTCGGACGAGTGTATCTGGTTCCCAAGTGTACTCATCTCATCTGTGATTTGACCACAATATCTTGACCATTGGAATGCCCTTATTATGTAGATTCTTCACTTTATGATCTACGACTTTGATTGGTTCTACCTGGACGGATCTATCTGACTGTAGTTGCACTGGCGGTGTAGGTAGATGTTGCTCTAGTTGCCGGAGAACTCGTCTCAAGGAAGAGACATGAAACACATCATGAAGATTTCCCAATTCTGGGGGCATGGCTAATCGATAGGAAACAGGGTCAACACGCTCTATCACCTAATAGGGCCCAAATAGCGGGGATCTAGCTTTTTCTTCTTTCTCAATCGGGAGACACCATGTATGGGTTTAATTATTAGAAATACCATTTCCCCCATGCGGAACTCCACCGGTCTGTGTCGCGCATCATAATACTTGGCCTGCCAGCTCTACGCCTCCCACATCTGTTCCTAGATTAGTCGTATCATTTTTATGGTGTCATCAATATATGCCACTCCCAAGGCTTCTGGGTCCTCTTCCTAAGCCCACGTCAACGGGGTTCGGCAATGCCTCCCGTATAATGCCTCGTATAGAGTCATCTTAATGCTGGTCTGGTAGCTGTTATTGTAAGAAAACTCAACTAGAGGTAACAACTGCTACCATGGCTCATTGTGTTCCACTATGCAAAGTCGAAGTAGATCCTCCATTGTCTGATTCAACCTTTTTGTTTTTCCATTTGTCTGAGGGTGGAGGGTAATACTAAAGGCCAACTTGGTCCCCACCCATCTCCATTCCTTGGATGTGAATTTTCCGTCATGATCCGACACAATGGACTTTAGTACTCCGTGGAATCAGACTACTTGCTCCAAGAATAACCTGGCCACAATATCAACTCTATCTCCCTGACAGTTTGGAATGAACTGTGCCATCTTGGTAAGTCGATCCACAATAACCCATATAGAGTTGTTTCTAGCACGAGATCGCGGTAGGCCGTGGACAAAGAACATGGAAATTCCCTCAAATTTCCATTCGGGTATCGGCAAGGACTGCATCAGGCCTTCTGGGCTGCGACATTCAGCTTTAACCCTTTGACAGGTCTGGCACTGGGCCACGAAGTTGGTGACATCTCTTTTCATTCCAGGCCAGAAAATGGTCATGCGCAGATCAACATACATTTTAACCATGCCAGGGTGGATGAAATACCTCGATTGGTGCGCTTCTTGCAAAATCTCTTCACGAATTCCCCTGGTAGAGGGGATAAATTTACTGTGCCTGAACTGTAAGATCCCATCGTGTAGATTATAATCCTCATGTGCCCCACCTTGTAGAGATTGGATGATCGGGACTACCTCTGGATCAATCTTCTGGGCCTCTCATATCCGATCCTTGATGTCGCATTGGATCTTCATCCAATATAACTGGGCATGGTATTCCTCCGGATCTCTTTGGGTAACCAGGGTAATTTACAAGTCTATCAAAGACTGGAACAACCTTTTTGGGATTTGGTCCATCCAACTCCCAGCTACCGACGACTGGCGGCTTAAAGCATCTGCAACTCTATTAGCCTTCCCAGGGTGATATTGGAGATCGAAGTCATAATCGCACAGGAATTCTAACCATCGGCGCTGTCGGAGGTTCAACTCTTTCTGTGTGAAGATGTATTTGAGGCTCTTGTGATCGGAGAAGATCTCACATCTCGCCCCGTACAAGTAATGCCTCTAGATTTTAAGGGAAAGATGACAATTCCTAATTCTAGATCATGAGCCACGTAGTTCAACTCGTACTACTTCAACTGACAAGATGCGTAGGAAACCACCTTGCCGTGTTACATCAATACATCTCCTAATCCATTCAGGGAGGTATCAGTGTAGATCTGGAATCCCTCAGTCCCTGCGGGGATCATAAGGACTGGTGCAGAAGTCAGCCGCTTCTTCAACTCGACGAATGCAATCTTGCATTATGGTGTCCATCATAAGGTAACATCCTTCTTGCTAAGAGCAGTGAGGGGTAATATAATCTTGGAGAGACCTTCTACAAACTTTCTGTAATACCCTGCAAGACCAAGGAAGCTTCAGATATCTGCCACT
Source organism: Platanthera guangdongensis (assembly GCA_039583875.1). Classification (NCBI taxonomy): domain Eukaryota; kingdom Viridiplantae; phylum Streptophyta; class Magnoliopsida; order Asparagales; family Orchidaceae; genus Platanthera; species Platanthera guangdongensis. Next base: position 36,142,368 of record CM077164.1, on the reverse strand, counting down.
ATTCTGAGCGGTGGCCAGTTTTGCACTGCCTGGATTTTGGCCTAATCCATTGCTACTCATTTCTTGTTTATAGTATGGCCCAGGAATCTGACTTCTTCTAAACATAACTCGCACTTACTGAGTTTGGCGATAAGGGAATGTTCTTAAAGTTTCAGTAGCACCATCTGCAGGTGTCTAATATGGTCAGCCTTGGTTCTTGAGTAGATCAAAATATCATCAATGAAGATGATCATGAAGTGATCCAGGAAAGGCTCGAAGACTTTATTCATTAGAATCATGATGGCAGATGGTGCGTTGGTGAGCCCAAAGGGCATCACCAGGAACTCGTAGAGACCATTACGGGAGCTGAGGGCAGTCTTGGGAATATCTTCCTCCCGGATTCAAAGTTGGTAGTAGCCTGATCTCAGGTCCATCTTGGAGAATACAGATGCACCTTGTAATTGATCGAACAGTTCTTCGATCCTAGGAAGGGGGTATGTGTTTCGTTTCATAAGCATATTTAGCTCCCAGTAGTTTATACACAGACGTAATGTTCCATCTTTCTTCTTTTCGAACAGTACTGGGGCTCCCTAAGGCGAGGAACTGGGGCGAACAAATCCAGCATCTATTATCTCCTGCAGTTTAATCTTTAACTCAGCCAGTTCTCTTGGGGTCATCTGATACGGTGCTCGGGACACTGGTTGAGCCCCGATCACGTGCTATATCTGAAAGTAAACTTCTCACTGTGGTGGAAATCCTGGGAGGGACTTGGGAAAAACGTCCGGGAAGTCGCGTACTACTGGGACCTCGGCGAGCACTTGAGTTTTGTCCTTTATTTCGAAGCAAATAAGGTACACTTCATCCTTATGCCAGACCGATCTCATAATCTGCGCAGAAGTCAAAATAATACAAGAGACAGAGGGTAAACCTGTCAACGTAATGTCCTGATTATTTGGGTTCTGCAATCGAACTTCTCGCATTGAAAAATTTATTTGCGCCTTGTGCTTGGCTAGCCAGTCCATTCCCAGTATAATATCAAATTTGGTTATTGCCAAGATTGTCACATAGACCTCAAATTCCGCGTCTCCTAATACAGCCTAGAATTAGCAGTTCTCTGTTGACGTCATGTCCGACCCATCTGATAGACGGATTTGAATAGACAGTCTGGACGAACGAGCAACATTCTCCTTAGTCATAATAAAATAGTGGGATATAAAGGAGTGCGTTGCTCTAGTATCAAAGATGGTTTTGGCAGGGTGTCCTCCTATCAATAGAATTCCTGACAATATAGGGAGTATATATATATATCATATATTAATACACGAGATGTAGGTATACATATATATCAAGTATAACATAAGTAGTAGCATCTGATATATTTTTATCGTCTAACATATATACCTATCACTACACCGGGAGCTGGTCTGTGTTGCAGATCTAGTGCATAGGCCCCCAAGGGAGCTGTTCGACCCTGTTGGCCTCTCCTAGCAGTTCTGCCTCCGCGGCCTCTCTGGCCCTGTCACCATGCTGGTTACCCGCCCTGCATAGCTCCTAGTCCTGGCCTTCATGCTGCCTGCAGGAAGAAGGCCCGCATATGCCCTGGCTACTGACACAGTAAGCAGTTCACTGTGAAGGTAATGTCACGTCGGGCTACTGGCATGAGCTGTGGTGATGGAGCTGGTCTAACATCCTGATGCGGTGTTGGGGGCGCTAGGGGTGTTGGTGGGCACCTATAAGTCAATCTGTGGTGTCTCTGCTCGTGCTCTCTATCCTGTCGGTGGGGAGCAGCTCCTCTGTCTCATCTCTGACCTTTAAGGACCTCATTCTGTCCTCTGTGTTGTTGGGCTACCATCCACTGGTCTAACTCTAATGCCACTACATGAGTAGCTATGGTGTGGAAAGTATACTGAAAGATCATAATCAGAGCCTGCATCAGGTTATCTCGTAGGCCTCATTAGAAACAGGAAGCTCTATCCCTGTCGGAGGCAGCCAAGTTCCCAGCAAAGCGTGCTAGGTGCATGAACTATGTCTCATACTCAGACACCGTCTGGTCACCCTGTCGGATGTGCAGGAACCTCTCCTACAAAGTAGCTCGGTCTGTATCTATAATAAAGAATTCCAGCAGAGCCTCCGAGAACTCTCCCCATAGGATAACGCTCAACGACCATCCTCTAAGCGATTATGATAGGCTTTCTGCTATCATAATTGTAATCATGTACACTATTTTCTGTCTCTTTGTGTAGTAATTTCGCAAGATTAGTTGAGAAATTGTTTTATCATGAATAGGAGAGCATAATTAGGATTTTTGGTTACTCCTTGTATTAAGCTATATATTTATCCTTTCATTTTTCTAATGCAGGTAATGCCAACCAATGGAACTAAAAGTCTTGGAGCAAACAAAGGAGTTCACAGAGTCAACATGGCTGATGACAGGACAAAAATTTGGTGCACGCGGGTAGACACACGGCCATGTCAATACCTGTGTCCTATGTGCCCTGGAACTGAAGAAATTGGACGCAGGAGATAGAGACTCACACGGGTAGGAACGCGCCTGTGTGTCTACCCGTGTCAAATTTGAACATGACTGCCGACCAACCCGTGTCTGGAGAACATGAAGAACAACACGACCGTTTCAGTACCCGTGTCATTTAACACGGCCCACTACCGGACACGCCTGTTCGTGGGGAACTGCTTTATAACCGTCAACACGGCCTGACACACGACCGTGTTGGTACCTGTGTTCGACTTTGTTTGCTAGGAGACTATAAAATTCCAGTAGAAAAATGAGAGGGGACTTTTGGATCAGTTTTCGTTGGGGAGAACTTATGGAGCACGAAGTGGAGCATCCAAGAGAAGGAGGATTTGTAGGGTATTTTTGTATGTATTTAATCTTTCATTAATCCCTTTTGATCTTCCCTATCTCTTGGTGATTCAACTTTAGTTATCTTTTATTTTGCATGAACTTTAATTTGGAACAATTTGTTAATCATGTATCGCCTTGTAGGCTTGCAACCAAAGAGATTTCTCCTAATTATGAATTGCTTATTTGTTTTACATGAATTACAAATTTCCAATTTCTCAATCTAGAGATTTGTAATTCATGTAAAACAAATAAGCAATTCATAATTAGGAGAAATCTCTTTGGTTACAAGCCTACATACGAACAAATTACCACAAATTTGATGAAAACAATGCGATACATGATTAACAAATTGTTCCAAATTAAAGTTCATGCAAAATAAAAGATAAATAAAGTTGAATCACCAAGAGATAGGGAAGATCAAAAGGGATTAATGAAAGATTAAATGCATACAAAAATACCCTTCAAATCCTCCTTCTCTTGGATGCTCCACTTCGTGCTCCAGAAGTTCTCCCCAACGAAAACTGATCCAAAAGTCCCCTCTCATTTTTCTACAAGAATTTTATAGTCTCCTAGCAAACAAAGTCGAACACGGGTACCAACACGGCCGTGTGTCAGGCCGTGTTGATGGTTCTAAAGCAGTTCCCCACGAACAGGCGTGTCTGGTAGTGGGCCATGTTAGATGACACAGGTACTGACACGACCGTGTTGTTCTTCATGTTCTCCAGACACGGGTTGGTCGGTAGTCGTGTTCAAATTTGACACGGGTAGGCACTCGGGCGTGTTCCTACCCGTGCGAGTCTCTGTCTCCTGCGTCCAATTTCTTCAGTTCCAGGGCACATAGGACACGGGTATTGACATGGCCGTGTGTCTACCCGTGTGCGCCAAATTTTTGTCCTGTCATCAACCATGTTGACTCCGTGAACTCCTCTGTTTGCTCCAAGATTTTTAGTTCCATTGGTTGGCATTACCTGCATTAGAAAAATGAAAGGATAAATATATAGCTTAATACAAGGAGTAACCAAAAATCCTAACTGTGCTCTCATATTCATGATAAAATAATTTCTCAACTAATCTTGCGAAATTACTACACAAAGAGGCAGAAAATAGTGGACATGATTACAATTATGATAGAAGAAAGCCTATCATAATCGCACTCATCAAATACCCCCAGACTTAGATGTTTGCTTGTCCCTAAGAAAATTAATTCAAAACTTGGGTTACCAATAAATAATTTTATCTCCGCACACTGGTTGCTATGAATTTAAATGAGACTTTGATGATGTAATTGCATAAGAAATAGTTTAGCAGACGTTTCTAAGTGTAAATTTATCTTAAAATTTCTCCAATATATCTTTTAACTATCTTTCACTCTTTCCTAGAAATAAAGGTATAGTCATCTATGACAAATGTGAGGAGAAAATAACAATCTCAATAAAATACGTATTAGTATTTCAAAACTTATAAGTACCCATATTGATGGTCATGAACTTACCCTTTTCACACCCTCTCCACGACACTAGTTAGACTTAGTGAGGTCGGATCCTTAGGACTTGTATTATGGTGTAGCCTTTTTGGCTTAGGATAGAAGATTATAGGTGAGCTAATCAAAGATAGATGTAGTGGATTTTGTTTTCTTTTCTTTCACACCTAAATCTCGATTGAGCCTTTTGTTGGAAAATACCTTAACATACGTTAGTGTTATAAAAACACCCCATACTTTGCAATTAGTATACTTCCCACATTTTTGAAGGATACTCTAGATATTTATTCTTCTTAACCAAGAGGTCATAAGGGATCATTCCGAGTGGGTGCAAGTATACACGCACTCAGGCCACGTATCACTATGTCTTTTTTCTCTTCTTTTTTTTGGGTTCATAGTAGGGATCATTCCGAGTGGGTGCAAGTATACATGCACTCAAGCCACATATCACTACAAACAAACTCATTCCATGATGAGCTCAATGATATGTGTGCTAATAGGTAAGTATTTGGCCTTGGTGACTTTTGGTGGTAGAGTTTCAAAAGGATAGGGATTAGGTCCAAATTGGGTGTGCAAGGGTATAATATTTAAGGTTTTGGGTTTGCAAGGCTCAAGCTATCCAAATGGAGGCCTAAGTCATTTCCGCCCTCACTAGTTAACTTATGCAACATTTTTGAGGATCCCTAGAGGGTAAGTGTTATACATCAATAGAGAGTATCTTTCATTTTTAATTCCCTAATACCAAATTATAGAAATGTTACACTCATCGACTCATATTACTATAGATAATTATATTTTCTAAAATATAGTGATTGATAGTTAATAATATAGAGGATTAATCTTAACAATAAATTATATAGAGAAAATTAAGCTAATGTATTCCTATACTTAATTACGAATCAACAAAGTTGAAACCTCTATGAGTCTACATTAATTCAATTTAATCAGCATGTGAAGTTAAATTAAATAGTGATAATCTCAACTGAATGAATAATGAGAGCTTAAAAGAGTAACAAAAGTCAATGAATTTTTTTTCTTAGGGGCATAAGTAACTTGAGTGTTATGATAACAAAATTATTATCAATTGTAACCATGTTCATCACAATAATTATAAAATGGAAGAAAGAACATCCACCCCCAGACTGAGAATTTGCAATGTCCTCATTGCAATGTAAAGTGCTGAAAAAGTAATTTCACTAAGAATAGTAAAAAAACTGTTATCATCAAAATAGAAGAGTACATGAAAGAACCAGGAGCTGCATGAAATCATATATAATATCTAAAATACACTCATAGAAATAAAGAAATACTACAATACACAGATACATGTCAAAAGTAAGGCGGCTGGTCGGTCTGGTCGTCTGAGAAGTATGGCTGGCTAGGAGCTGCCGGCTCTTTAGGGGCGATCCCCAAGTGGTCCATGCTCTGGATGAGGAGGTCCTCCGTCCGCGTCTGCGCTGCCTCGATACACTATAAGCGCGACGAGAGCTCGGTGTCGAAGAAAAGCCGGAACTCCCGCGAATACCGCGAATGAGGTGGAGGGGGAGCAGTAGAAGACTCTCCATGATCATAAGTGGAATAGGGCAGAGTCACCAGAGGCACATCGAGGTCAGGATACACCTTATCGTCACTATCATCCTGTGCCTGCGGTCCACGCCTTGCAATAAAATATGTGATGCCTCCCCGACCTTGACGGGCGGTGATGTGGCAGAGGGATCGAAGGCTGGCCATCGTGATGGGCACGGTCTTCGCGACCACTGTCATCGGGGGGAGGGATGATAAGATGCTCATGTTCTTCACCAGGCGAGTGATATAGGGTGCTACACAAATAGACCCTATGCGGGGGGTGTCGGCCTGGTGGAGAATGAACTGGGCGAGTAGGAATCCTAGGTGGAGAGGATAACATGACGACATGCTATAGAGGTACAATAAGTCCTGCAGACTGACAACGCCGAAGCTTTCGCCCCGGACACTCAAAGTATGGCTCAGGAGGTGGTGAATGTAATGGAGGGCGGGGGAATAAAACTGGGACGCCTTGGACATCTTGGCCTCATATGGACTAAGGTCAAAAGCGAGCCAAGCCCAGATACCACCGACAAGATCGCGAGAGGGGAGGTTGAAATGAAGGTCGGAGTAAGCGGCACTAAAGAGGAAAGACGCCTCACACACCCCTAGGTATTAGGTGAACTGGAGCAGAGTAAGTGTGTAAAAAGTGCCCCGACTAGAAAGGAGATGACCCCCTCGTGCTCACGATCAGAATCAATTAGATTAGGCCTAATATTTACGTAAAATGAGGACAGGAACTCGAGTGTGAGTTCCTTAAAGCCTAACTCTTCTATCGCAAAGAATTGCTCCCAACCCAATACAGAAATTAATTCCCGCACATCCCCCGCTAAGTTTATTTCTTCTAATACACTCCAATCAATGGTGCAGATGTCTTGAAATTTCTTTGATTGGGGGCGGTTGTAACAGGTGGAATGCGCAGGATTGGTGAATACTAGCGGCACAGCAACGTCGCACCGCTCCATAGATAGAGCCAGGAGCTCCGGTCGACGACGACGACCTCCTTGGCCTCTTCCGGAAGACATTTTCTGTGGAGAAAAGTAAAAGATTTTTGTTATATTTAGTTTGAAAATGAAAATGGCAGAGTAAGAACGTGGAGAAAAGAACGGAGGGGGATGAGAAGTAGAGTAAAATCATAAATAAAAAAATGGTTACCACGGAGGGAAGATTGAGTAGAGGAGGCGAATCTGCGAATTTTTGGAGGAAAAGAACACTCAAATCGAAATCTAGTCTTGGAAGAAATGGGAGGATTGGCTGTAATCAGGAGATGGAAAGGAAGGAGAGGACACAACCCCTATATATAGTAGGCGAACACGGGTGCGTACACGGCCGTGTGCGTACCCGTGTTGAGGAATCTCACCTCGTGAAACACGAGATGTGGGGGGCCGTGCGGTCAAACTGACAGGAAATAGCGCGGCAGGCAGACACGGTCCACCACAAGACCGTATGTGGACCCGTGTCTGATCTGGCTTAGCGCATTAAAAACGCACGGGTTGGTGGGTGACACGCGACATGGGCGTGTACCCTCCGACACAGGTATGTCGGATGTGTCGATACAGCGGTCTCGACGATCGTCGAGCGAAGAGACACGGCCAGACACACGGGTTGGTGTGAACCTGTGTGGTTCTCGGGATGAAATTGTTCTATTCCAGATTTACGTGACACGGCTGGTCCTGGGGCTGTGTTGAGCACACGGCTAACCACATGGGCGTGTGGTGACCCGTGTGTACAACCCCGTGTTCGTCGAGCGGGCCCCTCCAGGAAAATTGAGTGAACCAAGTTCCACGGCTCGCACCCAAGCAACAAGCAGGCACGTGGCAAGAGGCTGGTCCGCTCCCGCTATGTTCAAGAGAGCGAGCCAGGCGAGATGACTCCCCACCCCTCCCGCTCACTCAGAGAATCGTCGACCGGAGCAGGGGGCACCATTCGTCGAACCGGTACTCGCGGATGGGTTCGACAACCCGCGATATGCGAGCCGTTCTAGTGGTCACAATGGCCGCTAGCCCGCTCCCTATCTGCGACTTGGCCGCCTGTCCACCTCGGCAGAATTAGGTCGGATCGGGATGACCTGGCTCGCGCTCGACCAAGAAGGTTAGGCAAGCCGCTAGGGGCAGGTTGCGCCCGCCTCTCGCGGGGAGGGATTAGTGGCGAGCCGACCTCCTCATCCATGGATGGGGCCCAGTAGATGCCCCGAGGAGGAATTACATGGATGCCCTCCCCATGGGTGCGAATAGCTTCTCAGAGCAGCGGAGCCACGCTGTTGGCAGACCAGGTTGGACTACACATAGCTGTTCAAAACAGCGGAGTTTTGCTGTTGACAGACCCAACCAAGGGCTTTTTGGTAATTTCAGGTCAGTTCTTTTGGTTATTGGCAGTTTAGATTCTAAAAACTATAAATAGAACCCAAGGGGGGCACCTCAGGGCACGCTCTCATATTCTCTTGCTCCTCGGATTTCGTAGTGCTTCCTGAGGTTGCCTTAGCTCGGCCTGTGGCTAAGGAGGGGAAGTATTCTCTAGTCTTCCGGGTGTGTGGTGGGTCCTCCCCGCCGAGCGCCTTGGGTCATTTTCTCCTTATTTTCTCTGTTGTTTTGCTTGCAGGAGTGAAGTAGGTGGGAGACCACCCCTTCCCCAAGGGTCGAACTCCACAGGAGACCGATTTTCGGTTTCAACATTTTGGTGCGGTGAGCGTGGAACGTGGTCAGTGCAGAAAAGCTTCAGCGTGCTCGATGACAGGAGGACAGGGATCTGACAGGCCGAACTCGCCCCCCCCCCCCCCCGCCTCTCACCGCGGTGGGGATGTTGGAAGATTTCAGGAACAAGGTGCTGAGCCTCGTCAAGTTCGCACTCGGCACGCGGGCCGAGTGCTCGACTCCCGCAGCCCAGATCGCGGCCTCCCCCTCTTTTGGCGAGAACGCTCCCGACAGGCGAGCTGGGAAGGAGGTGGCCGAGGAAGGCCGGGGGTGCGAGCTCCCCGGGCGCGAGCTCTTCCCCAGCTCGGCAGGCCAAGGCCGGTTCGGCGAGTTGGGCTGTTGGATCCCTAGTTGATTTGGGCTAGGTTCACTGACTTAGGTTGTGACCCATCATGTATAGTCAGGGTCAATTTGTGTCCTAGAGTCTAGGTTAAGTCCTTAGGCTCAACTTCAGATGGACTAGCTTTCATCAAGACCCTTAGAGACTCCAGACTCACAAGTTTTCAAGACTAAGTAAAGTGAGTTCGACGTTCGTCGAACTCAGCTCGACGAAAGCAATTCTGCGCTCGACGATCGTGAGACAATTCTTAGTGCTGAGCTCGATGATCTATGTTCTCTGTTCGACGAAATCTCAGTTTTTGCATCAAGCCAAAGTCAGAAGGACTTCAAATTTTTTCTAAGTCCAGCTTCAAGCTTCGGTCGACGAATTATATTCTGAGTTCGACGAACTTGGACCTCAAGTTCACAGCTTCTCAGGTCAACGAAGTCAGCTTCTCAGGTCGACGAATGCTGTTCTCTACTCGACGATTTCTGGACTCAGAGAATCTGTGTCGACACTTAGGGTTTGTGTCGACCCCAGTCAACTTGTGTCGACACCAGGATTTCAGTCGACACTAACTTGTGTCGATACCAGGATTTCAGTCGACACCAGCTTCTGTCGACACCAGAGGATTTGTGTCAACACCAAGATCAATCTGTCGACACCAGCTTATGTCGACACAACATGTCAGCAGATGCAGGATATTTTGTCTAAGTCCAAAACTTTTCTCAGGTCGACGATTTTGTTTCTCAGCTCGACGAATGAAGAATGTCTGTTAGATGAATGAAGATTGTCTGGTCGACGAACTCTCTCAAGCTCAGCTCGACGAACTCAAGCTCAGCTCGACGAACTCAAGCTCAGCTCGACGAACTCAAGCTCAGCTCAACGAACTCAAGCTCAGCTCGACGAACACAAATTCAGCTCGACGAATTGTGTTCTTTGTTCGACGAATCCAGATTAGGTTTTCTTCAAGGTTCCCGTCCCGTTTCTTGGCGCTGATTCCTGAACATTCAATGTCAGATCTTCTCGGAATGTTACCGTTAGAACACGCATTGACTATGGACGATTACATGCCTTTTTTCCAGGGTACAGTTAGGAAAGTCATTGATTGCTGATTCTTTCCAAGGCCGACTGTAATTACTGCTCGACATTCAAAAGTTTGAATATTTTTTTTCCTCAGTCAGTCAAAGACACATACAGATACACAGAAAATAGAGACACAGTAAGAGAACAGAATCAAGCAGAGTTCAAGAATTACAGTACAGAAAATACTCAAAAGTTGCAGAAGAACAAACATTCTCAAAGCTAAAGTTCTTGACTGCAATCAGCCTTGACCAGAGGACTTTTGGAGAAGAAGAAGAACAACTAAATTCAATCAAGAGTCTTCTTCTCTCTATTTACAGGATAACTTCAAAGGACAACAATCAAACAATCTATCAAAGAAGTTCCTGAAGCAGTTCTGGTCCAGGCATTCTAGGTTATTGAAGGCCTATCACCCTGAAGCAGTGCTCCAGCATTCCTGACCAATTCAAGATCTCAGGGGGAGCAAGAGCTGCTACATCAATCCACAAGTCTTCTCTCTGACTGTTGACAGAGAAGACACTATCACACTCTCTCTCTTATTCATGTACATGGTTTTAAATCCCTTCAAAATTATTCTGGTTGCAAGTCTCCTTCCAAAAGACTTGAAGGTTTGGTTTTTGGGGACCTGATCAAAACCCATTGGTGCCCAGGACACCTGATCAACTCATCCTGCAGTGGATTCCTACCTAGGGTGGTAGAAGAGTGGATGTACCCAGATTGGTTGGGGAACCACTATAGCTCCTTGTGTCTTCTGGTTGCTTGTTTTCTTTTGTTTTCTGGCTGTGGTTTGTGATTGTTCCGTGTTTAGTCAGTGGTTGTGTTTACTTTATGTTATTTGCTTCCCTGTTCACTTAGGAATACAACAAGAGTTGTAAAAAGTTTTTAGCAAGCACCATACTCTATTCACCCCCTCTAGAGTATATCAGATCTAACTTGCACTTTCATGGGCTCTTGAGACTCGTCGGCTCGCCCAGTGGGGGGAGGCAGTCCTTTCAGCGAGCTGGTCTCCTCGGCTCCAGTTCTAGATAGGTTCAGGGAACCCGAGAGGTCCTACTACACCGGGAAGTGAGACCCGGTCCAGCATGTGTAATGGTTTGAGGATATATTCTCCATCCGAAAGATGTCGGACGGGTTCAAGTGCCGACTCTTCGCTATCACCCTCAGGGAGAAGGCAAGGGAGTGGTTCCATCTGCTACCGGCCAGCTCCATCTACTGCTTCGAGGACCTGCGTCGGGGGTTCATGCTGAGGTTCACTACCTCGAAGAAGAGGAAGAAGGAGTCCGAGTCCCTATTTCACATCAAGCAGGGGGTGAACGAGACATTGGGAAGCCACGTGGACCGGTTCCAGGAGGAGGTTACTCAGGTCCAGGAGATGCCGGGCCATAGTCTGATGATGGTCTTTACCCTGGGCCTGCAGCAGGGGTTCTTTCGGATGGAGCTGAAGAGAGTTCCCCCCTCTCCTATGAGGAGCTGATGGAGAGGGCGGCAAGAGAAGTTGACGGGGAGGCGTCAAACCTGGAGTTTGCGAGGAAGCTGGCCAAGTGGGCCACGGAGGAAGAGAAGGAGACGAGAGGAGGTAGAGGACAGGAGGAGAGAAGAGGAGAGCCTCGGCAGAGGGAGCAAAGGCAGCTCCCGTGGCAGCAACAGCCGAGGTAAGGGCGTCAGGAGCCCGACCGTCGACTGGGCTGGAGACCTGAGTGGTAGGGGCAGGGGCCACAGAGGGGATACCATGGAATGGATCACTTCCAGGGGAGGCAAGATCAATTCCACCCTCCAGGCTGGAGGCAGGCCCAAAGGCCCCGGCTTCCCGATCAAGAGGAGACAATGGCCATAGCCTTGGGGGCGAGGAGTGGAATGATGAGGAGGAGGAGGAGGAGGGAAGTGAGGGTAGAGTTGCCCTATTTCGACTTCCATCTGGAGGAGGGGCACGCAACAGCCACATACCCGGAATTTCTTGAGATGAGAGGGAATAGGGAGCAGCAGCAGCAGCAGGGGCGACAAGAAGTGAGGATTGAGGAGGTCCTGCCTCGGGCGGAGGAGGATCATTGTGAAGATCGGGTGGATGTTGGAACCCGAGGAGGGATCAGAGTGATCCACGGGGGGGGGGGGGGGGGGGGGGGGGTCGAGGCTTCCTGTAAGGAGAGTCTCCACACCATGTACCTCCGGAGCATTGCCTCCACTTCCCATACCCAGCCTCCGGAGGAGAGGATCACCTTCTCTAGAAGCAACATGCCAGATCACGAGGATCTGTTCTGTGATGCGCTGGTCATCAAGGCAGCCATAGAAAATTTTACCGTCTCTCGGATCCTCGTGGACAATGGGAGTTCCATCAACGTCGTCTTCAAAAAGGCGTTTGACGCGATGAAGGTGGAGGCAAAGAGGGTGCTGGCCTCGGATGAACCCTTGTTTGGGTTTTCAGGAGAGAGGAAGGAAGTGGAGGGAGGAGTAGGCCTCCATGTTACCTTGGGGGGAGGGGGAGTCCAGAAACTGCAGTTTCGTCATTGTAGACGCCCCCAACAGCTACAACGTCATCTTCGGGAGGCCCCTTATCAGCGCCTTCCGCTGCGTCCCCTCATCTTTCCATCAGTGCTTGAAGTTCAACGCTAAGGGGGTCCAGGTCAGGGTCAGGGGGGATCCAAACGTGGCGCGGGAGTGTTATGTCACTGCGGTGAACACCATCTCCTGGCAGGAGGGAGCCGAGGAGATGGGGCGAAGGATGGAGGAGGCTGAGCAGGAAGCAGGAGGGGAGAAGCTGGAGATGAAGAGCTGCGCAGAGGAGGAGGAAGCAGGAGGAGACCTAGAGGAGGTGGCCAAAGTGATGGCCATAGGGGAAGAGATGAAGGTAGAGGTCCTCGTCCCGGAGTAAGGGGATGCTGAAGAATGGGGAAAGCAGTCCAGGCTAGAGGCTGCGGAAGAAGTGGTGGAGCTGGAGGTGCTCACCCGTGGAGGCAGGATGGAGAAGATCCGTGTCAGCGGGGGGCTGACTCCGGAGGACCAAGGTAGGATGCTGGAGTGCATCCAGAAGAACGTGGACATCTTCGCTTGGAACGCCGCAGAGATGCCGGGGGTTGACGCGGATGTGGCCTGCCACCGCCTCAACCTGGACCCGGGAACACGCCGCGTTCAATAGAAGAAGAGGTCCACTGCGGACAAGCTAGCGGAGCCTATCAGGGAGGAGGTGGCGAAACTCCTCAAGGCCGGCTTCTTGTCTGAGATCCAATACACAGGCTGGGTCTCCAACGTGGTCATGGTCAAGAAAGGAGACGGCCGGTGGAGGATGAGTATCGATTTTTCTTTACTTAATAAAGCTTATCCTAAGGACTGTTATCCTTTGCCTAGGATCAACGCGCTGGTTGACTCAGCCGTCGATTTTTCTGTAATGAGTTTTTTAGATGTTTTTTCAGGTTACCATCAAATCAGGATGCACCCCCCGTACATCAAGGATGTCTCATTCATCATAGGGGATGGATGCTACTATTACAAGATGATGCCCTTCGGGCTGAAGAACGCAGGGGCAACCTACCAAAAGATGATGGATAGGGTCTTCAAGGAGCAAAGGGGGAGGAATTTGGAGGTATATGTAGATGACCTCATGATTAAGAGTCGGGATGTGGACTCCCACCTCCGGGACCTAGAGAAGACCTTCGCCACCATGCACAAATACAAGATGCGGTTGAATCCCCTAAAATGTGTCTTCGGGGCTAGCAGGGGAAATTTCTTGGGGAACCTCCTCACCCCCGCGGCGGTCGACCCGAATCCTGATAAGGTCAAGGCTATCTTGGAGCTGGGGACTCCACGGAATGCTAAGGAGGTACAACGGCTGACGGGGAAACTAGCAGGGCTGAGTAGGTTCCTCTCCCGGGTAGGAGAAAAGTGCTCCCCCTTCTTCAAAACGCTGAGGGGTGGTCGGAAGTTCGAATTGACCAAGGAGTGCGAGGAGGCGTTCCAGGCCCTCAATATGCAGTTGACTCAGGCTCCACTACTCCAAGGGCCGAAGGAGGGGGAAGACCTATTCTTGTACCTCGAGGTCGGGGTAGAGGCCTTGAGCTCCGTCCTAGTTCATGAAGAGGGGAAGAAGCAGCTCCCTATCTATTACGTGAGCCGGGTCCTGAGGAAGGCCGGCTCCGATACCCGATTTTGGAAAAGCTAGCTTTCGCCCTGATCGTCTCAGCCCGGAGGCTACGACCCTACTTCCAGGCACACTCAATCCGAGTGGTGACTGACCATCCCCTCCGCAACATCTTTGAGGGGGTGGAGCATTCAGGCAAGCTGGCCAAGTGGTCGGTGGAGTTGAGTGAGTTCGACGTCTCATTCATTCCTCGGCTCTCGATCAAAGCTCAAGCGATGGCCGACTTCTTGGCTGACTATGTGATTGAAGTGGCGGAGGAAGAGCTAACCCGTTTGGCTCCTTGGAAGGTGAAGGTAGACAGCGACTCGAGGAGGCATTCCATAGGAGTGGGGGTGATCCTGGAAAGCCCTCAGGGGACTCGAATTGAGCAGACGGTGGTGGTGCACTTCCCCATTACGAACAATCAGACCGAGTACGAGGCCGTGATAGCAGGGCTACGCCTGGCTAGGGAGCTGGGGGTGTTGGACGTGGAGGTCCTCACCGATTCCATGGTGGTAGCTTCCCAGATCAACGGGGAGTTCGAGGCAAGGGAGCCCACTCTGCGATTATACTTAGCCAAAGTGAAGGGGGTCATAGGCGCTTTCCAAACCTTCTCCATCTGACACGTGCCCAGGGAAGAAAATGAACAAGTCGACCAACTAGCAAAGCATGGTCCCCAGGTGGGGGGCACCATCACCGACCTGTTCCGCCCCTCCATCGAAGAGGGGGAGCTCATGGAAATTGATCAACAAACTTCATGGATGGACCCAGTTGTGACTTTCCTCTCCACATGAGAGTATCCGGAGGGGGCAGATAAGAAGAAGCTAAGGCACAAGTCAGCATATTACCTCCTCCAGGACGGGCAGCTGTACATGAAGACACTCTCGAGGATGTTGGCCCGTTGCGTGGCCGAGGAGGAGGTATAGAGGATGTTGGAGGAAGTCCACTCCGGATAGTGTGGGAGGCACTCCGGGAGTCGGACCCTGGAAGGGAGAATAGTCCGGCAGGGGTACTTCTGGCCCACCCTAAGACAAGACGTCGCGGAGTTCGCGAGGAGGTGTCATAAGTGCCAGCTGTTTGCCCCCCTCCAGCTATAGCCGGCCCAGCGACTCAAGAGTATCACAGCCCCTAGCCCTTTGCCATTTGGGGGATGGACTTGGTTGGGCCATTCCCCCAGGCCAGTGGGCAAAGGAGGTTCCTCCTGGTGATGATCGACTACTTCTCCAAATGGTTGGAGGTGAAGACACTGGCCAAGGTGACTTCCCAGGTTATCAGGAACTTTGTTTGGGGGGAGATCATCTGCTGCCATGGATTACCCCATGCCATCGTCACGGATAATGGGCGCTAGCTCGCCAACGCCGAATTCACTAGCTTCTACGAGCAGCTTGGAATTGACCTCAGGTTCACCTCACTCCATCACCCTAGGAGCAACGAGCAGGTGGAGGCCGCGAACAAGATCATCGTCAACCTCCTTAAGAAGAAGGTGGAGAACTTGAAGGGGAGTTGGGTGGAGCAGCTCCCTGCGGTTCTTTGGGCCCGAAGAATCACCCCCCAACACGACCACTGGAGAGACCCCCTTAAAGCTCTCCCATGGGTGCGAGGCAGTGCTCCCCGTGGAATTTGACGTCCAAACACCTCGAATCATCACGACCAAGGAAGATAGAGAGGAATGGCGGGCAGAGAACGAGGAGGAGCTGAGGCTCTCCCTTAACATGGTGGAAGAGCTGAGGGACCTTTCCGCTATCCGACAGGAGGAGGTGAAAAGAATAATGGTCAAGTACTTTGACAAGCACGTCAGGGTCAAGTAGTTCGTGGAAGGGGACTTGGTGCTGAAGAAGGTGGATGCAGCAGGGAGGTCGGCATCTGTAGGGAAGCTCAACCCCAGTTGGGAGGGACCGTTCATTATAAAGGAAGATTTAAAGTCGGGAGGCCATAGACTCCAAAATATAGAGGGTGAGACCCTGAGTCTCACCTAGAGTGGGGGCGACTTAAAGCGTTTTTTCCGCTGAAGCATGTAAGCGATACTTTGATTATATTAAATTTCTTCAACACTCCAGTACTGTCATAACTAGCCTGCATAGAGAAATAGAATGTGTTTGGACCCCGAGCAGATCCCGCTACCAGGCTCTCACCTAGCTGGCAGGGCCGGAAGTCACTCGGTGTCATCCTTGGCCTCGAGCAGATCCCACTGTCAGGCTCTCACCTAGCTGACAGGGCTGGAAGTCACTCGATGGAATGTGTTGGGACCCTGAGCAGATCCCGCTGCCAGGCTCTCACCTAGCTGGCAGGGCCGGAAGTCACTCGGTGTCATCCTTGGCCTCGAGCAGATCCCGCTGTCAGGCTCTCACCTAGCTGACAAGGCCAGAAGTCACTCGGTGGAATGAGTTTGGACCCCGAGCAGATCCCGCTGCCAGGCTCTCACCTAGCTGGCAGGGCCGGAAGTCACTCGGTGTCATCCTTGTACTCGAGCAGATCCCATTGTCAGGCTCTCACCTAGCTGACAGGGCCGGAAGTCACTCGATGGAATGCATTTGGACCCTGAGCAGATCCCGCTACCAGGCTCTCACCTAGCTAGCAGGGCCGGAAGTCACTCGGTGTCATCCTTGGCCTCGAGCAGATCCCGCTGTCAGGCTCTCACCTAGCTGACAGGGCCGGAAGTCACCCGATGGAATGTGTTTGGACCCCGAGCAGATCCCGCTGGCAGACTTTCACCTAGCTGGCAGGGTCGAAAGTCACTCGGTGTCATCCTTGGCCTCGAGCAGATCCCGCTGTCAGGCTCTCACCTAGCTGACAGGGCAAGAAGCCACTCAACGAAATTGATAGTAGACTGGAGTCGTGAAGTAACCGAAAAGGGGGTCTAACGTAACCACCCAGCCCCCAAAATGACGGCCGAAAGGAGGCGAGAACCCAGGCCGCATTACAAGAGGGTCAACCCGCAAGAAATCCGATGACTTAGGCGAGCGACGAGCCGGCTCGCCTCTCCTGGTGAGCGAGTAGTCACCACAGCGGGACCGGGCTACAGAGGCAGGTCGCCACTAGCGGGACGACCGATCGGGTCTCCTATGACTCCTAAGCCAAATCCGTAGGCGTGCGACCTCGTCGACATGACGCGAGATGAACGACTGCGAGCACGGAAAGGGAGAATTCACATCGCGTAGTAATAGCAAATATGCATATGAGGCGGGCGAGTAAGCATTTATAAGAACATAAATAGATGAAAACCGCAAAGTCTAGGCGCGGCTCGCGCTTACATCTCAAACAACCAAAACGTGCATGAGGTATACATATAATAAGCTAATTTCAAAGGCGCGAGGGCGACGTGAGATCCTGGGCGGGGAGTCCTAGATGGGTTGGTAGGACTTATCCCTGGGGTCCAGCACGGGAAGGAACAGCGTCGGCACCACCTCGCCCACCGAGAGTTCCGTGGCCTCGCTCTTGAGGAGGTCCGCACGTCGCAGCATCTACATTGTGTACTTCGCGGTACTTGTGGCGTCCTTTTGCATCAACACCTCCAACTCGTAGTCAGAATGATGTTCGAGCGGGCAGCCTCCATTGGCTGGAGTAGGGGCAGTGGCGACAGCCTCCAGCTTGCGCACCCGCGCCTCCAGTGCCGACTTGTCCTGACCAAGGGCGGCGATCTCAGCACCCATCCGGCTGGCCGTCGCCGCATGTTGAGAAAATAAAAGGTCATAAGGTGGGTTCGCGGAAGGAAGCGGTAATTGGGAGTAAGAACGTACCACCCCTCCCAAGTACTGCGCGAGGGTCTCCTCGGCCACGTCGGACCGCTTTCTCTGGAGATCCGAGTCCTCCTGAGCAAGTTTCCGGGCTTCCTCCTTTTCGTCCGCCAGCTTCTTGAGAGAAGTGGCATTCCGCTCCAGCTGGGTGCAGCGCCGCCCAACCATATGGGCCAACTTCAGGCCGCATAGTTGGGCCCGCGTGCTTTCATGAACCAGTACTCGCGTCGCCTCCTTGTCATAGATAGCGGCGTCCTCCCGCGAGTAAAGGCCAAACGAGAAGTTGTAGGCCTCCCCGCCGATGGTGTCTTGTTCCAACCAACTCGGCAATATAGTCAAGACCACTGCGCGATTTGATTCCTTGTCCCATAATAGAAGCGGGACGCCGAGCTCGTCCAGGTATTTCTCGCCGTAGCCGAAATTGTGGTGCCCTCTCGGCACCGGCTTCGCGGTAGTATGCGCCCCGTCAGGCGGCCCAGAAGTGCCCGCCGCCCCACCGGGAGTGTCGCTGGTTGAAGCGACCAAGGGTGGGGGACCCTCGGTCGATTGCTATGCCGAGGCCTTGCCTTTTCTCTGGCCCACGGCGAGTTGCTGCCCCCTAGTCTTCGCCATCTTGGGCGGGGGAGCGGGTTGTTCGCGGCCCGACCGCTTCTTAGCAGGGACCGACGAGACGTCGCGCTGGGCGGCGTCAGCGACTTGAGCTCTGGAGAGGACCCCGAAGGTGACCCTAGCACTCTCGTAGGGGGGGGGGTGAAGGGGAACATCTCGCTCGCCTATGAAGAGGAGAGGGGGTGAAACTATAGAAGAAAATAACGAGACAGAGCAATGGTGAGTGGCTAGCCTCCTCCAGGCGGGACGACAACTAGGCCATCGAGGTTGCGGCGCAAGTACGCGACCTCGAAGTTCTTCTCGGCAAAGAACCCCCACAGGCCGGCTTCATGGCCCCCCAGGCTGGGCGGGTGGTAACTCGCCTTGCTGAGCTGCACCGACGAGAAGGGGACGTTGCCGAAATCCCCTTTGACGAACAAGAACTTCTTGAGCCAGTTGTGACTCTTTTTAACGGTCTCCCGCACCTTGAGGTGGGCGCTGGAGAAATAGGCGGTCCCGTCCCGGTTCGCGCGGAAGGAGAATAATTTGCGAAAAACCACGAGACTTAATTCGATCCGCTCCTCCCGCAAAAAGCAGGCGAACCCTACCATAACGGCCACAGAGTTCGGGGTCATCTGGCCGATGACGACCCCGAAGTATTTCAACACTTGACGCACCTCCGGCCACAGAGTAAGCCGGAGACCCACCTCAAAGTTAGCCAGAGGAATGGCGAGCTCGTCCCTGGACAGATCATTGATCTTCTGCCCTTCCCCGGGCCGTCTCGCCAAAAATCCAGGCGCGACATGATCGCCAAGGGCGTCTAAGTACTCGCGCTCTGAGATAACGGCATGGGGGAATTCATGCTCCGAGAAGGTCCAGGCGCATTTACTCCTCCCATTCGCATTGCCGCCGCCGCCACCCATTTCACAAAACGACCGTCGATCGAGCGAGATAGATCCAGAAGGCGAACGCGAGCCGCGCTTCACAAAGAGCAGGAGAGGGGAAAGTGATAGAAGCGGTGGGAGGACAAGAACCGGCAAGGCCTATTTATAGGAAGAAAGAAAGAGTGGGAAATTTTCCGCCGACAGGAAAGGTTGGTGTAGCAAAAATCGGGCCTGTCGGTTCGACTTCCCGACCCGCAACCGCACTGCCAAGACCATTCAGGAGCGGGTTTCACCCGTCCTCATCCGCGCGAGGAATAAGCGGGCGAGTCACGGCCTGCACCCGCCGAGGATTCTGGGCGAGTCGGAGAGACCCTTAGCCGGCAAGCTCCTCGACCCGCTCCCGCCAAAATCAAGATGGCAGGTTGAGCGAGTCCATCCTCCGACCCGCACTCGACTGAGGAGGGTGGCGAGCGGAGGATGCGGGTACACTCAAGCCCGCCCCGCAGAGAATAAAGCAGCAACATGGTAAGAACGACATGCATCAGAAATCAAAAACCAGGCCCATAGGCGGGCGGGGAGAGTCGTAAATAGTTACAGATACAGAATAATTCTTTGAAATAATAGTACCCCCACCCCCCGAGCGAGTTGACTCGAAGCACAGACACGTCTCGACCCAGCGACATTCCGCGAACGGGGAGAATAAAGGGTGGATCAGTACTGGATCCACTTCCATCTGCCCCATCGTTGCATTCCGGTTCGTGGCGGCACGCGAGGATAATGATAATCGCGCACCGCCACCAACTCCTGCTGGGCCAAGCCAACTGGTTCCGAGACACTCTTCAGGCACTCCTCGGTCCGCGTAATGTGCACGCCAGGTGAAGTGACCTCGCCACATTCTGCTGCACGCGGAGCCCCCTCCAAAGCCACGAGCCGAGCCTCGGTCTCAGCCTTTTCTCGGTCGGCCCTCTTGACGAGCTCCTGAAGCAGCAGAGTATGTTTCTGGAACAGACGTGTCACCTGCCTCTTCATCCCCACCGCATCAGTCGGATCGCCCAGGTAATCTGAAACGCCCTCCACGTCAGGCGGAGGCTAGTACCCTTCGCTCAACACCCACCGTCATGCTTTCACCTAGCTGATTGGGCCGGTGGTAGCGTCCGTAGGTTGATGGATAACAAGTATTCTCGCTCTGGGGTTAGGTCTCGAGATGCTCCCACTGCCAGGCTTCCACCTAGCTGACAGAGTTGGGATCCTCGAGTGACGTCGTTATGGTCCTAGAGGGCTGAGTCCGGTGGATGCTCAACACCCACCGTCATGCTTTCACCTAGCTGATTGGGCCAGTGGTACCACCCATAGGTTGGTGGATAGAAAGTATTCTCGCTCTGGGGTTATGTACCGAGATGCTCTCACTGTCAGGCTTCCACCTAGCTGGCAGGGCCGGGATCCTCGAGTGACGTCATTATGACCTTGGAGGGCTGAGTATGGTGGATGTTCAACACCTGCCTTCAGGATTTAACCTAGCTGATTGGGCCGGTTGTTGCGCTCGGAGGTTGATGGATTGCAAGTAATCTCGCTCTGGGGTTAGGTCCCGAGACAGTCCTGTTTCCAGGCTTCCACCTAGATGGCTGGGCTGGGATCCACAAGTGACGTCATTATGACCCAGGAGGGCTGAGTTCGGTGGATGCTCCATACCCACCATCAGGCATTCACCTAGCTGATTGGACTGGTGGTAGCACCCGAAGGTTGATGGATAGCAAGTATTCTCACTCTGGGGTTAGGTCCTGAGATGCTCCGGCTGCCAGGCTTCCACCTAGCTGGCAGGGCCAGGATCCTCGAGTGACATCGTTATAACACTGGAGGGCTACGTCCGGTGGATGCTCAACACCCACCGTCAGACTTTCACCTATCTAATTGTGCCGGTGGTAGCACCCAGAGGTTGATGGATAACAAGTATTCTCGCTTTGGGGTTAGGTCCTGAGATGCTCCCGCTGCCAGGCTTCCACATAACTGGCAGGGCCAGGATCTTGTAGTGACGTCATTATGACCCAGGAGGGCTGAGTCCAGTGGATGATCAACACCCATCATTAGGCTTTCACCTACTTGATTGGGCCGGTGGTAGCGCCCGGAGGTTGATGGATAACAAGTATTCTTGCTTTAGGCTTAGGTCCCGAGATGCTCCCGCTGTCAGGCTTCCACCTAGCTAGCAAGGCCGGGATCCTCGAGTGACATCATTATGAACCTAGAGGGCTGAGTCCGGTTGATGCTCAACACCTGCTGTCAGTCTTTCACCTAGCTAATTGGGCCGGTGGTAGTCTACTATCGCCCTCCCCTCCAGACGTATGATCCTCCTCGCTTCCCACCTAGATGCTCGGTCATCCTTATAGCCCTTGACATCCTTGATGAGAGACTCGAAGCTTTCCTCCTTCTCGCTGGGAGGGGTAGCCGGCGGGAACAAGATCAGCACAAGGTCTCTCGAGGTGATCTCCTCACATCCCTCCACCAACACCTCCATATCTTTCATCATCTGCAAGGTGTAGTCGGCGGTGCTGATGGAGTTGATCCGCAACCTCTCAGCGACCTCGACCTCACTGTAGACCTTTGGCCACTTGGGAGGGACACTCGACTCACCGTCAGACTGGGGGAAGAAGATGTCGGTCTACCGAGTTAGCTCGCTCTGGAGCCCTTTGTTCTCCTCCCGTAGCCTGCCATTCTCCTTCTCTAGCTCGGCGACGCGAGCCTCCTGCTTGGTGGCGCGAGCCTCCCGCTCGGTGGCGTGAGCCTCCAGCTCGGTGGTGCGAGCTCGCAGTTTACTTGCAGCTTCGGCGTCCAGGGAAAAAGTGCAAAGTAAGATTTATATTCATGAAAAATCCCAAGTAAAAAAGGAAGGGGATGGCCGCCACTTACAATCCCGCCTGCAGCTTTTGCGAGCAGATTCTCGGCGACCTTTAGTCATCCCGCCAGGTCAGCGTTGTTGTCCTTGGCGGGATCGTGCTCCTGCTCGGCCTTCAACAGCTGGTGGTTAAGGCTGAAGTCACGGTATACCACCATGTGGTGTATCTCCAAGGCCCGCATCTGGGCCTGCAGATACTCTCGGCCGATCTGTCGAAGCGTCAGGCCCTTGTAGGCCTCAACATCCTCGTGCCCATACAAGCCAAATCCCAGCGCGCAGGCATGCCCGAAGGCAGGTTGACCCCCGACCAGGAGGGATTGAGTGATGACATGGAAACCCGGTGGGTCTGGTCATCCCATCGCACCATCAGCTCGCCGGTCGGTTCTTTTGACTTTCCCCCAAAGCTGAGAAGGGGGTGGCTCTTTGGATGGCCTGGCTCGCGACCCACAGTCTCACTGTAGGAGGGGGAGCGGAGGGCTCGCCACCCTCATGATCTTTTATCGGTGAGCCCTTCAGCGAGCTTGCCAGCGACCCTTCGGGTGTGATATCCGACGATCTGAGGTAGAATTGCAGTTGCTTTCTGGAGACCACTAGTGCCTTCATCTTCTTTGGCAGCGGGGGGGGGGGGGGGGAGGCGAGCTGGATCCTTTGAGTCCAGGTCATTTCTGGCTGGGGGAGGGTCCGCCTAACCCCAGCTCGTCTCGGCAGGCCGCCGCGGCTGCCCGCTCGCGCGCGAGCAGATCTGGTTGGAGTCCTAAGCTCGCATGAGGCGGGTGCTCGGGAATTGATCGCTCCCCTGCAAGAAAGGACTCGGATTAAGGAAACAATAGTCAAAGCCGAGCCCATAAGGAGAAAAGGGAAAAGTATACCTTCGTCGGGTAGAACTTGGAGGAGCGAGTTGAGGCCCCTTTAAAGGAAGAAAACCTCGAATTCCTTCCCCAAGAAGAACTTGTGCGGCTCGACGTCGATGCCGGATAGCATTGGGGGATGGTACACCTCCTCGCTCTTCTACTGGATGAGAAGGAAATATTGCCCAGGCCTCCCTTGATGAAGATAACCTTGGACACCCAGTTGTGGTTTTTGTTTGTAGTCTCATGAATCTTGATGTACGAGCCCATCAGGAAGGCGACCCCGTCGTTGGTCGCATGGTAGGTGAATAGCTTATGGTAGACGAAGAGGATGAATTCAATCTGCTCACGGCGGAGGTGACAGGCGAACGCGACCATCATAGTGATCACATTCGGGTTCAGCTGCGCGGGCACCACGCCGAAGTATTTGAGGATCTGACAGATTTCTGGCTAGAAGAGTAACTGCAACCCCACCTCGAAGTGCGAGATGGGGAAGTACAACTCGTCCTAGTATAAAGTGTTGATGGCCTCGCCCTCTACAGGCCAATGCGCCTCATAACCAGGGTGGACGTACTTGGCTTTGAAGGAGGTGAGCTTGCGCTCGGTGGTATTTCACTCAAAGAAGCAGTAGTCGGCAAACTGCCAGGCACACTTAGACCACCCATCAGCGTCAGGTCGCGTCTTGACCATGAATGCGAAATGGTTGGGGTGCGAGAATAGGTAGAGAGAAGGGCAGCAAAGGGGGGTCTGAATGCAGTTAAGGAGATAGCCAGGGGGTTTGTGAGGGTGCCTATTTATAGAAAACTGAATTTATGACCGAGCTGATCGGTCAGTCCAGCTCGCCAACTCCAGCTCGCTGGCCCGACAACCTATTCTATCCTACTGTGATCTGAACCTAGATGGCATATCATATTATTTCAAATAGCATACAGAACTCTAAAAAATTATTTAAGTTATTACAGTCTGGGTCGTTCGCAGCCCCAAAAATATAGAAGTTCTTAACAAGCAGAAAAAGTCCAATCAGCACGCACGAGTTGGGGGTGCTGGGGGGCAAGGGCCGGTAGGCTTAGCTATGTATCCATTTCCACCTACCTCGGCCTTGCGCGCTCATCCCCGGAGGTCAGCGCCGGTTGAGGAACTCGCAGACCAAGTCCAGGTTGCGACCAAAGGTCTGCAGGTTTTTATCAATTCTCTCCATAACTGGGGTGGGGGACATCATATTGCTCGCCGAGCCGCATTCCACCTTATCTGCAAGCAACACATAGTCCCATTCCAGCGCCTGCAATCTCTGCTCGCGTTAAGCATCGTCCACTCGAAGTTGACGTAGGGCGGCATTCTACTTCTTCAGCACCTCTACCATTTGCCATCCCAGCTCGGAAGGCTCCAGCGAGTCGTCCAGGAAGCTTTCCATCCCGGGGTCAGGGGGAGGCGAGTGGCGAGTATGATCAGAAGATTACCCGACTTAGGATGGAGCAGGGAGACCTGCAAAGACAATCAACTCTGATAGAAAGAAGGTGTGAGTACAACAAAGAAGTATGGGCAAAATGTTCTAGTAAAAGTGGGGATTACGGGATGAGCTCGACAGTCCTTGGAGGGTGTGCAGAGGAGGTAAGTCTAAGTTCTTGCTGCGACCCAGAGGTTGGATTCCAGGGGAGATGAGGTTGAAGCTGGGAATCGGGATGTCTCCGGCCCTTTCCCCCGCGAGTGCAGGAGTAGATACGGGCTGCTGAGGAGTGCGAGCCGGTGACTTGGACTTCAGTGAGTTTATCCACGTGGTCCCAAAGGGGGGTGATTTGCTCTGCAGACAAGAGTTGAGAGAAGTCTGTGTTGGGTATTGTATCCACAATAACCCAGATTTATATGAAGTCACCCTTGAACAAAGATGAATTAAGTTTGTATTTGACGCCTTTTCTTGTTGAGTGCTTGCAGGTTATAATTGTCAAGTGTAGACCAATGTCAGTTTACAATAGGTCACCAAACACAGGACCATGCAATGTAATCCCTCATTGTGTGATCCATATTGTTGACTCATGTGTAACCTCTCTATTGGGATACACTTCATTTTCGAGTACTAAAAATATAGGAGAAAGGCTGGTTGCTGGCTTCATAGAAGAAAATCAATTTTCAGATTAACAAAATTCTTCTAAGTGTATTACTCGAGTAACTTCAGTTATTACTCGAGTAAGATAAAGACTTTTACTCGAGAATAACAGTCATTACTCGAGTAATAATAAAGCTCTTACTCGAGATAGCCTCACCATATACTCGAGTAGCAGAAGTTGCTCTCGAGAAAGCCTAGTGCAGTTCTCGAGCAAACCTTGCAGTATTCAAGTAGATCTTGACTCCTTCTTAAGTAAACTCAAAATTTTAGTCAAAATTTTTCTAAGTATTTTTCTCGAGAAGGCGAGAATTATTTCTCAAGAACCAGGAATTATTTTTCGAGAACCAGAAATTATTTCTCGAGTAGCAGAAATCTCTTCTTGAGTAACAAAAATATTTTCTCGAGATGCACTCTTGCTCTCGAGTAACAGAAGAGTTGTTCTCGAGTAACAGGTCTATTTTTCTCTAGTAAGGATATTCTTTCTCGAGAAGTCAGTTTTCCTCCTCTACACTTTCCTTAAGTATTTCTTCTCGAGAAGTTCATAACTCTTCTCGAGAAACAGAAACTCTTCTCGAGTAATACTTAGCGCTCTCGAGAAATGGAGTTCAGATTTCTGAATTTTCTTAAGTACCTGGCGGATTCGATTTCAAATTTCATTAACTCTTGATTGGTCCACGCGGCTTGCATTTAATGTAATTTAGACCGTTATGAAAGGTCTATAAAAGGTCTTGTCAGAATTGACAAACCCTAAGAAGTATTATATAGAATTCTGAATCATTTTCTACTTTCCAAATCAAGAGGCGTCACTGCTCTATTCTTCATCGCCGAATTTTCTCGATCTAGAGATTCACACAAAAAGGAGTTCACCGATCAAGATTTTCGACATCTCCAAATCTTCTCCTTGATCTTGGTGATCCTAAGTTCTCAGATCCAAGGATTCTCAGATTTCTTCCTCAAATTTTCTGATAGGGCTTTTCAGTTTTTCAAGAATGAAGAACCCGAGATTCAGCCAGATCTGTGAAGACAAGTCAGTGTGTTTTGATTGTAAATTAATTTTATTGTTGTAGGAGTTATTCTACGAGTTGTAGGAGTTATTCTCCATCAAAATATGGTGATGGTGCTTCTGCTAGTAGGTTCACTCACATGCCAGAACATGCTAAAAGAGAATTTGCTGAGGTCTGGAGCCCTACTTCTAAATCTATCATTTTGGATAGTTTAAAACTTGTAGTGGAATTTAGTAGATACAAGGACGACTACTACCCTCATACTGAATGGATGCAGTATGAAAAGTCCATGACTCTAAGAAGGATACATGATATGAAGTATAGTCGTGACGATCATACTGCTCCTCCCAGACCAGTCAAATACTTTTCAAAGCCATACATGTTATTCTAGAGACAAGAAGTCAAACAACAGAAGCATCATAAACAACAGGCTAAGAAGTAATTGAAGATGATCAAAAGTTTTATATATGAGAAATTTTGTGGAATGGGACCTTTCCTGGACAATTTATATATATATATCTTTAAATTTTGATGATCTATATCTTTTGTTGCATAACATTTCTTCCATTCTCTGCTTATTAGGTATGTTATTAGTTTATCTTGTTGTAATTCACCTTAGTGTAGAGGGTTCCGACTTATAAAAATAAGGAGAGATTGTTGGCTATTGTATCCACAATAACCCAGATTTGTATGAATTCACCCTTGAACTAAGATGAATTAAGTTTGTATTTGATGCCTTTTATTATTGAGTGCTTGCAAGTTATAATTGTCAAGTGTAGACCAATGTCAGTTTACAATGGGTCACCCAACACAAGACCATACAATGTAATCCCTCATTGTGTGATCCATAGTGTTGACTTATGTGTTACCTCTCTATTGGGATACACATCATTTTCAAGTACTAAAACTATGGGAGAAAGGCTGGTTGCTGGCTTCATAGAAGAAAATCAATTTTCAAATTTACATAATTGTTCTAAGTGTACTACTCAAGTAACTTCAGTTATTACTCGAGTAAGATAAAGATTTTTCCTCGAGAATAACAATCATTACTCGAGTAAGAATAAAACTCTTACTCGAGATAGCCTCGCTATATACTCGAGTAGCAGAAGTTGTTCTCGAGAAAGCCTAGTGCAGTTCTCGAGAAAGCCTTGCAATATTCAAGTAGATCTTGACTCCTTCTCAAGTAAACACAAAATTTTAGTCAAAATTTGTCTTAGTATTTTTCTCGAGAAGCCAAAGTCATTTCTCGAGAAGGCCAGAATTGTTTCTCGATAACCAGGAATTATTTCTCGAGAACCAGAAATTACTTCTCGAGTAACAGAAATCTCTTCTCGGGAAACAAAAATATTTTCTTGAGATGCATTCTTGTTCTCGATTAACAGAAGAGTTATTCTCGAGTAACATGTCTATTTTTCTCTAGTAAGGATATTCATTCTTGAGAAACCAGATTTCCTCCTCTACACTTTCGTTAAGTATTTCTTCTTGAGAAATTCATAACTCTTCTCGAGAAACAAAAACTCTTCTCTTGTAATACTTACCTCTCTCGAGAAATGGAGTTTAGATTTCTGAATTTTCTTAAGTACCCGACGGATTCTATTTCAAATTTCATTAACTCTTGATTGGTCCACGTGGCTTGCATTTAATGTAATTTAGACCGTTATGAAAGGTCTATAAAAGTTCTTGTCAGAATTGACAAACCCTAAGAAGTATTATACAGAATTTTGAATCATTTTCTACATTCCAAATCGAGAAGCGTCCCCGCTCTGTTCTTCAATGCCGAATTTTCTCGATCCAGAGATTCAGACAAGTAGGAGTTCACTGATCAAGATTTTTTACATCTCCAAATCTTCTCCTTGATCGTGGTGATCCTAAGTTCTCAGATCCAGGGATTCTCAGATTTCTTCCTCAACTTTTCTGATAGGGCTTTTCAGTTTTTCAAGAAGGAAGAACCCGAGATTCAGCCAGATCTATGGAGACAAGTCAGTGTGTTTTGATTGTAAATTCATTTTATTGTTGTAGGAGTTATTCTCGGAGATTGTAGGAGTTATTCTCCAAGTTGTAGGATTTATTCTTCATCAAAATATGGCGATGATGCTTCTGCTAGTAGGTCCACTCTCATACTAGAATATGTTGAAAGAGAATTTGCTGAGGTCTGGAGCCCTACTTCTAAATCTATTATTTTGGATACTTTAAAACTTGTAGTGGAATTCAGTGTACACAAGGACGATGACTACTCTCATACTGAATGGATGCAGTATGAAAAGTCCATGACTCTAAAAAGGCTACATGATAGGAAGTATAGTCGTGATGATCCCACTGCTCCTCCCAGACCAGCCAAATACTTTCCAAATCCATACATGTACTTCCAGAGATAAGAAGTCAAACAACAGAAGCAACATCAACAACATGCAAAGAAGTGGTTGAAGATGATCAAAAGTTTTATATATGAGAAATTTTTTGGAATAGGACCTTTCATCGACAATTTCTATATATATACATCTTTAAATTTTGATGATCTATATCTTTTGTTGCATAACATTTCTTTCATTTACTCTGCTTATTAGATATGTTATTGATTTATCTTATTGTAATTCACCTTAGTGTAGAGGGTTCTGACTTTTACAAATAAGGGGAGATTGTTTGGTATTATATCCATAATAACCCAGATTTGTATGAGTCACCCTTGAACTAAGATGAATTAAGTTTGTATTTGATGTCTTTTCTTGTTGAGTTCTTGCAGGTTATAATTGCCAAGTGTATACTAATGTCAGTTTACATTGGGTCACCAAAAGCAGGACCATACAATGTAATTCCTCATTGTGTGATCCATAATATTGACTCATGTGTAACCTCTCTATTAGAATACACTACATTTTAAGTACTAAAACTATGGGAGAAAGACTGGTTGTTGGCTTCATAGAAGAAAATCAATTTTCAGATTAACAGAATTTTTCTAAGTGTTACTCGAGTAACTTCAGTTATTACTCGAGTAAGATAAAGATTTTTACTCAAGAATAACAATTATTACTCGAGTAAGAGTAAAGCTCTTACTCGAGATAGCCTCGCCATATACTCGAGTAGTAGAAGTTGTTCTCGAGAAATCCTAGTGCAGTTCTAGAGAAAGCCTTGCAGTATTCGAGTAGATCTTGACTCCTTCTCAAGTAAACTCAAAATTTTAGTCAAAAGTTTTCTAATTATTTTTCTCGAGAAGCCGAAGTCATTTCTAGAGAAGGCCAGAATTATTTCTCAAGAATCAGGAATTATTTCTCGAGAACCAGAAATTATTTCTCGAGTAGCAGAAATCTCTTCTTGAGTAACAAAAATATTTTCTCGAGATACATTTTTGTTCTCGAGTAACAGAAGAGTTGTTCTCGAGTAACAGGTCTATTTTTCTCTAGTAAGGATATTCTTTCTCAAGAAACCAGATTTCATCCTCTACACTTTCCTTAAGTATTTCTTCTCGAGAACTTCATAAATCTTCTCGATAAATAGAAACTCTTCTCAAGTAATACTTACCTCTCTCGAGAAATGGAGTTCAGATTTCTGAAATTTCTTAAGTACCCGACAGATTCGATTTCAAATTTCATTAACTCTTGATTGATCCATGTGGCTTGCATTTAATGTAATTTAGACCGTAATGAATGGTCTATAAAAGGTCTTGTCAGAATTGACAAACCCTAAGAAGTATTATACAGAATTCTGAATCATTTTCTACTTTCTAAATCGAGAAGCGCCGCCTCCCTATTCTTCATCGCTGAATTTTCTCGATCTAGAGATTCAGACAAGAAGGAGTTCACCGATAAGGATTTTCGACATCTCCAAATCTTCTCCTTAATCGTGGTGATTCTAAGTTCTCAGATCCAAGGATTCTCAGATTTATCCCTCAACGTTTTTGAAAGGGCTTTTCAGTTTTTTAAGAAGGAAGAACCCAAGATTCAGCCAGATCTGTGAAGATAAGTCAGTGTGTTTTGATTGTAAATTCATTTTATTGTTGTAGAAGTTTTTCTTAGAGATTGTAGGAGTTATTCTCCGAGTTGTAGGAGTTATTCTTCATCAAAATATGGTGATGGTGCTTCTGCTAGCAGATCCACTCCCATGCCAGAACATGCTGAAAGAGAATTTATTGAGGTCTGGAGCCCTACTTCTAAATCTATCATTTTGGATACTTTAAAACTTGTAGTGGAATTTAGTGGACACAAGGACGACTACTACTCTCATACTGAATGGATGCAGTATGAAAAGTCCATCTCTCTAAGAAGGCTACATGATAGGAAGTATAGTCGTGATGATCCCATTGCTCCTCCCAGACCAGCCAAATACTTTCTAAAGACATACATGTACTTCTAGATACAAGAAGTCAAACAGCAGAAGCAACATCAACAACAGGCTAAGGAGTAATTGAAGATGATCAAAAGTTTTATATATGAGAAATTTTGTGGAATAGGACCTTTCCTGGACAATTTCTTTATATATACATCTTTAAATTTTGATTGTCTATATCTTTTGTTGCATAACATTTCTTCCATTTACTCTCCTTATTAGATATGTTATTGGTTTATCTTGTCATAATTCACCTTAGTGTAGAAGGTTCTGACTTCTACAAATAGGCGGAGATTGTTGGTTATTGTATCCACAATAACCAAGATTTGTATGAAGTCACCCTTGAACTAAGATGAATTAAGTTTGTATTTGATGCCTTTTCTTGTTGAGTGCTTGCAGGCTATAATTGCCAAGTGTAGACCAGTGTCAGTTTACAATGGGTCACCAAACACAGGACCATACAATGTAATCTCTCATTGTGTGATACATAGTGTTGACTCATGTGTAACCTCTCTATTGGGATACACTTCATTTTCAAGTACTAAAACTATGAGAGAAAGGCTGGTTGCTGGCTTCATAGAAGAAAAATAATTTTCAGATTAACAGAATTTTTCTAAGTGTATTACTCGAGTAACTTCAGTTATTACTCGAGTAAGATAGAGATTTTTACTCGAGAATAACAGTCATTACTCGAGTAAGAGTAAAGCTCTTACTCAAGATAGCCTCGCCATATACTCGAGTAGCAGAAGTTGTTCTCGAGAAAGCCTAGTGTAGTTCTTTAGAAAGCCTTGTAGTATTCAAGTAGATCTTGACTCCTTCTCAAGTATACTCAAAATTTTAGTCAACATTTTTCTAAGTATTTTTCTCGAGAAGCCAAAGTCATTTCTAGAGAAGGCCAGAATTATTTCTCGAGAACTAAGAATTATTTCTTGAGAACCAAAAATTATTTCTTGAGTAACAGAAGTCTCTTCTCGAGTAACAAAAATATTTTCTCGAGATGCATTCTTGTTCTCGAGTAACATAAGAGTTGTTCTCGAGTAATAGGTCTATTTTTCTCTAGTAAGGATATTCATTCTCGAGAAACCAAATTTCTTCCTCAACACTTTCCTTAAGTATTTCTTCTCGAGAACTTCATAACTCTTCTCGAGAAACAGAAACTCTTCTCGAGTAATACTTTCCTCTCTCGAGAAATGGAGTTCAGATTTCTAAATTTTCTTAAGTACGTGACGGATTCGATTTCAAATTTCATTAACTCTTGATTGGTCCACGTGCCTCACATTTAATGTAATTTAGACCGTTATCAAAGGTCTTGTCAGAATTGACAAACCCTAAGAAGTATTATACAGAATTCTGAATCATTTTCTACTTTACAAATCGAGAAGCGCCGCCACTTTGTTCTTCATTGCTGAATTTTCTCAATCCAGAGATTCAAACAAGGAGTTCACCGATCAAGATTTTTGACATCTCCAAATCTTCTCCTTGATCGTGGTGATCCGAAGTTTTCAGATCCAAGGATTCTCAAATTTTTTCCTCAACTTTTCTGATAGGGCTTTTCAGTTTTTCAAGAAAGAAGAACCCGAGATTCAACCAGATCTATGAAGACAAGTCAGTTTGTTTTGATTGTAAATTCATTTTATTATTGTACGAGTTATTCCCCGAGATTGTAGGAGTTATTCTCCGAGTTATAGGAGTTATTCTTCATCAAAATATAATGATGGTGCTTCTGATAGCAGGTCCACTCCCATGCCAGAACATACTGAAAGAGAATTTGCTGAGGTCTGGAGCCCTACTTCTAAATCTATCATTTTGAATACTTTAAAACTTGTAGTGGAATTCATTGGACACAAGGATGAATACTACTCTCATACTGAATGGATGCAGTATGAAATGTCCATGACTCTAAGATGCTACATGATAGGAAGTATAGTCGTGATGATCCCACTGCTCTTCCCAGACCAGACAAATACTTTACAAAGGCATACATGTACTTCCAGAGACAAGAAGTCAAATAGCAGAAGCGGCATCAACAACGGGCTAAGAAGTGATTGAAGATGATTAAAAGTTTTAATTATGAAAAATTTTGTGGAATAGGACCTTTCCTAGACAATTTCTATATATATAAATCTTTAAATTTTGATGATCTATATCTTTTGTTGCATAGCATTTCTTCCATTTACTCTACTTATTAGATATGTTATTGCTTTATATTGTAGTAATTCACCTTAGTGTAGAGGGTTCTGACTTCTACAAATAGGGGGAGATTATTGGGTATTGTATCCACAATAACCAAGATTTGTATGAGTCACCCTTGACCTAAGATGAATTAAGTTTGTATTTGATGCCTTTTCTTGTTGAGTGCTTGCAGGTTATAATTGCCACACGTAGACCATTGTCAGTATACAATGAGTCACCAAACACAAGACCATACAATATAATCCCTCATTGTGTGATCCATAGTGTTGACTCATGTGTAACCTCTCTATTGGGATACACTTCATTTTCAAGTACTAAAACTATGAGAGAAAGGCTAGTTGCTCGCTTCATAGAAGAAAATCAATTTTTAGATTAACAGAATTTTTCTATGTGTATTACTCGAGTAACTTCAGTTATTACTCGAGTAAGATAAAGATTTTTACTCGAAAATAACAATAATTACTCGAGTAAGAATAAAGCTCTTACTCGAGATAGCCTCGCCATATACTTAAGTAGCAGAAGTTGTTCTCGAGAAAGCCTAGTGCAGTTCTCGAGAAAGCCTTGCAGTATTCGAGTAGATCTTGACTCCTCCTCAAGTAAATTCAAAATTTTAATCAAAATTTTTCTAAGTATTTTTCTCGAGAAGCCAAGTCATTTCTCGAGAAGGCCAGAATTATTTCTCGAGAACCAAGAATTATTTCTCAAGATCCAGAAATTATTTCTCGAGTAACAAAAATCTCTTCTCGTGTAACAAAAATATTTTCTCGAGATGCATTCTTGTTCTAGAGTAACAGAAGAGTTGTTCTCGAGTAACAGGTCTATTTTTCTCTAGTAAGGATATTCTTTCTCGAGAAACCAGATCTCCTCCTCTACACTTTCCTTAAGTATTTCTTCTCGTGAACTTCAAAACTCTTCTCGATAAATAGAAACTCTTCTTGAGTAATACTTACCTCTCTCGAGAAATGGAGTTCAGATTTCTTAATTTTCTTAAATACCTGACGGATTCGATTTCAAATTTCATTAACTCTTGATTGGTTCACGTGGCTTGCATTTAATGTAATTTCGACCGTTATGAAAGGTCTATAAAAGGTCTTGTCAGAATTGACAAACCCTAAGAAGTATTATACAAAATTCTGAATCATTTTCTACTTTCCAAATCGAGAAGCGTCACCGCTCTGTTCTTCATTTCCGAATTTTCTCAATCCAGAGATTCAGACAAGAAGTTCACCGATCAAGATTTTTGACATCTCCCAATCTTCTCCTTAATCGTGGTGATCCTAAGTTCTCAGATCCTAGGATTCTCAGATTTTCTTCCTCAACTTTTCTGATAGGGTTTTTCAGTTTTTCAAGAAGGAAGAACCCGAGATTCATCCAGATCTGTGAAGACAAGTCAGTGTGTTTTGATTGTAAATTAATTTTATTGTTGTAGGGGTTATTCTCCGAGATTTTAGGAGTTATTCTCCAAGTTGTAGGAGTTATTCTCCAAGTTTTTGTAGGAGTTATTTTACTCCGAGTTGTAGGAACTTTGTTCCGAGCTGTAGGATTGTTTTCAATTTGAGAGAATAGTGGAGTAGCCAAGTATAATGTGTTGCTAGATTAGTGAGGTGGAAAGTATATGTACCCAAGGTTGGGGAACTACTATAATTTTTGGTGTCGTCTGTGGTTGCTTGTTTACTTTCTGTGCATCGCTCGTACAATTTTTATTCCGCAAAAAGACACAGAACTCACCTATTCACCTCCTCTAGGTGATTTAGATAGATAACTAAACATTTTCAATTGGTATCAGAGGGAGGTTGTTCATCAAAAGGTTAACACCTTAAACAGATCTGCCCCTAGTTGTCTTAAGAGTATACAAGCATGGACAGAGTCAAGAATTTTGTTAAGCTTCCCATTTGCACTAAGGCAAACTTCCCCATGTGGAAAGAAAGGGTGAAGTTCTTCATGGAAGCAGTGGATCCAAGGATCTTCATGATAGTGGAAAAAGACCCTTACATTCCTATGACGGCCTCCACCATTGAATCCACAAAGAAAGTACCAAAGAAGCTGATGGATCTAGATAAGGATGAGATTGCACTTATCTCTCTAGACAAGAAAGCTAAACATATTATCATAGGTGCTGTCGATGATTCTATGCTATAAAATCTCATTCACTGCAAATCTGCCAAAGAAATATGGCAGTCACTGATTGTGTTGATGGAAGACACTAAAGATGTGAGGTATAATAGAGGATCCCTTTTGAACCAGAAGTATGAGGCCTTCAAGAAAGGCCCTAAGGACAACATAGCAGATACTTTTGAAAATTTCTTCAAGATCGTCAACGACCTAAGGAACTATGGTCGAGTCTTAACCAACAGAGAATTAAACGATAAATTCCTAAGATCCTTAACAAAGGAATGAGATAACAATGTATATGCAATAAGGGAGTTTGGAAAGCTAACTGAGACTGATCCTCAGAACCTCTTCTGGAAGCTGATGTCATATGAGCTTCAAATAAATACAAGAAGTGCTGAAGAAGAGGGAAACTGATCCTCATCAAAGGAGAAGTCTATTGCACTAAAGGCAGACTAATCAAGGAAGGTTAAAGATGCATCACCTGCTCCTGCACAGGAAGAAAGTGAAGAAGAAGACTCGGAGTCGAGCACCTCGGACTCTGAACTATCAGATGGAGAGTTCTCTCTACTCTCTAGACAGTTCAAGAAATTCCTAAGTAAGAAGAAGAAATGGAAAGGCAATGACTTTTCCTCTAGAAGATCACGTCACGATGGTGATCGTCATAAGAAAGACTCAAGTAGCCATGACAGGTATAACTCTAAAATGAACAAACATATTTCATCTGACATTGTTTATTATTATTGTAATAAGCCGGGACACGTTATTATTGATTGCCCACACAAGAAGAAAGAGGGTGGAAGAAGAGAAGAAAAGAAATCCTCGTATGGTAAAAAGAAATCTGAAAGAAGCCTAGTAGCCAAGAAGGCCAAGACTCTCAGTGACTTTGACTCATCTGAGTCAAGTGAGGAAGAGGAAGCCTACTTTGGGCTGATGGCATAGACAGACGAGGAAGAAGAACCCCAGTACACTGGGAAAGTAAACTCTCACACCCCTCTTTCAGAATCTGATGCTTTAGACCATGATCATGAGGACTGCTTTTCTAATAATGAGTCTGAACTCATGATTCAATACAAGAAATTGATCAAAGCCTACGACAAATGTCAAAGAGTCGCTAGAACTCAGGCCAAGGAGATCAAATATCTCAAGGCTGAGGAGAACACTCTGAGAGAGGAAGTCGCAAAGATGGACTCACTCAGAGAGTAATTCGATGTCATAATCAAAGAATACAATAAGGCTCTTGAGGACCTTAACTTGAAAGAGAAAATCATCAAGGAATTGGAAGAACAACTTGCAGCTGAAAAGAAACTGGTTGAAATTTTCTCCAAGCCCAAGATAGTCCTTCCATTTGTTGTTGAATTCTCCACTTAGGCCAAAGGTGTTGGCTTAGGCCATCAGGCTGCTCCTAATAAATCTTCTAGGAGGAATAAAGCTCAACGAAAGAATAAGGCTGTCAAGAAAGCTCTAGCCAATGAAAAGGGGATGGCTCCTCTAGATCAAACGTCGTTTAAGAAGTTCATCTTCCCAATAAACGAGTTTGATCTTGATTCATCCTATGGATACTTTGACAGGCCTACTTATGTTGAGCCTAAGTCACGATACCAAGGATAGACCCATCCTCGAAACTTTGGTGAAAGTGTCTTCAAGGCACCTTATGAGGAAGTTCAAATGAAATACTATGGTCCATATATTCATGGCCATAATGTGAAGAAGGAACAAAAGGCCAAGCCAGTTGTACCTAAGGAAAAGTAGGTGAAAAAGGTTTGTGAATGTCATCATCATGAGGCTTCTACCTCCAGATCAGCCGCCCCTACAAGACCATATATTCAAAAGGTCAAGTAGGAGACTTGGAAAAGGTACAATAGGTTTAATTGTTGCTGTTGCGGTAAAGTTGGTCACTTTGCCGTCGATTGCTAGTTTAATACCAGAAATTTTAAAACTCCTCTAGTTAATCATGTGAGGCATACCACTCGAAATGTTAACACTCCTAGGGAGAGCAGGCTGACAAATAACCAAGGACCCAAACACGTCTGGGTTCCTAAGATAAACTGATTCTATTTTTGCAGGTATGTCCAAAGGCTAACAAAATGCCTATCTGTTATTTGTACAGTGGATGCTCTCGGCACATGACCGGGGTTAGAGCCCTACTTCAAAAGTACTCTCCAGTTGTGAACGGGTCAAAGGTTATTTTTGGAGGTTCGTACATGGGAATCACAAAAGGCTACAGTATGATCACTAACGGTAGTGTATCCTTCTCAAATGTGGCTTATGTTGAAGGATTAGAACATAATGTTATAAGCATAAGCCAGCTCTGTGATAAAGGCTATATAGTAGAATTTCATGCAGACAAATGCTTGATAAAATCAGTGGATAACTTAGAAACGATTCTGAAAGAATTAGTTCCTAAACACCTAGGGGGGGCTGAATAGGTGTAATTCCTTTTTCTACTAAGGCAGAATATCTTTTCAGTTAATTAAACAGAAATAACTAATTTAACATCTAACACAACACAAAATTCACAGAATCACACATTCACAGATTGCACACAGTTTTTATAGTGGTTCCCCAAGGACTGGATACATCCACTTTCCCCCTTCGCCTATCTAGCAGTGTGCTACATTCGGCCTAACTTTTTTCCTTTACCTCAGATCCGCAAATCTTACAGCAGCTCAGAACCCAAACAAGGCTCCTACAACTCAGAGTGAGTCCACACTCCTACAGCTCAGGCAATCTGCCCTACCTCAGCCTTCAATAAGGCCTACAATTCAAAGATAACAATCTCCTACAGATCAGGCTCACAACCCTACCTCAGCCTTCAATAAGGCCTACCATACAGAGATCTAAATCTCTTATAACTCAGCCTTTATAAATCAGGCTTACATCTCAGATCTTAAAAAGATCCTACAAAAAATAGATTTTTCAATGTATTTTACCACCACCCTGATAGAGAGAGAAAGGATGGATGGCTTCTTGATTAGTTCTTGGAAGAATCTGATGGCAGAGAACAACCACTCTTAGCTTTCTTCAATGCTTCTTGAATCTGAACTCAGTAGGGTTGAACTCCTTTGAAGTTGATCTTCAATCAACTTCTTTCTGAAATTCAGATCTTAATCTTAATCATTCTTGGCAGACTGGTTCAGAATCTGCATTTGAGGGACTTGTTGAGAAAAGTCCCTTTCTTCACTTCAATAGATGGAGCACTCTCTCTCCAACTTCTTCTTAGATCTTCTGACGAAAATCTTCTTCTGTATGTGTATATTCTTTTCTCTATCAGTATTTTTATATTAGTATGTTTGTCCCCTATTTCTGCTGAAGGAGAATGCCTTTATATAGACTTTCTCCATGGTAACCGGCTGATCAGGTTTCTAACAAACTTCTAACAGCTCTGACAGTTGCAGTAGACCGGTTGGTAATGGTAGCTCTCAAGTCATCCAGTCACTTCTTGAAACTCTGTATCTGTCAGCAAAGTGTCGAGACTGAACTTCATCATGTGTCGACACAAGTAGACTAAGTGTTGACACAAGCCTTGGTGGTGTCGACACAGCTCCTTTGTTGTTGACACTACTTCTCGACACAGCATCTGTAGAATGTGTCGACACTAATTCTGTGTGTCGACACAATCACTTCTTCTCTTTAACTTTATTGAAACTCTGATGTGTGTCGACACAGTTGATGTCGACAAAGTATTCTGTGTGTCGACACTGCCTCTGTGTGTCAACACAGTTGATATCGACTAAGTCTTCTATGTGTCGACACTGCCTTTGTGTGTCGACACAGTTCATGTCGACTAAGGTTTTCTGTGTGTCGACACTGCCTTTGTTATGTCGACATAGTTTATCTCGACTAAGCTTTTCTGTGTGTCGACACTGCCTCTATTATGTTGACACAGTTTATTCAGGTGTCGACACAGCCTTTCAAAGTGTCGACATAATTGTCTCCAAGTGTCGACACAAGCCTTCATAAGTGACGACACAGCTTCTTCTGGTGTCGACACATGGACTTAGAAACGTTTTCCTGCATTCCTGTATTTACTTAACGTGCACATATAAACTCAAAACAACATCAAATACACCTTGATGCATATCATTGAGTAAGGTGAGGCTTCTTCAAATCTGATACACATTTTTCAATGTACCCAACAATCTCCCCCTATTTGGAGAAGTCATAACCCTTAGTCAATGATATACACCATTCATAACAAACACATATTATGATGTACAAAAACTTTATATGACAGGGTAACTTCTAAACAAAACATATATAAAAAATCATCACAGAATAATAATGCAACCAGAATGAGCATTAATCATGTTTAGTTTCAACTTTTAAAAGTTTCTTTAATAATAGTTTACATAGATTTTTAACACTAAAGATTACAAAGTTGTAAAATCTAGGAAATCTATCCTAAGGCTGCTCAGGCTCCTTAATGACTATGCCTTTGCCTGATTGGATCTTGGCTTGTACTGGAGCATCTGTATCTTCAGCTGGCTTTTTGCCCTTCAGATCCTTCTTCTTTTGTTCTTCAGTCCTTATTCTCTATCTTTCAAAATAATGAAAATGCTTTGGGAAATATTTGCTAGGCTCCTGAGCATTAGGAGGTAGCTTCCCAGCCTTTGCCTTTCTTCTATACTGAAGAATGGCTTCCTGTCTAGCTTCATGCTTTTGCCATTCTTGCTTTATGTACCATTTGCCCCTGTCATGGGTCTTGTCCTTCACAGCCTTCCAAGCAGTCAATATAATATTTCTGGAAGTAGGGCTCCACTGCTCAAAATCAGGCTTCAACTCAGCCTGTTCTCTGAATCTCTTCTTTGACAGTTGAGCTTCTTGCTCCTTATTCACAGCTGCCTCTGACATTTCAAATTTCTCAATGATGACATTTTATTATCCTATGGAGGGCTGTACATTGATTGTACTTCTTGATGAATCATTTCAAAATCTGCTGGAGGGTAAATGACCTGAGCAACTTCAGGTTGGTCCCCTCCAAAATAAGCAGGATGTATACCTGACTCAGCTACATTATCATCATCACAGAGGGGTGGATATCCAAGTGTCGCTCTGATGCTATTAGATATCCATTTAGCATGATCTGAGCCAGCTTTGACTAACACTCTCTCCCTCTTTATGACTTCTCTTTCAATATGATCTCTGAGGTCATCTTTCTAAAATCTGATTTGTTCATCAAGATAATTAACACCATCTTTATAGAATGACTTTAACTTTAATAGCTGTGCAGAAATGGTCTTTTGAGATTGCTCAATAGCTATTTGTACAGCAGCTAGGCCTTCCTGTAATTGCTTATCAAAAGCTGCCTTGGCTTTAACCCTTACTTCAGTCTGAGCAGTAACAATATTCTTCATTTCTGTAACAATCACATTATGTGATTCTGTCAGATTATCATTCATTCTAAGTTGATTATCTAGGACATAGCCTTTCTTAATAGCTATATCATCAACTTGAGTCTTGATTTTTTCTTGATGTGTTGCTAGGAAAACCACAGCATTGCCACCTTTGTGGAAAATATCTGTCATTTCCTTCTTGTGTTGATTTACTTCAAATTTTATTGATTTTATATCCTAAGCCAAGGAGAGTTGCAAATATTTATGGGTCTCATCCATATATTTCTGCATGGCAATCCTTTTTTCATCTAACTTTACCTGCAATGAGACTAATAAGGAGCTATAATCAGTTGCAGGGGCAGATTGTGGAGCAGTTTGCAATGCCCTCTAATAGCTCTGGCTTCTTCTTTTGAATACCATTAGCTTTCTTTTCTTAGCTTGAATTTCTGCTTCCTCTTTAGAAGCTGAGGTACTGGCTATATCAACTCTATCCTTAGGACTAGGAGGCAATTCCTATTCAGTCCTAGGTTGCTACCCCTGAGTCCCTTGCTCTTCCCTTTCTGTTCTTATTTGCTCCTCCTCAATGTTAACTTGCTCCCCCTCAACTTCTTTTTTCTCCCCCTCAAATTCAGTTTGCTCCCCCTCAGTTCTTGCTTGTACTATATCTGGAAACAACTCTTCAAGGGTGAACTCTTGTTTAGTAGGGACTTGAGGCACCACAAACTCAGGAGCATTAGCAGCAGCAGATGTATCCTCCATGATAACATCTTGTGCTTGGCTGTGTAGTTGAGTTAGCTGGTCAACATTAATCAAAGATTCAGTTAGTGTTTCATCCTTATCAATGAGAATTGATTGATTAACCTCTTGAATTACCTCAAGAATAGTCTGTGTAGCCATTTCACTTTCCAAGTGGGTTGGCTCTTTCACAAGATGAGGCTCCCCCTGCACCTGAGCACTATCAGCAATATCTTATGCAGGAGATTTTGCAGGAATCTCTGGCCTCTCTTCATCAGGCATGTCCTTTGTGAGGACTCTGTCCCATCTGGAGATGATCCTTATGTCCATTCTCCTCATATGGTTGATCTTTGAACCAGCAGTTTGTTCCATTACTTCAGGAATTGTTCTAGCCAAGTACAGACTCATAATTCTTCCCAGATTTGGCTTCTTTATACTTTCCTTAATCTTTTCAAAAATTACTACTGACCAATCTGTATTTAGTCTGTAGATAATCCTGGTCATCAGGCTGAACATATAGGCTGAAATCCTATCATGCCCCCTAGCTTGCAGAGAATGACTTTTCCAACCACTTCTGGAAGGAATTTTCCTTCCTGATTCATTCCTTTTCTGTTCATTGCATATCCAATCTTCATGGTGGGATCCAATCCACACCATTGGAGTGCTTCCCTAGTCTTTGATGATGGTACTTCTTCTTCTTCTTCTTCTTGTGTTCTTGGGAGTTGAAGAGTTTTCCTTAAGCTCTTCAAAGTAAGTTTAACCTTAGTTCCCTGAACTGTAGATTTGATCTCAAATCCAGTAGAATCTAAAGTAGCTGCGCCATAGAAATCTAGTATTCTTTCTTCCAAATCTTTATAGGTTCAGATACCAGAAATTCTAAACCATTTTCAGCAATTAGGGTTACTACTGCTTTAATGTCGGGTTCTGTATTAGCAAAGGCGTTGCGTACCAGCTCATAGCCTTCGTTGACACTATCTTCTAGCTTTGGCGCCATTAGGGTTGAGAGAAATCTTGAATTTAGAAGAGAGAATTTGTCGACACAGGGTTTTGTTCTCGAGAGCGTGTCGACAGACTATGTTGTTGACATATTTATACATTTTTAAATAATGAAGGTGAAAAGGCACGTCATAATTCTCTTAATGTGTCGACACTGTTGAAAAGTGTCGACACAGACTTCTAATGTCTCGACATCAGTAGATTGTTAGTGTCGACAAAACTTCTGG
The DNA here is from genome assembly GCA_039583875.1 of Platanthera guangdongensis. Taxonomy (NCBI): domain Eukaryota; kingdom Viridiplantae; phylum Streptophyta; class Magnoliopsida; order Asparagales; family Orchidaceae; genus Platanthera; species Platanthera guangdongensis. Next base: position 36,100,321 of record CM077164.1, on the reverse strand, counting down.
ATGTGTCGACACAACTTCTCTGAAGAGTCAACACCTATTCTCTAGATGTGTCGACACCACTTCTCTGGAGTGTCGACACCAATTTTCTAGATGTGTCGACACCACTTTCCTGGAGTGTCGACACCAACTACTATGTGTCGACACAGACAACTTCTTGTGTCGACACAATTTTACTTAGCCAAAATTGTTAAGTTAATGTATGTTCAACATACCTAATTCAATTTTGAAATTGTTGAATTTAGTTTCATCTAAAGGCTTAGTAAATATGCCAGCTAGTTGTAAATTAGTACTAACAAATTCTAAAGAGATATCTTCTTTCTCTATATGATCTCTAAGAAAATGGTATCTTATTTCTATATGCTTTGTTCTACTATGAGAAATAGGATTATGAGCAATAGAAATAACACTAGTAGAATCACATAATAATGGAGTTCTACTTACCTGAATACCATAATCTTCTAACTGATGTTGTATCCACAACAGCTGTGCACAACAACTTCCAGCAGCAACATACTCAGACTCAGCTGTGGAAATTGCCACACTGGTCTGCTTCTTACAGCTCCAAGACACCAATCTACCCCTAGAAATTGACAGGTTCCTGTTGTGCTTTTACTATCTACTTTACAACCTGCAAAGTCTGCATCTAAATAGCCCATTAGTAGAAAATCTATATTCCTAAGATACCAAAGGCCTAGATTAGGTCTGCCCTTAAGATATCTCAAAATCCTTTTGACAGCAGTAAGATGAGATTCTTTAGGGCAGGATTGGTACCTAGCACAGACACATGTAACATACATGATATTTGGTCTACTAGCAGTCAGATATAGGAGGGATCCAACTATTCCTCTATACAAAGTTTCATCTACAGGTTTCCCTGCATCATCTTTACTAAGAGATACACTTGTCCCCATTGGAGTTCTCTTGGCAGTGGATGACTCCATACCATACTTCTTAATTAACTCCTGTGTGAACTTAGACTGGGATATGGACAAGCCATCATCAGTCTGTCTTACTTGGAGACCCAAGAAGAACTTAAGTTCTCCCATACCGCTCATTTCAAATTTCCCTTGCATAAGTTTTGCAAAGTTTCTACAAAGGTTACTTTCAGTAGAACCAAATATTATGTCATCAACATATATTTGGACTAGGATTATCTTTCTTTTGGATTCCCTAAGGAATAGAGTCTTGTCTATTTTCCACCTTGAGAATTTGTTCTCAATGAGGAAATTAGACAGGGTTTCATACCAAGCCCTTGGGGCTTGTTTCAACCCATATAAAGCTTTTCTAAGTCTATAGACATAAGTAGGATTAAGTGGATCAACAAAACCTGAGGGCTGCTCTACATAGACCTCCTCTTTTAAGTCTCCATTTAATAAAGCAGACTTAACATCCATCTGGAACACTTTGAAGCCTTGATATGCTGCATAGGCTAGAAATAGCCTGATAGCTTCCAGTCTTGCCACAGGGGCAAAAGTCTGATCAAAGTCTATGCCCTCCTCCTATCTGTATCCTTTGGCAACTAGTCTTGCCTTGTTCTTCACTATGATCCACTCTCATCAAGCTTGTTTCTATATATCCACTTTGTCCCTATGACATTGTTGCCCTTTGGTTTTGGAACCAAATCCCAGACCTTGCACCTTCCGAATTGATTCAACTCCTCCTGTATTCAATCAATCCAGTGAGGGTCTTGTATTGCTTCTTCAAATCTCTTGGGTTCCACTTGAGATAAGAAGCTAGAGCAAAGAACTGTGTTCAAGTTCATGCTCCTTATTTATACTCCTTGTCTTGGATCACCAATGATCTGGTGTGCAGGATGATCCTTCAACTGTCTAACTGCTGGAGGTAATCTATCAGCAGTTTGACCTTCTCCAATCTCTTCATTATGTTGCACCTCATGGTCTTCATCAGCATCTTGAGTGTCTTGTACTCCCCCTGGACAGCAACTATCATTTTCCTCATCCTGCTTTGCAGTTGGAACTTCTCTGATAGTAAGCTGGTCCATCTTCTGCTGTATACTGTGGAGCTATAAGAACTACTTGACAACTCACTATTAATAAGTCAAGTTTCATCAAAGATGACATGAACTGACTCTTCTACAACTTGAGTAGCCAAATTGTAGACCCTATAAGCCTTACTATTGTTGTTGTACCCAACAAATATCCTATCTTGGGATTTGGCAGCAAACTTAGTTAGGTGAGATTTTCCATTGTAAAACACATAACATTTGCAACCAAAGATCCTAAAATAGGATAAATTTGGTTTTCTGCCCTTCACAATCTCATAGGGTGTCTTTTTGTGGCTTTTGGTGATGGAAGCCCTATTGAGCACATGACATGCAGTGTTTACTGCCTCAGCCCAGAAATATTCTAGGAGAGAAGTATCACTCAATAGTGTTCTTCCAGACTCAATCAATGTCCTATTCTTTCTCTTAGCAATGCCATTTTGCTGATGTGTTCTAGGTGAGGAGAATTCCTGAAGAATCCAAAATTCTTCACACAGCCTTGTCATATTTTCAGATTGGAATTCAGTTCCATGGTCACTTTTGATTTTGACCACTGAACTATCTAATTCATTCTAAATTTGTTTGACAAAATTGTAGAAGACCTTTGGGGTTTCAGATTTCTGTCTCAGAAAAAATACCCATGAGAATCTAGAATAGTCATCTACAACAACAAAAGTTTAGACCTTCCTACCTAGGCTCTGAACTGGCATAGGACCAAATAAGTCCATATGCAAGGAGGATCTAGTCTGCTTGCCTTTTTGACAAGCTGAACATATTTCATCCTTATAACACTTAACTTGAGGACCATTCCTCACTAACTCTTTACTAAAGAGTTGGCCAATTGTCTTGTAATTAAGATGAGCTAGCCTATTATGCCATTTGATACAATGAGAGACTTTCTCATCAGCCACAAGACATATAGGAGAATTTTTATTCTCACATACAAAATTTAGGCAGTATACATTTCTTTTCCTATAGCCAGTCAATATGATTTTTTGATCACTTGATCTCTTGATTTGACATCCATTCTTGACAAATGAAATGTCATATCCTAGATCACTCAGCTGGCTTATGCTTATTAGGTTATGTTTCAAACCCTTTACATAAGCTACTTGAGTGATTGTAATTGAGTTGTTAGAAATGTTACCAAAACCTTTGATGATTTCCTTTTCAGAACCACCAAAGATTACTCTAGGCCCATTCAGCATAGGTGAGTAGTCCTTCAACAATTCCCTTGTTCCAGTCATGTGCCTGGAACATCCACTGTCCAAGTACCATATAAGGGCATGGCAACTTGGACTCACCTGCAACAAAGATTACTTAACCTTAGAACCCAAATAACTTTTGGGTCCTTGGTTCAAGTTAGTCTGAAACTTAATAAATCTGCCTGCAACTTTTCTAACAAGCAGACTGCTATTCTGCTTGACACTGGTATTGTGCCAACAGTCTAAGGCATAATGGACTATCTTGCCACAGCAATAGCACTCAAACTTATTATACCTCTTTTTAGGTATAATCTTAGTTGTATTGTTTGCAGTAGGTCTTTTGTTTTGTGCTGGGGCTTTGCCTTTCTTATTTGACTGTGCAACCCATGCAGTTTTCTTAAAGCCTATTCCTGTCTTTCACTTTTGTGACACAAAGTCATCTATTAAGGGTAGGATAGATTTTGGCTTAGAGAAACTAGCCACAATCTCCTTCTCTTTCTGAAGTCTACTTTCCAGACTTTTAATCTGATCATTTTTTAATGTGATTGTTCCCATTTGAATAACAGTTATGTTCTTCAATTTGTCAATCTCATTCATCTTTTGATCCAGCAGCTTCTCTGAATTAAATGCAACCAACTTAAGAGCTACATTTTCCTTAGCCTGATTTTTGGCCAGGTTTTTGCTTCTCTTAAGTGCCTGCAATAAATCTCCATATTCATCTATCAGCTGATGAATATCTCCTTTAGATTCAGACCCATATTCATCTCTTGATGGAGATGCATCTGATTCTGACCTAGTGAAGTAATCAGAATCTACAGATACACTTTTTACCTTACTGGGGCCAGACTAATCCTGGCACTGGTCTTCTTCAGACACTGCCATCAATCGTTTGCACTGATGGTCTTCCTGCTCATAGATAGAGTCTAGTAACTGCATGAACTCATCCTCTTCTTCTGCAAACAGACCAATATATGCCTCAGCCTCAGATTCAGTCTCTGAAGTTGATTGATCTGTCAAACTTTTCTCTTTCTCAGGAACTAAGGATTTCTCCTTCTTGCTCTTGTGCTGAGACTTCTTTCTATTAGCAGACTCCTTCCTTTTGTCTGGACAGTCAGCCACAACATGTCCAGCTTTGTTGCAGCAATAGCATATAATCTTGGATGTAGTTGACTTGCTAGGCTTTGTCCCATTCCTGTCCTTTCTGGATGATTTCCTCTTCTGATAATAATCATCCTTGGTCTGAGATGTGGAAGACTTAGATTTCCACTACTTCTTCTTTAAGAATATCTGGAACTGCCTTGAGAATGCTGCAAAGTCTTCATCAGAATTACTGCTATCTGAACTGGGATTATCTGAATTTTCTGAGATCATTTCTGCATCTCTCTTAGGAAAAGATGGAGACATTCTCCTATTCTTCATTGTGGCTTCTACTTTGAAGGCCACTGACTTTTCTTTATAGTCACCCTTTGTAATTTTCTCTTCCTCCTTTCTAGCCAACAGATGCATCTCATAAGACAACAATTTGCCAAACAATGTTGGAGGAGAAATCTCAGCCAGTCTGGCCACTTCCCTTATGGCACAGATCTTTGTATCTCATTCCTTAGTCAAAGACCTAAGGAATTTGTCATTCAGCTCATAAGTACTGAATATTATTCCATAATACATTAGTTCATTGACAATCTTATAGAACTTCTTATAACATTCAGTTATACTTTCAGACTTGGCTTGTCTGAAACTCTCATATTCTTGATTAAGCATAGACTTTTTATCTTGTCTAACCTCTTCAGAACCCTCCATGTAGACAATCAATGTGTCCTACATCTCCTTGGAGGTTTTACAGAGAATTAGATTCAGGAATGTTGAATCATCAATGGAACTTACTATAATGTTCTGGGCTCTTTTATCCATTGTGGCCAAGATGATCTCATCCTTAGTCATCTCTGAAAAATCCTTTAGAATTTTTTGATTGGCATCAAGAACAGAAATCTTCATAGGAACATATGGTCCTTCCTTAACTGTTATGTAAATTCTAGGATCAGAAGCCTCCATAAATAATCTGACCCTTTCCTTCCATATTCCAAATATCTCCTTCCTGTAGATAGGCAATTTCATTGCACCAAGTTCTTTATGATTTTCTCCTGAACTCATTTTCTTGAACTTATTTCTGCCTTATAGATCTCACTCAGACTGTTAAGTCTATCTTTGAGAAACCTGTCGTTTATACCACTTGAAAGAATTAGTTTCTAAACACCTAGGGGGTGAATAAGTGTAATTCCTTTTTCTAGTAAGGCAGAATATCTTTTCAGTTAATTAAACAGAAACAACTATTTTAACAGCTAACACAGCACATAATTCACATAATCACACAATCACAGATTGCACATAGTTTTTATAGTGGTTCCCCAAGGTCTTGGTACATCCACTTTCCCCCTTTGCCTATCTAGCTGTGTGCTAGATTCGGTCTAACTTCTTTCCTTCACCTCAGATCCGCAGATCTTACAGCAGCTCAGAACCCAAAAAAGGCTCCTACAACTCAGAGTGAGTCCACACTCCTACAGCTCAGGCAATCTACCCTACCTCAGCCTTCAACAAGGCCTACAACTCAGAGATAACAATCTCCTATAGCTCAGACTCACAGCCCTACCTCAGCCTTCAACAAGGCCTACCACACAGAGATCTAAATCTCCTATAACTCAGCCTTTATAAATCAGGATTACAGATCAGATCTTAAAAAGATCCTACAGAAAATAGATTTTTCAATGTATTTTACCACCACCCTGATAGAGAGAGAAAGGATGAATGACTTCTTGATCAGTTCTTGGAAGAATCTGATGGCAAAGAACAACCACTTTTAGCTTTCTTCAAAGCTTCTTGAATCTGAACTCAGTAGGGTTGAACTCCTTTGAAGTTGATCTTCAATCAGCTGCTTTCTGAAATTCAGATCTCAATCTGAATCATTCTTTGCAGACTGGTTCAGAATCTGCACTTGAGGGACTTGTTGAGAAAAGTCCCTTTCTTCACTTCAATAGATGGAGCTCTCTCTCTCTCTCCAACTTCTTCTTAGATCTTCTGACAAAAATCTTCTTCTGTATGTGTATATTCTTTTCTCTATTAGTATTTCTATATTAGTATGTCTGTACCCTATTTTTGTTGAAGGAGAATGCCTTTATATAGACTTTCTCCATGATAACCGGCTGATCCGGTTTCTAACAAACTTCTGACAGCTCTGACAGTTACAGTAGACCGGTTGGTAATGACAGCTGTCAAGTCATCCAGTCACTTCTTGAAACTCTGTCTTTATCAGCAAAGTGTCGAGACTGAACTTCATCATGTGTCGACACAAGTAGACTAAGTGTCGACACAAGCCTTGGTGGTGTCGACACAGGTCCTTTGTTGTTGACACTACTTCTCGACAAAGCATCTGTAGAATGTGTCGACACTAATTCTGTGTGTCGACACAATCACTTCTTCTCTTTGACTTTGTTAAAACTCTGCTATGTGTCGACACAAGTCCTGTGTGTCGACAAAGTCTTCTGTGTGTTGACACTGCCTCTGTGTGTCGACACAGTTGATGTCGACTAAGTCTTCTGTGTGTCGACACTGCCTCCGTGTGTCAACACAGTTGATGTCGACTAAGCTTTTTTGTGTGTCGATACTGCCTTTGTTATGTCGATACAGTTTATGTCGACTAAGCTTTTCTGTGTGTCGACGCTGCCTCTATTATGTTGACACAGTTTCTTCAGGTGTCGACACAGCCTTTCAAAGTGTCGACACAATTGTCTCCAAGTGTCGACACAGCTTTTCTCAAGTGTCGACACAAGCCTTGATAAGTGTCGACACAGCGTCTTCTGGTGTCGACACATGTACTTAGAAACTTTTTCCTGCATTCCTGTATTTACTTAACCTGTACATATAAACTCAAAACAACATCAAATACACCTTGATGCATATCATTGAGTAAGTTGAGGCTTCTTCAAATATGGTACACATTTTCCAATGTACCCAACAGATTCTATCAGGCACTCATAGTAGAAATATATTTTGTTTGAATTTTATTTGCTTAAACTCTTCTACACCAGTGTGCTTTTTGGCTAAAGATAATGCGTCTCTTGGTCACCAATGACACAAGAGATTAACACATATAAATTACTAAACTATTAATAAATTATTTTCTCTTAACTTAGTATGTGATGCGCCCAACATTAAGTGTGTTAAAGATAACCTTGTTATGCATGCATAAAAAGCAAGCAAATAAGGGCTACCTTTAAAAGTATTATTGGCAAAGATTCTAGCAGGTGTTTACACATACTTCATATGGACTTGTTCGGTCCCCTACAAATTAGAAGTTTGGGAGGTAAGTATTATACACTGGTTATTGTAGATGAATACTCTCATTTTATATGGGTGTTCTATCTAAAACACAAGTTAGATACTTTTGATATTGTCACTAATTTTGTCAGGTAGATTCATAATGAATACAACTGTTCAATTGTCAAAATCAGAAGTGGCAATGGAACAGAGTTCAAATCTGGGGCCATGACAGAATTTTGTGAAAGGCTAGGTATCTTTCATGAGTTTTCTCTCTTTATACTCCTCAACAGAACGGAGTCGCTGAGAGAAGGAATAGAACACTCATAGAGGCCTGCAGAACCATGTTGAGTGATGCCACACTACCAGAATATTTCTGGGCTGAAGCCGTCAACACTGCTTGTCACGTGCAAAACAGAGCACTCATAAATAAGAACCATGATAAAGCACCTTACGAACTACTAAAGGTCAGGAAACTGACTATTTAATATTTTAGAATCTTTGGTAGTAAATGCTTCGTACTTAACAATGAGAAGTATCACACCACTAAGTTCAGTGAAAAGATTTTTGAATGTATTTTTGTAAGATATAGTAGCTATAGTAAGACATATGATTTTTAACAAGAAAACCCTGGTCATAGAAGAATCTATTATTGTTGTATTTGATAAGACGAGCTTGCTACAAAGCTGCTCTTCTAGTATGTTTGTTGAAGATGCAGGTTCAAGACTAAAGGAATTAAGCTTGGATGAGACAGTTAAAGAAAAAGGTCAAGAGTTCATCAAGATCACCACTCCAACCCCATTTGGAGAGGTTGATCACCATCATGAAGATATCATTCAAGCTTATGAAGTCACTCTAGTGGTAGAGAAAGCTCTAGATGCAAGGACTTTAGAGCTCAGACACTTAAAGGCTGACCCGATTAATCAAATCATAGGAGACCCTCGTGATGGTGTTAGAACTCGTAGAGGTACAGCTAATGAGAATTTGTATTTGAGTTTTCTCTCGCAGGTTGAGCCAAAGAAGTTTAAGAAAGCAAACAAGGATGCATCTTGGGTAATGATAATTGAAGAAGAACTGAATCAATTCAAACGTTGTCGAGTCTGGAAGTTTGTGCCAAGACCCAAATGAAAGAACGTGATTGGAACAAAACGGGTCTACCGGAACGAGATGGACGAAGGTGGAACAATAATCAAAACAAAGCCAGACTCGTCGCCAAAGGGTATAGACAAGAATAAGGGAACGACTTCGACCAGACATATGCTCCAGTAGCAAGACTTGAGGCAATCAGGTTGTTCTTAGCATATTTTGCACTCAAAGGTTTCACTGTCTACCAAATGGACGTGAAGTTAGCTTTCCTTAATGGTGGCATAAAGGAAGATGTATATGTGGAACAACCTCCAGGTTTTGTTGATCCTGAACAACCTAATTCTGTTTATTTATTATTTAAAGCGCTATATAGTTTGAAACAAGCTCCACAAGCTTGGTATGAAATGTCGTCTAATTTTCTTGTTGAGAACAAGTTCACAAGGAGAAAGATAGACAAGACATTATTTCTTAGGGAAGTAAAAGACAAGATTTTGCTAGTGCAAATCTATGTCGATGACATCATTTTTGGCTCTACTGATGACAACCTCTGCAAGAAGTTTTCCAAACTTATGCAAGGGAAGTTTGAAATGAGCATTATAGGAGAGCTGAAGTATTTCTTAGGACTTCAGGTGAAACAATCTGAGGATGGAATTTTCATCTCTCAGATGAAGTTCACCAAAGAGTTGATTAAGAAATTCAAAATGGAGAGTGCAACCTCTATGAGGACTCTAATGGGTTCAACTATGTATCTAGAAAAAGATGAGAAAGGGTAACCTTTCGATGAAACCAAGTACAAAAGCATAATTGGATTCTTGCTCTACCTTACTGCTAGTAGGCCAGACATCATGTTTTCAACATGTGTGTGTACTAGATATTAGGTGAACTCTAAGATATCTCATTACACTACTGCAAAGCGAAATTTAAAATATCTTAATGGCACACCAAATCTTGGCTTATGGTTTCCAAGAAGTAATGATAACGAGCTAATCAGATTTTCAGATGCAGATTTTGTAGGTAGTAAAGATGATATAAAGAGCACTTTCGGGACTTGCCAATTCCTTGGAAGGAGACTCATCTCATGGAGCAGCAAAAAGCAAAATTATGTCGCAATCTCCACGACCGAGTCTGAATACATATCTGTCTGCAGCCGTTGTGCACAATTACTCTGGATCAATATTCAACTTGAAGACTATAACTTGAAGGTCAAGGACATTCCTCTATTCTGTGACTCCTTCAGTGTAATTGCAATAGCCAACAACCCAGTCTCTCACAGCCGGACAAAACACATAGAGCTGCGGTACCATTTCCTCAGGGAGCATGTGGAGCATGAATACATCAATCTCCAATATGTTCCAACCGACATGAAGGTTGCAGACATATTCACGAAGCCACTAGATGAGGCCAAGTTCTCGTTCTTCAAAACAGATCTTGGCATGCTCAACAAGGAATGATGAAGAAAAGTGTCACACGACAAGTTCAGAATTAGATTACTTCTTAAAAATCAAGAAAACTCTAAGTCTGGACTTCATTTCTCGAGTACATCATTTATTCTCGAGAACATTAGACTTGTTTCTTGGGAAGAATAACTATACTCGAGAACAAGACATCTTCTACTCGAGAACAAACTCTCTTCTACTCGAGAACTGATATCTCACTCGAGAAGTCTGATGCAAAATCTCTCTCAAGTTCAAAATTTTGATATTGGAACCCGGGCACTTCAGCCGCCATACTCCAGGTATTTTAGCATTATTTATATCATTAATCATCAAGCTTTAGGGTATATATATATATTGTCCAGAAATTTCCTCTTCCCGAAGTTCAAAATCTCTCTCTCGAGAAAAACTCTTCACCTTCTCCGTCTCCGCCGCACTGCCGCAAACAACCCTATCTCTCTTCTCGTCGGTCAGCAGACATTTCGTTCCTCAAATTAATGGCTCCCACATCAAAGTTAGGCATCGGCAGCGAACTCATATCCACTGGAATCGGCGAAATTTCTAACGATTTTAGAAACGTCCCATCCTGCTCGACACCGCCAGACTATCTTTTAATTTTGAACACCCTTGCAGAGTTCTAATTTCTGATGTGGAAGAATTTTTCCAGAATTCCAAGGTCAAGCGTAATGACAAACTTCTAAAAACCAAGGTATGAGACATCAAAATCAAGATGACTTCAACCTCTATTTCACAGTTTTTGTGACTGCTGCTGATTAACATGGAAGATGATCTAATAAGTTCAGGATATGAAAGGGTTTACAGGTTCTATGGCCTTACCGACTCAACAGTCACAATCTGCCGCCAACATATGAATGCATAAAGCAAATTACTTGCAGATATTCTTGGAAAAATCCTTTTCTGCCGCACCAGTTCTATTAGCTACATCACTACAGAATTCTTTGATATGACGACTGTTATAATCTGTCGAAAGAAGTTTCAATGGTGGATGATGATTTTCGACAAAATCAAGGCAAGTATCAAAAATCCCAACTATGGAAGGATCTTGTCTCTCTATCTAAATCAGATGATGCTAGAGGTTTTTTGTTATGGATAAGGGCATGGTTCTGCATCACATGAAAAAGGTCTCCATCTCCTCCATCCAGAGATGAGAAATCAAGATTCATAAACCAGACCAATCTCCAATGGCAGATGAAGATGAAGTCAGGACTCCATGTCCCTTCTCTCATCAAATAACTGACTCAGGTGATCCAGTTATTGAGGGGGAGCCAGCTACATCTATACAAGAGCAGCCTACTCAAATTCCATCTCCAACCCCAGTCCATATAGACTCTCAAGCCCAAGTCATAACTTCACCTGCTGCTATACATACAATTCTAGAAGAAGATTCAACCTCATCTACTGCTGCCAAGGACACTTCTCTACAAGAAGACAGCTCAGCATTTATTACTGCAGATCTGCCTGATCAAGAAATTCTGGCTGATGCCCAAGAAAATTATCAAATACTGTCTACAGCTAAGACATTGACAAGATGATAGAGGAACTCTACTCTAAAGAGCCTTTATCCCCTCCTCCTAAAGGACATTTATCCCCTCCTCAACTAGAAAAACCATCTGAACCTGAACCATCTCTCCCCCAGTCACCTGTTGAAGATGTACATGATGAAGATATTGTCTCTATTTCTGACACAGAAGAAGAAGTTCCTCCTGAAGCTGCTGAATCTCCTCTTCCAAGTCTACACTTCAACATTCCCACTTTCCTAGGTGGTGATGCTGAATATGAAGTAACTACAGCCAGAAGAAAATAGATTTCTACATCTACTGTACACATTGAAGAAATAGTTCCATGGACATCTTGTTAACCCAGAAACGGCGATCCTTCCCAAGGTAGACAGCTGACTAGTCGCGATCCTCAGATTCTCCCTTTCGATCGCGACAAGTCCCAAGGTAGGCAGACAGTTTTCCCTGTCCGCCTAGGTCTCTTAGCAACCGCGTGCCCTGCAGGACGGCAGGCTGTTCCCATAGCTCACCCTCGCAGGCCATGCGGTTAGGCCCGCTACCCGTGCAGTGCTTTTCCTTGCAAGAGTCCGCTAACAGCACCACCAGAGGCGGCCTCCCAGTCCGCCCAAGGGGCGGCGGCCTCCTGCCTCCGTCCGCCGAGGCCGCCCACCAGGGGCGGCCTCCCAGTCCGCCCAAGGGGTGACGGCCTCCTACTGCCGTCCTCCGAGGCCACCCACCAGGGGCGGCCTCCCAGTCTGCCCAGGCCGCCTGCTAGGGGGCGGCCCCGTTCTCTCCCCGTCTCCTGCCGCCTGCTTCACCGGCCAACCTAGCGGACTCGATTTTCCAGTCTGCGGAGTCCGCGAAGGTCGTTATGCTGACATCACTGGGCCCCGCGTCTTGAAGATCCTCCCCAGGCCTATAAATAGCCCCTGATGCCTCTCATTCAGGGGTTCCGGAGGTGGAGACAAGGCCTGCAAGCAGACCCTGCGGACTCAGTTTTCCTGTCCGCGTAGTCCTCCACAGTTGACTCAGCAGACCCTGCAGACTCAGTTTTCTTGTTCGCGCAGTCCTCCACTGTTGACTCAGCAGACCCTGCGGACTCAGTTTTCTTGTCCGCGCAGTCCTCCACAGCTTACCTGCAGCTTGCCAGCAGACTCTGCAGACTCAGTTTTCCAGTACTCCAGCTGCTAGCAGCCTCTTTTACTTAGTCTCTGGCAGCATCTTTTCTTTAGTCTCTGGCAACTTCTCCTCCCTTAGCCGCCAGCTTCCCTTTGTACCCCCTTTAGTGCTTTGTTGTGAAGTTGTACTAGTAAGCTTGTAACCTATAGCTATTAATCAAAGGAAAGCCTGTCGCAAGAGTGGTATTTAGGCAGCAGCGGGCGAAGTGTGTTGTTGCCGCTGCTAGCGGCCGCTTCTCCCTTCTCTCTGCTCAGCAAGCTTGCTCTCCGCTCAGCAAGCCTTGCCCTCTGCTCAGCTCAACTCTTCTCGGCAACCAACCTGCAAGCGCAACCGTCACATTAGTCATCTGTTCGACAGCTCCTGATCAACCTCCTCCTTCTCCTCTCTTGATCAACCCTCTCTGTTGATCAAGCTTATCCTCTCCTCTATCCTTGCAACCCTCCTTGATAAGCCGCTTGCTCCACTCTCGAGCACTCAGAGGCTTCCTTCCTCCGTTCTCTTCCTCTCCTTGCTTGTGAGACCGAACACCCCGTCCGTGTTAGCTGGCTGGTGCCCCGCGACGTTTTCGCGCATCAACAGTTAACACACGACCTTCAAATCCGGTCAGACGGTGAACAACGACAGTTATCCATGTCAGATCATCACTCAGCCATGAAACTTGCACCAAGTCCCAGTGAAGATCCTCTATAGGAAGCCTTTGAGCAGTCGCGCCGTGAGAATGCTCAACAGTTCCAAGCAATCAACAAAGTTCTTGCTGCAATCACACAATAACTAGGGGCTCATTCAGCAACTACTCTAGCTGCTCCAGCTGCTCCAATCAACCCAACACCAACATCGGAGCATCAGCAAGCTTATTCTCAAGCTTGCCCGCCGTTCTATCCACCTTACACCCCAAACTTTCTGCAAGGGCCTGCAGCCCCTTTACGACCTCAAGACGAAGAGTTCGCCGCTTGCCAAAACTTCTTCCGGGGAGCAGCTCGGGGAAGTCCTGCAAGATTTCTCAACTTTCAAGGAAGTCATCCTTGCCCCCCAGCTCCTGCCTTTGCTCCTGCAGTAGCTTTTCCCTTCTTTTCTCCTGCTTCCTTCACAGCTATAGCCTATGCTCCCTTTAATCCTTATGCTGTGGGAGAGCAGTAAGAGCCTTCACCCTTTTCAGAGAACGTTCGTCATGAACCTACTCCAGTTAACTTCAGAGAGCCACCGTTACCCATCTATACCGGAGAGACTGATCCAGTAAAGCATCTGCAAGCTTTTGAGTCAGCTGTTGCTCTCAAGACTCTTACAGATGCAACTAAGTGCAAGCTCCTTGTGACAACCTTTGATGGGCAAGTGAGGGACTAGTTCTATGACCTCCGTCCTCACTCCATCACTTCCTTCGTTGATCTACAAAGAGAGTTTATTTTCAGATTCTCTACCTCCTCCAAGAGAAAGGGCGGTCCTGAAGCCCTCTTTGAGATTAGGCAGCGCAGTGATGAATCTTGGTCTCAATTTGTTGATCGATTCCAGAGAGAAATTCTGGACATCAAAATCGTTGATCAAGAAATGTACCGAGTGGCTCTTATCCACGGTCTTCGTGAAGGGCCTCTCAAATTTCAAGCCAATGTCCGTGCTCCAAGGACATACCAAGAGTTGATTGCTCTAGCCAACTCATATATCCGAGGCGAAAAGAGCAACCCAGGCTTCGTCTCCAAGCTCTTATCCGAGAAAGATCCGTTTCACAAGCAGCCTCCGAGGTCTCCTTACAATAATTTCCCAACTCACTCAAGGAAGGAGAGAAGGATTCAACACCATCGATACTCCTTCCCGAGCCACGATCGTGCTCAAGATTCATTGTTACCACTAGCTCCTTCTCAAGCAGCGGCAGTTCATCAGCAGCAAGACGATGACTTGCATGAGTCTGATCTCGATGAAGCTGTGCTAGAAGTAAGCCAAATCATGAAAGATAGGGCCAACTACAAGAAGCCTTATCAATCAGCTGATCAAAGATCTAGGGGCTCAGAGCCTTATTGCGAATTCCACAAAGAGTCAGGCCACCTAACAGAAGATTGTCGAGCATTCCGTCAGCTTGTGCAAAGGATGCTTCGGCAGGGAAAGATGCATGACCCGTTTCCCAAGGAAGAACGCCCTGATCCATCAACTTCAAAGGGCAAAGAAGTTGTAGACGTTCCTTGCTCCTCAAGAGGAGTGAACCAAGCCGAAGAGCCTCCTCTCCTCGTTATTAACCCGATCGTCGAATGCTTCGATGCTAATGACGAGGGTGTGCTTGGAAGCCTATTCTAAGCAAGCGATGGACTTCACAGTCCTCCAAAGCTCCTAACAACCTTCATGGGTTATCTCAACCCTTGCTCTCTCTTTTTTCAAACATTTTCATTACCAAACACTTCTCAGTGTTCATTTCTTGCTTTTTAACAAAGCTTTTTATCAGGGATCTCATACTAACACAGTTCCCTTCTTGTGATGCTCCTTCCTCCCTTTCTCTCTCTTAGAGATCTCTACGCCAATGAGATATCACCGAGTCTGAAACGTTCCCGCCGTAGTTTGTTCTTGAACCACCTCTTTGACCACATATGGCGGGAGTATACCCATATGTGTAGTGGGAGCAGTTCAATCACGATGTTGGGCTTCAGATTTCGGATCCTAGCCGGCATCTGACACAGAGTGTGTGCTAGGGGAGCCCCATGTGTTAGCTATGTTGTGCTTTGCAAAGGATACATTACAGTTATGATGATCTTTGCTTGACAAGCAATGACGATCAAGCATAGCCTTGTCTCTTCGATCATCACCTAACTGTGATGGCTGAACACTCTGGTATTCTCAATTCGTGCCTTCTTGGGTTCCCACAACTCCACTGATCAATCCACAGACAAGCTATAGGCCTCTTGGCGCAATTAGTCTCCTTGATCAGTGATGCTTGTGCCCAAGGCAAGAGATCAGTGCTTCTAGCGATCCTTCTCAGGATCTTCCTTGCTTCTCTCTTTTGTGCCCTCCTAGAGGATGTGCGGCCAGCCCGCTTTGAGTAGGACTACACTCGGGATGATTTTCTCAGGCAGAGCGATGCATAAGGCCCATGTGGAACACCTGTGGCGGCATCCAGCCTTCTTTAGTCCTTCCGAGTATAGACCTCTTTATTGTCAATTGCCTTCTTTCACAGGTGAACAGGTTAATCCGACCTACCAAAAGGAGTTCGGCATTCATTTTGCTTATGTCCATCCAGCCATATCAATAGTTAACACTTGCAAGCCTTCTCTTCACGGGTACTTGCAAGTTATTTTCATATCTTGTTTGCTTCTAACTCTTCTCCTTGCAGAGATTAGCAAACCCTTGCAAGCCTTCTCCACAGGTACTTGCAAGCTCCTTTCACATATATATATATATATATATATATATATATATATATATATATATATATATATATATATATATATATATATATATATATATATATATATATATATATATATATATATATATTGTCTGCTTCTAACTCTTCTCTTTGTAGAGAACAACAGACGCCTGCAGGCCTCATCCAGGTACTTGCAGTTTACTTCATTGTTCTATGTCTGCTGCTCGCTCTTATCTTTGCAGTGGTTAGCAGACGCCTGCGAGTCACTTTCAGGTACTTGCAGCTTATTTTTGAATGTAATATCTGCTCCTAACTCTCTTCTTGCAGAGATCAGCGGACCCTTGCAAGTTTCTTCACAGGTACTTGCAATTTGCGCACATATATCATGTTTGTTCTTAACTCTCATTTTGCAGAGATCAACTAACACTTGCAAGCTCCATTCAGGTACTTGCAAGTTACTTTCATGTACTATGTGTACTCGTAACTCTTCTTTTGCAGAAAACAACAAAGATTTGCAAGTTCTTTCCAGGTACTTGCAACTCATTTTTCTTCGTTCTTGTATACTCTTTATCCTTCCTTTTTCGCAGAGAATAACGGGCGCTTGCAAGCCTCCATCAGGTACTTGCTAGTTATTATGCTTTATGTTTTCCTCTCACTTATATTTTGCAGAAATTAATAGAAGACACACCTTCTCCATTTTGCAAAAGCAAACTCAGGTACACACTCGATGTACCACCCATACATGCCTACCCTAACTTTCCTCTTGCAGGAAAATAGACAGGAAGCACCAAACTTCTAAGGAGAGTCTTCAGGTTCTATCTCTCCTTGCTCCCCTTATCTCTTCTTCCTTTGGGGTGGATCACGATTTTTGTGGGTCTCCAACTTTTTCGAAGTTCCCTTCGGAACATAAAAAAGTGCAGGGATTATGTTAACCCAGAAATCGGCGATCCTTCCCAAGGTAGCCAGCTGGCTAGTCGCGATCCTCAGATTCTCCCTTTCAATATCGACAAGTCCCGGGGTAGGCGGACAGTTATCCCTATCCGCCTAGGTCTCCTAGCAACCGTGTGCCCTGCGGGACGACGGGTTGTTCTCATAGCTCACCCTCGCAGGCCATGCGGTTAGGCCCGCTAACCGTGTAGTGCTTTTCCTTATAGGAGTCCGCCAACAACACCACCAGGAGCGGCCTCCCAGTCCGCCCAAGGGGCGGCGGCCTCCTGCCGCCATCCGCCGAGGCCGCCCACCAGGGGCGGCCTCCTAGTCCGCCCAAGGGGCGGCGGCCTCCTGCCGCCGTCCGTCGAGGCCGCCCACCAGGGGCGGCCTCCCAGTCCACCCAAGGGGCGGCAGCCTCCTACCACCGTCCGCCGAGGCCGCCCACTAGGGGCGGCCTCCCAGTCCGCCCAGGACACCCGCTAGGGGGCGGCCCCGTTCTCTCCCGGCCTCCTGCCGCCTGCTTCGCCGGCCAACCTGGCGGACTCGATTTTCCAGTCCGCGGAGTCCGCGCAGGTCGTCATGCTGACGTCAATGGGCCCCGCTTCTTGAAGACCCTCCCCGGGCCTAGAAATAGCCTCTGATGCCGCTCATTCAGGGATTCCGGAGGTGGAGACAAGGCCTTCTAGCAGACACTGCGGACTCAGTTTTCCTGTCTGCGCAGTCCTCCACAGTTGACTCAGTAGACCCTGTGGACTCAGTTTTCCTGTCCGTGCTGTCCTCCAAAGTTGAATCAGCAGACCCTGCGGACTCAGTTTTCCTGTCCGCGCAGTCCTCCACAGCTTACCTGCAGCTTGCCAGCAGACTCTGCAGACTCAGTTTTCTAGTCCTCTAACTGCTAGCAGCCTCTTTTACTTAGTCTCTGACATCTTCTTTTCTTTAGTCTCTGGCAACTTCTCCTCCCTTAGCAACCAGCTTCCCTTTGTACCCCCTTTAGTGCTTTGTTGTGAAGTTATACTAGTAAGCTTGTAACCTCTCGCTATTAATCAAAGGAAAGCCCGTCGCAAGAGTGGCATTTAGGCCGCGGCGGGCGAAGTGTGTTGTTGTCGCTGCTAGCGGCCCCTTCTCCCTTCTCTCTGCTCAGCAAGCTTGCTCTCTGCTCAGCAAGCCTTACCCTCTGCTCAGCTCAGCTCTTCTCGGCAACCAACCTGCAAGCGCAACCGTCACATTAGCCGTCTGTTCGACAGCTCCTGATCAACCTCCTCCTTCTCCTCTCTTGATCAACCCTCTCTGTTGATCAAGCTTCTCCTCTCCTCTATCCCCGCAACCCTCCTTGACAAGCCGCTTGCTCCACTCTCGAGCACTCAGAGGCTTCCTTCCTCCATTCTCTTCCTCTCCTTGCTTGTGAGACCAAACACCCCCTCCGTGTTAGCTGGCTGGTGCCCCGCGACATTTTCGCGCATCAACACAGCTCCAATTCAACCTCCTCCACCTCCTCATATTGAAGTTTTTCCTGAAGATAACATCTTGAGAAAGATAGAAGCTATGCTAGCTGAACAAAGAAAGTATTTTGATACCTCAATTCAAGTTGTAACTGATAAAGTCACTGCTTTAAAAAAATAAATGAGCCGAGGGTTTGCAGAAATCCAAAGCAACACTGATGAATTCAAAAAGCTTTTACAAATTGGAGGCAAAGCTATAGACCACACAATTACCAGTATTCATGAAGTAATGGAACAATTTGTCACTCTAGCTAACAATCAGATATAATTGAAAAAGAAAGCTCAAGAGCACAACTTCAAGACATGTGAAGAAGTTGGCCAGTTCAAAGAAGATGTCATTAACACCCTCTATGTAGAAGTCAGAAAGGGGGGGGGGATAAAGTAAAATAACAGCTAGAAAAGCAAGTCAAAATGATGAAAGATCTATGAGTTAATCAACTTAAAGAGATTCAAACATCAGTGACACAGAAAATTAAGAGCACAAAGCTTTATACCTATGACACTGCAGTATGGATACACAATCCGATCTTCCCTGATTTCTCAGTAGATTCCACTGTAGCCCCTCCTGCCGGCCTGGATGTTCAAAGACCTACATTCTCTCCACATCCAGAACTTTATGAAGCTCCACCTCCTGAAACATATGCACAAGTCTGGAACACTGGACAAACTGATGTACCTCCACAGATATCACCTCAAGTACCTTCTGAAGTATAGATACTTAAAAGAATAAAATATGGTGATGGTGCTTCTACTAGCAGGTCCACTCCCATGCTAGAACATGATAAAGAGAATTTGCTGAGGTCTGGAGCCCTACTTCTAAATCTATCATTTTGGATACTTTAAAACTTGTAGTGGAATTCAGTGGACACAAGGACGACTACTACTTCCATACTGAATGGATGTTGTATGAAAATTCCATGACTCTAAGAAGGCTACATGATAGGAAGTATAGTCATGATGATTCTACTGCTCCTCCCAGACCAGCCAAATACTTTCAAAAGCCATACATGTACTTCTAGAGACAAGAAGTCAGACAGTAGAAGCAGCATCAACAACAGGCTAAGAAGTGATTGAAGATGATCAAAAGTTTTATATATGAGAAATTTTGTGGAATAGGACCTTTCCTAGACAATTTCTATATATATACATCTACAAATTTTGATGATCTATATATTTTGTTGCATAACATTTCTTCCATTTACTCTACTTATGAGATATGTTATTGGTTTATCTTGTTGTAATTTACCTTAGTGTCGAGGGTTCTGACTTCTACAAATAGGGAGAGATTGTTGGGTATTGTATCCACAATAATCCAGATTTGTATGAAGTCACCCTTGAGCTAAGATGAATTAAGTTTGTATTTGATGCCTTTTCTTGTTGAGTGCTTGCAGGTTATAATTGCCAAGTGTAGAGCAATGTCAGTTTACAATGGGTCACCAAACACAGGAACATACAATGTAATTGCTCATTGTGTGATCCATAGTGTTGACTCATGTGTAACCTCTCTATTGAGATACACTTCATTTTCAAGTACTAAAACTATGGGACAAAGGCTGCTTGCTGGCTTTATAGAAGAAAATCAATTTTCAGATTAACAGAATTTTTCTAATTATATTACTCGAGTAACTTCAGTTATTACTCAAGTAAGATAAAGATTTCTACTCGAGAATAACAGTCATTACTCGAGTAAGAATAAAGATCTTACTCGAGATAGCCTCGCCATATACTCGAGTAACATAAGTTGTTCTCGAGAAAGCCTAGTGCAGTTCTCGAGAAATCCGTACAGTATTCGAGTAGATCTTGACTCCTTCTCAAGTAAACTCAAAATTTTAGTCAAAATTTTTCTAAGTATTTTCTCGAGAAACCAAAGTCATTTCTCGAGAAGGCCAGAATTATTTCTCGAGAACCAAGAAATATTTCTTGAGAACCAGAAATTATTTCTCGAGTAACAAAAATCTCTTCTCGAGTAACAAAAATATTTTCTTGAGATGCATTCTTGTTCTCGAGTAACAGAAGAGTTGTTCTCGAGTAATAGGTCTATTTTTCTCGAGTAAGGATATTCTTTCTCGAGAAACCATATTTCCTCTTCTACACTTACCTCAAGTATTTCATCTCGAGAACTTCATAACTCTTCTCGAGAAACAGAAACTCTTCTCGAGTAATACTTACCTCTCTCGATAAATGGAGTTCAGATTTCTGAATTTTCTTAAGTACCTGAAGGATTCGATTTCAAATTTCATTAACTCTTGATTGGTCTACGTGGCTTGCATTTAATGTAATTTAGACCATTATGAAAGGTCTATAAAAGGTCTTGTCAGAATTAACAAAACCTAAGAAGTATTATATAGAATTTTGAATCATTTTCTACTTTCCAAATCGAGAAGCGCCGCCGCTCTGTTCTTCATCGCCAAATTTTCTCGATCCAGAGATTCAGACAAGAAGGAGTTCACCGGTCAAGATTTTCGACATCTCCAAATCTTCTTCTTGATTGTGGTGATCCAAAGTTCTCAGATCCAAGGATTCTCAGATTTCCTCCTCAACTTTTCTGATAGGGCTTTTTAGTTTTTCAAGAAGGAAGAACCCGAGATTCAACCAGATCTGTGAAGACAAGTCAGTGTGTTTTGATTGTAAATTCATTTTATTGTTGTAGGAGTTATTCTCTGAGTTGTAGGAGTTATTCTCCGAGTTTTGTAGGAGTTGTTTTACTCCGAGTTGTAGAACTTTGTTCCGAGTTGTAGGATTGTCTTCAATCCGAGAGAATAGTGGAGTAGCTGAATCTAGTGTGTTGCTAGATCGGTGAGGCGGAAAATGGATGTACTCAAGGTTGGGGAAACACTATAATTTTTGGTGTCGTCTGTGGTTGCTTGTTTACTTTCTATGCATCTCTCGTACAATTTGTTTTTGGTAAAAGACGCAAAACTCACATATTCACCCTCCTCTAGGTGATTTAGGTAGACAACTAAACATTTTCAGTCTGGGGACGCGAGTTATCATGCGGGGTGTGGACTCACACTGTGGAGGACTCGACATCAAAATGATGGCTCTCGAGGCCAGCTGAAATGTCGACGACCATTTTTCCTTTGAGTTCAGCGACCAGTTTTTAGGAGGCGAGCATGGGAGTCAAGATGGACTCTGGGTCACGATAGATGGATTCAGCATCTTTCGGGATGGACTTGGCCTTCTTGGAAGGATTGGATCTCTCTGAATCGCGCAATGCAGTACTGGGAGGCAGGACAACTAGCGCGTCAGCACGAGCGGCGTTGAGCTCACAGGCGCGGATAAGCTTATCTTGGAGATGACTGAAAGATTCTCCGACCCCTATCGTACTCGCCGCATGTTGTAAGGTTGGATGTTTCTTTCTGAGCATGGGCCAACCTCGCAAAGAGCGGGGATTGTGTACAACCCCATATCTGGTGAGTAGTGGACGGCATGAACCATATTGGCCAAAGTCTATCAGTCCGGCTTGCCCAAATGGGGCAGGCTGTTTGGGGGGCGAGTGGAGCAGGTCGGCTTGCACTCGCCACAGGGGCTCGACGAGCAGCGGGCGAGTGTATCAGGCCGGCTCGCACTCGCCTTAGGAGGCTCGGCAGGCAGAAGGCGAGCGGGGTAGGCCGAGCCCGTACTCGCCTAGGGGGGATAGATGCAGCAAATACCAGCTCCATCGAGCACTCGTCGCCCTCGGCGAGCAGAAGTTTCAGAGGGCCACTCACCCGGTCTCTTGTGACGTGTTTTTACCATTTTACCCCAGCTGATCTGTCCATAGCCTGTTAGAACAGCGAAGTTACGTTGTTGGCAGGCCGAGTTGGGCTGCAAATATCTATTCAAAACAGCGAAGGTTGGCTATTGGCAGGTTGTTTTCAGAAATCTATAAATATACCCAAGGGGATACCTCATAAGGCATGCTTTCTCGTGCCCGGGTCTTCTTGCGCTTTTTGAGGTATCCTTAGCTCGACATTTGGCTAAGGAGGGAAAGCGCTCTAAGATCTTCTGAGAGTGTGGTGGGAGACCTCCATGCCGAGCTCTTGGGTCTATCCCCTATTATTTTTCCTTGGTCGTTTGGCTCGCGAGAGAGAAGTAAGTGTACGATCACCCCTTTCCCAAGTGTGAACTCCATAGAGACTGAGTTTTCGATTTCAACATACGTGCCTTTTGAAAATACACCTGGTTCCTTTAATTTTTAGGAAAAGTGTTCACCATGAAAGCTGTAGATCTCGATGATATCTACAACTTTTATGTTGATCACTTTTCCTAGAAATGCACGAAAATGGGTGTATTTTCAAAAAGTGCGGAACCGGGTATATATATACACACAGATAAATGTATATACGCGTAACGTATATATATCGTTTACCCACGCACAGGATAGGTGGTGATTCACATCGAGTCAGCCGACGGCTACGGGCTACCTGACCACCGACAACACTGATATCGTCGGCGTCCACGCCGAAGATATCAGGGCGGCCGGTGACTGGCAAGCTCGCAGCCACCGGCTACCCCAATGTCAAAAACAATTTACCGCTGCTGCAGATATTTTTGAACAGAGGGGCGTCGACGATTGTGGGTTCGTCAGCCACTGCCCGCCTTACACTTGTCGGTATGGAGCGCAGTGTGGTCGATGGCCGGAGAGCCCGTAGCCGCGTGCCGCCTCCGCTGCAAATTGTTTTCACATCAGTATGGCCAGCGGCTACGAGCTCTTCGGCCACCCTGTACACGTCGGAGTCCACACCGATGAGCCCAGTGTAGTCGGTAGCCCGCGAACCCGCAGTTGCCGGCCACCCCGATGTGAAAAAATATTTGTTACTGCTGTAATTTTTTTGAATAGAGGGGCGGCCGGCGGCTGCGGGCTTGCCGACCACTGCCCGACCTGCGCAAGTGGAGGATGTGCGTTGATTATAACAACTTAAACTAGGTCTGCTAAAAGGACAGTTTTCCTCTTCCTATAATCGATCAGCTTGTTGATTCCACCACTGGGTACCAGCTTCTTAGCTTCATGGACGTGTATTCTAGTTACAACTAAATAAGTATGAATCTTGATGATGAAGAACACGGCGTGTTCAGAACCGACAAAGGTGTGTACTATTACAAGGTGATGCCCTTTGGCCTCAAAAATGTCGGGGCAACTTCTCAACGATTAATGAATAAAGTGTTTATGGACCTCATCAGCAAGTCCATGGAAGTTTTTGTGGATGACATGCTAGTGAAAAACATCTCCCGTAGCAACCACTTGAAAGGTGTTTTCAACTCCACCGCCGCTTCCAAATGCGGCTCAATCCTAGCAAATGTGCCTTCGGTGTTACAGTAGGAAAAATTCTTGAGATTCATGGTAACCCAATGGGGAATTGAGGCAAATCCTAAGAATATCTAGGCATTGGAAGAAATGTGACCCCCGCACTCAATAAAAGAAGTTCAATGTTTAAATGGGTAAATCACCGCGCTCTCACGTTTTCTGGCGCGCACTAGCGACATGTACCCCCGTTCTTTAAAATTCTCTTGGGGGGCCCGCAACTCCGAATTTCAATGGACACATGAATGTCAAGAGAATTTTGAGCATCTTAAACAATACTTGGCCACGCCCCCACTTTTGTCATATCCAGTCCCCGGAGAGGTTCTAGATCTATACCTAGCAATATCTCCAGTAGCCTTAAGCTCAGTATTGGTCAAAGATGAAGGAGGGATCTATTGCCCCATCTACTACTTTAGCAAGTTCCTTGCAAATACTGAAACTTGGTATCTCGTGGCAGACAGAATAGCCTTAGCCCCCCGTCTTATCTACAAAAAGCTTCAGCCATACTTTTATGCACATACAATTAAAGTTCTGACCGATCCCCCGCTTCGTACAATCCTCCAAAAGCAGGAGGAATCTGGAAGATTTGTAAAATGGGCGGTTGATCTTGGAGAATTTGATATACATTTTTTTGCCTTGGCCCGTCATTAAATCTCAAGTGTTGGATGACTTCCTCGTAGAGAGCAGCCTTCCTCCCAAGATTAGAGTTGTGCCCAACACTTCCTCTCCTCGTTGGACTCTTTACGCCGATGGAGCCTCTGGAATCGAAGGGACTAGAGTTGGGTTACTCCTTATTAGTCCGGAAGAGACTACCTTGGAGTACGTCTTAGATCGAAATTTTCAGCCACAAATAATGTTGTTGAGTATGAGGCCTTAGTTGCTTGTCTTAGGTTTTCCATCATCTGCAGGGTGAAGAGCTTGACCATTTATATTGATTCTAAACATGTGGCCTCCCAAGTTGGGGGGATTTCGAAGCAAAAGGTGGCCCGTTTGTACAACCCTGTGTTCGCCGAGTGGGTCCACCAGGCCAGGCGAGCGAGCAAGAGCAACCGGCCCGCGTCAGAATAGCTGGCGAGCAAATCTCGACGGTCGGCTCGCTCTCTCCAAAGCTAGGCGGGCGAGCCGCGAGATCCAAGCCATCCAACCCGCTCTCGCATAGGAGACCTTGTCGCTAGACCACCTCCGAATATGGACTGGCGAGCCACGTTGGCCCGACTCGTGCTCTCCTAAGGATGGAAGGCGAGCTATGGGAGTCAGGTCGTGTACGCCCAGCAGGGTGGCGAGTTGAGGCAAGTTGAACTTGTGTCAGAGAAACGCGCCCTGTGGGTTCCAGTGGCAAAATTACCTGGATGCCCTTACTGGGGGTGCAAATAGCTTACCAGAACAGCAGAGTCACGCTGTTGGCAAGCCACTTTTGGCTGCATATAGCTGTTTAGAACAGCGGAGGTTAGCTATTTGCATGTCGTTTCCAAAAAACTATAAATAGACCCAAGGGGGTACCTCATAAGACACATTTTTCTTATGCCCCGGTATTCTTGTGCTTTCTGAGATATCCTTAGCTTGACATTTGGCTAAGGAGGGGAAGCGCTCTAAGATCTTCCGGGTGTGCGGTGGGACCTTCCCACCGAGCCCTTGGGTCCGTTCCTAGTTCCATTTCCTTAATCGTTTGGCTTGTGGGGGAAAAGTAAGTGTGCGATCACCCCTTCTCCAAGAGTGAACTCCACAAAGACCGAATTCTCGGTTTCAACATTTTTCGTGCGGTGAGCATGGATAGAGGTCAGCACAAAAAATCTTCGGCAAGCTCGATGACTGGAGGATCAGTGCAAGGTTCGGACAGGTATGACTCGCCACCCACTCGCCCTCTCTCCATAGTGGGGATGTTCGAAGAATTCGGGCAGAAGGTGCTCGGCCTCGTTAGATTCGCACTTGGTGCGCGAGCCGAGTGCTCGACTCCAGCGGTTCCAGTCATTGTCGCCCCGACTCTGGGCAAGGATGATCCCGATAGTCAAGATGGGAAGGAAGTTGTAGAGGAGGGGAGAGGATGCGCACCTCGGGCGAGTGCTATTCCCGGGCTGGGCGAGCGAAGGCCGATTCAGCGAGATGGGGGTGCGAGACCCTGCGGCTCGCCCAGCTGGGGGAGGCAACCCCTTTAACGAGTTGGTTTCTTCTACCCCAGTTCCAGAGGGGTTCAGGGAGCCCGAGATATCCTACTACACTGGGAAGGGCCACCCGGTCCAGCACATCCAGTGGTTTGAGGACGTGGTTGTTGGGTTTCTCTATGAGGATGGCACAACACTTGTGCACGCAGTGGAATAATAAAAACATCAAGAAAAACTCAAAAGAGATGGGATCGGGTCATGGTAGTTGAATCAAGAAGTTAACATACAACTAGGCAAAAATTACCTCGGTGGCGTTGAGTGACAACTCAACGAAGATGCTCCAAGCTTCGTGTTCTTGCTGGTGGTGAGTTCTACGTGGAATGATATCCACGTCTCTGAAGAAATCCACACGAGCGGGAGAACACCGATTTTTCCATCGCACGGATAATCGGGAAGGAGACTGACCACACCTTGCTTTTCCGCGGACTGCTAGGTCCGCGCCAGGAATAGCAACACCAGCGACAATCGCCGGAGAGCAGGAGGTCGACGGAGGGAGCACGGCGGCGGAACACTTCCGTCGGCGGGATTCGGGATCGACGGAGGGCCGACAATCGGCGGAGCGAGCACGGCGGCAGAACACTTCCATCGGCGAGATTCGGGATCGGCGGAGGGCCGACAATCACCGGAGCGAGCACGGCGGCGGAATAAGGGCCATCGGCGGGATTCGGGATCGGCGGAACGAACGAAATCGCATCCGATTCGATCAGCTATTCTTCCCGAAAACCCTAAGTATCTATTTATACCAAAGTCATAAACAGACTTAGGAATATCGCTATCCGCAGACCACCCAGAAATTTAGGGTTCCAGAATCGGCGAGAATCACCTAGGATCGGCGAGAATCACCTAGGATCGGCGAGAATCAATCGGCGAGAATCACCTAGGATCGGAGAGAATCAGAGTACAATACTCGACGATTCACGTCGAACGTGGGTTGACGATACTCGTCGACCCGCGGTCGACTATCCTTACCAATCCTTCAAGGCAACATTTGCCCAACCCGACGATCCTTTAAGGCAAAACTTTGCCCATAACCCCATTCAGGTCGGTGATTGGTAACCTTTACCAACACAGTCAATCATCCAACTTCTCCACATCTCTTATGTGTGACCCTGCAGTCTCATATCGCGTTGGCAATGAGATTACATGTTTGATCACTTCTAGATCACCATGGTAACTCCAACAGTCTCCCACTTGATCTTGAAAGTATCAAACCAAAAATCTCACAAACAATGAGCAGCATCTAGCAATGCATCATTGCTCCCCAAGCAATAAGAGTTTATAACTCATAAGCCTTTATGACCAATGTATCAGCGTTGTCTTTGTCCCTTACATCCGGAAAGAACTAGAGGCATGGACCGTGTCACCCTCGTAATAGCTCAATCCAAGTTTCTTGATCCAGGACGGACTTCTAGAGAATGGTGAGTCCAATATCACATATTGACTCAACCAAGCATGGCCATGCATTTCTCAGTCCAGTTCCATCAAGGGGCCCATGGATGCAACTCCTGTCATTCAGGAGGACAAATCCCATATCTGCTCACACACAAACACCCAAATGATTCGTAACATGCCCAACAACCAACCTTATCATCAACCTTTCTCAAGGAAGACTTTAGATGGCATCAAAGCACGCTCTTCCTCACTTGATGAATGTTGTGACTTCAGGTCAAAGGACCACAACACCATTGTCAATTGAGACCTACTCGTGACACAATTGGATGACAATCCACAAAGTAGTCTCAGGTTGGGTCTGTCCAGTACAACTTGTTCACTAACAAGTACCCACGTGATGACTTGATATCACAATATCATGACCTGTGAGAACCAGTCATCAGTCAACGCACGTGCTAGCATTCATGTACCATCATCACCCTTAGCTTCTATGATGATACTCGACCAGGGACCTTTTAAGAATGAAGCTTCAAATAAATCATAGGCTCTCATATTCAAGTCACATACTTGATGTCCCATGGAAGCGAACATTCTAAGGGTATCTATTATGTTAACATTTAACTATCATATAGAAAAACTCATAATAAAATAATTTGTCATTAATTGTAAGAGAAAAACTAGGTACATTGTTCATCATATGAACAAATGGCCAACAAAATACATGTTTACATGCAATCCACAAGATTCTCACTAGAGTTGATCATTTAGGTATCGTATACCCATCGATCTAGTATGACCATCATGCTTTCTCTGCGCGAGAGGCTTTGTCAGTGGATCCGCAATATTCTCCTCAGTCGGCACTTTGCAAATGTTCACATATCCTCGTTCGACAATCTCACGAATAAGATGAAAACGCCGAAGTATGTGCTTGGAGAGTCGATGGGATCTAGGTTCCTTAGATTGTGCAATTGCACCATTGTTATCACAGTAGAGAACTACGGGACCAACAATGCTAGGAACTACATCAAGCTCGCTGATGAATTTCCTAATCCATACAGCCTCCTTCGCCACATTAGCTGCGGCGATATACTCGGCCTCTGTTTTAGAATCAACAACTGTCTCTTGCTTGGAACTCTTCCAGCTCACAGCTCCTCCATTCAGGCAAAACCCAAAACCTGACTGAGACTTGGAGTCGTCTCTATCAGTTTGGAAGCTAGCATCTGTGTAACCACTTACAACGAGCTCTTCCTCTCCACCATACACCAATAACACATCCTTAGTCCTTCTCAAGTACTTCAGGACATTCTTTACTGCAATCCAGTGACACTCACCGGGGTCTGACTGATACCTGCTAGTCATGCTCAAAGCAAAGGAGACGTCGGGTCGAGTACATAACATCGCGTACATGATTTATCCAATTGCCGAAGCATATGGAATCAACTTCATGCGGTCCTTATCTTCACAAGACTTTGGACACTGGTCCTTAGAGAGATTCACACCAAGAGACATGGGAAAAAATCCTTTCTTGGACTCAAGCATGTTGAACCGCTTCAACACCTTTTCGATGTACGTACTCTGGGTCAAACCCAGCAACTTCTTCGATCTATCTCTATAGATCTTAATACCGAGTATATAAGTCGCTTCACCTAAATCTTTCATTGAAAAGCAGTTCCCTAGGTTGTTCTTAACAACTTTTCGGGTAGGAATGTCATTCCCAATCAACAGTATGTCATCTACATACAATATCAGGAAGACAACAATGCTCCCACTAATTCGCTTGTAAACACAAGGCTCATCTTCATTCTTGATGAAACCAAACTCTTTGATTTTCTCATCAAAACGAAGATTCCAACTTCGAGAGGCCTGTTTCAGTCCATAGATGGACTTATTCAGCTTACATATTTTAGTGGCTCCATCTGGGGATACAAAACCCTCGGGTTGTGTCATATACACTTCCTCAAGGAGGTTTCCATTAAGGAAAGCCGTTTTGACATCCATCTGCCAGATCTCGTAGTCATAATACGCAGTAACATCAAGCAATATCCTTATGGACTTTACCATGGCAACAGGGGAAAAAGTCTCATCATAGTCAATACCATGAATTTGCTTGAAACCTTTAGCCACCAATCGCCCTTTGAATGTCTATACATTCCCATCCATGTCGGTCTTCTTCTTGAAGACCCACTTGCACCCTATGGGTCGTACCCCTTCAGGTGGTTCCACCAAGTTCCAAACTTGGTTTGCATACATGGAGTCCATTTCGGATTTCATAGCCTCAAGCCATTTGTCGGAGTCTGGTCCATTCATAGCCTCTTGGTAGGTTGCTGGTTCATCATCATGATCCATAAGCAACACATTACCTATTTTAGACACGAGAAATCCATATCTCTCAGGCTCAAACATCGGTCTACCAGATCTACGTAGGACTTATGTTCTTTTAGCAGGTTCTCTAGCTACAACATCTTGTAGTCCTGTCTCAGAATCCAATTCTGGTTCATTCACTACATGTGGTTCTTGAACTTCTTCAAGCTCTACCTTTTCAGTATTTCTTGATAAGAACTCTTTCTCCAAGAAGACACCAGTCCTTGCGACAAACACTTTGCCCTCAGATGGTAGGTAAAAGTAATACCCTTTCGTTTCCTTAGGATATCCCACCAGATAACATTTATCTGATTTGGGTTCCAGCTTATCAGGCATTTGACGTCTCACGTATGCCTCACAGCCCCAAATTTTAATGAACGACATACTAGGACGCTTCCCAGTCCATATCTCATATGGTGTCTTCAGAATCGTTTTCGTTGGAGCGCGATTCAATGTCATTGCAGCAGTCTCTAAAGCAAAACCCCAAAAAGAAACATGCAAGTCTGCATGACTCATCATCGAACGTACCATGTCTAACAGAGTACGATTTCTCCTCTCAGACACACCATTATGTTGTGGTGTTCTAGGTGGAGTGAGCTGTGATACAATACCACACTCTTTCAGATGATCACGGAACTCATGACTCAGGTATTCGCCACCTCGATCAGATCGGAGTGCTTTAACCCTTTTACCCAACTGGTTTTCTACTTCATTCTTGAACTCTTTGAACTTTTCAAAGGTCTCGGATTTGCACTTCATAAGATACACATATCCGTATCTACTGAAATCATCAGTAAATGTAACAAAGTAGAAATACCCACCTCTAGCCATGGAACTCATGGGTCCGCATACATCACTATGTACAACACCCAAGAGATCCTCAGCCCTCTCAGTATAACCAGTGAAAGGAGCTTTAGTCATCTTGCCTAACAAACAAGATTCGCATCGCTCAAATGATTCATAATCAAATGAGTACAAAAGTCCATCTCTATGGAGCTTGGATATGCGCTTCTCGTTGATATGGCCCAAACGACAATGCCAGAGAAATGTAGGGTTCGAGTCATTTGTTTTTAGTCTTTTATTATTTTCTACATTACAGATCAGATGGTCCAAGTTCAAAACATAAATACCATTAAACAATTGGGCTACAGCATAACAAACATCATTCTTAAATATAGAACAACAGTTGTTCTTAATTATAAAAGAAAATTCAATCATGTCCAAACATGAAATAGATATAATGTTTCTAGTTATGGCCGGAACAAAATAACAATTATCTAGTTCTATTACAAGCCCACTGGGCAAAGAAAGACGGTAAACCCCTACGGCTACAGCAGCAACTCTTGCTCCATTGCCCACACGGAGGTCCACCTCCCCTTTACTCAGCAATCTTCTCCTTCCCAGTTCCTGCACATTTGTACAAATGTGAGAACCACATCCAGTATCCAATACCCAAGATGAAGGAGCAGAAAGGTTTATCTCTATAACGTGAACATTTGAAGCGGAAGTCATACCTCCCTTCATTTTCTGCAGACCTTCAATGTATGAAGGACAGTTCCTCCTCCAATGACCAGCCTTGCCACGGTGGTGGCATTTCCCTTCCTTCACCATGCTTTTCTTTTTCATCAGTGCAGAAGACTTGGGCTCAAGATATGACTTAGGTCCCACCTTCGTCTTCTTAGAGCCCTTGGCCTTGCCCTTGCCCTTATGCACCATCAGTATGGGGCTAGCAGGCTTGGCCTTCTTCATATTTATTTCAGCAGTTCTCAACATGCCTAGGAGTTTGGGCAGTGTCTTGTCTATTTCATTCATGTTGTAGTTCAAGACGAACTGCTCATAACTGTCTGACAACGATTGCAGGATCAGATCTGTGGCCAACTCTTGACCAAGGGGAAAACCCAGCCTTTCAAGGTTCTCTATATACCCAATCATCTTGAGTACGTGAGTCCCCACTGAGTCTCGAACTCCCATCTTGCACTGAAACAATGCTTTTGTGACGTCGAACCTCTCTTGATGAGCCTGCCCTTGAAACATTTTCTTGAGATGCTCGTCAATCTCCTTGCACCCCATGTTCTCATGTTGCTTCTGAAGCTCAGAGTTCATAGTGGCAAGCATAAGGCATTCGACATCTAAAGCATCATCAGTATACTTCTTATAAGCATCCTTCTCAGCACGGGAAGAGTTCCCGGTCGGCACCTCGGGGGCTTCTTCTTCCAAGACATAGAACTTTCGTTCTTGCCTGAGAACAATTCTCAGGTTCCTGTACCAGTCCATGTAATTAGTCACACTGAGCTTATCCTTCTCAAGGATGGCTCTCAAAGACAACGTGGAGTGTGAAACACTTGTCATGGAATTCTACAAAAATTTATGCAGAATAAAATCAGTACCAAAATTTCAAATACAATTTATTTTAATTTGGACTTCAATTAAAACACTCCCACTATTTTATTCGAAATGATAGCCCTCACTAACAATTCGGAGAGTTCATGCGAGCTACTCTCTTAGTGGACAAGATCCATATTTCACCAACACAATGAGTCAGCTTTGGCTTTCCTCTCACGATGCAGTTATTTAGGTAGACAACGCTTGCCAATTGCATCCTCATGCAATTCTTGCATGGTTGGTGAATAACTCCTTAATCGCATCCATCATATGGTGCATGCCAACCCTATGCCTCTAGGCACTCAACCTTTGAGGTCACCTAGTTAAGCTGGACCCGATGTCGACAGTGGGATATCACAATTGTCCGCTCGCACCCTTACCAAGATAGATTAATGCACCTTGCTTTGGCAAGCCCACACTTCATCGATCGAGGCAGGAAGAGTGTCATCCATCGGAAGGCATCCAAACACTTAATATTTGATGAAGGGATTTTGATTATAGGTTAACAATTAACCATGATCAACATTTGATCAATGTGCACATCCAAAGAAAAAACAATTTTTCTAAAACCACATGCATCCCTTATGTGCACAACCTGACACCATCAACATTTGATAGAAGGAAGGGCTAAATCTGAACATCCGGAAACTTCCAAATCCTCAGATTTACATGCATTGGACAAAAGCAAAGACAACTCAACTTAAAGCAGTAGACAAGCTCATCTCTCTACGTTGGATTCAAAATCCAAAACAATCTCGAGGGATGGTTACTTCTAAGGAGACTATAATTTCTAACAATTAGAAATTTCCACGAAATCCCAGACGTTTTTGGCGGGGTACCAAGACTAAATCTAGACATTTAGTACACTTCTAAATCCCTAGGTTTACACGCACTGGAATAACAAAACTTCCAATACAACAATCATGGTCGTAACCTCCCTCTGATACCACTGTTGGGTTTCTCTATGAGGATGGCACAACACTTGTGCACGTAGCGGAAGAATAAAAACATCAAGAAAAACCCAAAAGAGATGGGATCGGGCCATGGTAGTTGAATCAAGAAGTTAACATACAACTAGGCAAAATTTACCTCGGTGGCGTTGAGTCACAACTCAACGGAGATGCTCCAAGCTTTGTGTTCTTGCTGGTGGCGAGTTCTACGTGGAATGATATCCACGTCTCTGCAGAAATCCACACGAGCGGGAGAACACCGATTTTTCCGTCGCACGGATAATCGGGAAGGAGACTGACCACACCTTGCTTTTCCACGGACTGCTAGGTCCGCACCAGGAATAGCAACACCAGCGACAATTGCCAGAGAGGAGGAGGTCGACAGAGCGAGCACGGCGGCGGAACACTTCCGTCGGCAGGATTCGGGATCGGCGGAGGGCCGACAATCGCCGAAGCGAGCACAGCGGCGGAACACTTCCGTCGGCGGGATTCGGGATCGGCGGAGGGCCGACAATCGCCGGAGCGAGCACGGCGGCAGAACAAGGGCCTTCGGCAGGATTCGGGATCGGCGGAACGAACGAAATCGCATCCGATTCGATCAGCTATTCTTCCCGAAAACCCTAAGTATCTATTTATACCAAAGGCATAAACAGACTTAGGAATATCGTTATCTGCAGACCACCCAGAAATTTAGGGTTCCAGAATCAACGAGAATCAATCGGCGAGAATCACCTAGGATCGGACCTAGGATCTGCGAGAATCAATCGGCGAGAATCACCTAGGATCGGCGAGAATCAAAGTACAATACTCGACGATTCACGTCGAACGTGGGTTGACGATACTCGTCGACCCGCGGTCGACTATCCTTACCAATCCTTCGAGGCAACATTTGCCCAACCCAACGATCCTTTAAGGCAACACTTTGCCCATAACCCCATTCAGGTCGGTGATTGGTAACCTTTACCAACACAGTCAATCATCCAACTTCTCCACATCTCTTATGTGCGACCCTGCAGGCTCATATCGCGTTGGCAGTGAGATTACATGTTTGACCACTTCTAGATCACCATGGTAACTCCAACAATGGTCTCGATCTGACAGATGTTGGATGGGTTCAAATGCAAACACTTCTCCATCACCCTCAAGGAGAAGGCGAGAGAGTGCTTCCACCAGCTACCGGTCAACTCCATCTACTGCTTTGAGGACCTGCGCTGGGGGTTGATGCTGAGGTTCACCACCTCCAAGAAGAGGAAAAAAGAGTTGGAGTCCATGTTCCACATCAAGAAGGGGGTAAACGATACCTTGGGGAGTTATGTAGACCGTTTCCAGGAGGAGGTCACCCAGGTCCAAGAAATGTCCGGGCACACCCTGATGATGGCCTTTACCTTGGGGCTGCAACAAGGTTTCTTTAGGATGGAACTGAAGAGAGTGCCACCCCTCTCCTATGAGGAGCTGATGGAGAGGGCAGAAAGGGAAGTTGATGGGGAGGCGTCGAACCCAGAGTTTGCCCGGAAGCTGGCCAGGTGGGCCATAGAGGAGGAGCCAAGAGGTGGCAGAGGTCAGGAGGAGAGGAAAGCTGAACCCGATAGAGGGAACAACAATAGAAATAATAACCCAGGTGGGGGCGCCAAGAGCTGAACCATCAGCTAGGTTGGTGGCTGGAGTGGTAGGACCAGGGGCCACAGAGATGTTTCCATGGAGGAGACAACCGCCGGGGAGGCCAGGGTCAGTTTCACCCTCCAGGATGGAGGCAAGCCCAAATACCCCCTCTCCTCGATCAAAATCTGGCTATGACTATAGCCTTGGGGGAGAGGAGGAGAGCTGCATGGAGAAGGAGAAGGGAAGTTAGGGTGGAGTTACCCTACTGCGACTTCCATCAGGAGGAGGGGCACGCCACAGCCACGTGCCCGGAGTTCCTCGAGATAAGAGGAAACAAGGAGCAGCAACAGCCGTGGGATCTCCAGGAAGTGCGGATTGAGGAGGTCCTGCCTCGGGCGGAGGAGGATAGGTGCGAGGACCGGGCAGATATTGGAACCCGATGAGGGATCAGAGTGATCCATGGGGGTGGGGGTGGGGGTTGAGGCTTACTGGAAGGCGAGCCTCCATACCATGTACCGCCGGAACATTGGCTCCACATCCCAGACCCTAACCCTGGAGGAGAAGATTACCTTCTCAAGGAAGGATATGTCGGATCATGAGGATCCCTTTTTTGATATGGTCATCCAGACAGCCATTGAGAATTTCACTGTCTCCTGAATCCTCATCGATAATTGGAGTTCGGTCAACGACATCTTCAAGAAGGAATTCGATGCGATGAAGGTAAAGGATAAGAGGGTGCTAGCCTCGGATGGGCCCCTATTCGGATTTTCATGAGAGAGGAATGAGGTTGAAGGAGGAGTTGGGCTCCATGTAACTCTAGGGGGTGGTACCAAAACTATAGATTTGTTATCGTGGACGCCCCCAGCAGCTACAACGCCATCTTCGGGTGACCCCTCATCAGCATCTTCCGCTGTGTCCCCTCGTCCTTCCACCAATGCTTGAAGTTCAGTGCTGAGGGGATCCAGGTCCGGGTCCGGGGTGACCCCAATGTGGCTATGGAATGATACGTCACCGTCGTGAATTCCATCTCTTGGCAGGAGGGAGCTGAGGAGATGGAGCGAAGGATGGAGGAGGCAGAGCAGGAGGACTTTGGAGAGGAGATGGAGGTGGAGAGCTACACCCGGGTGGAGGTGGCAGGAGGAGTCCAGGAGGAGCTGGCTGAGGTGATGTTCGTGGAGGAAGGGGTGGAAGCTGAGGAGGTTCTTGTCCCAGAGGGGTACATTGGATAATGGGGGCTACAAAGGAGATAGTGGAGATGGAGGTTCTCACCGTTGGAGGTAGGGTGGAGGAGGTGCGAATTAGTGGGGGGGGGGGGGCTGACCACGGTGGACCAGGAGAGGATGATGGCATACATCCAGAAGAAGGTGGACATATTTGCCTGGAGTATAGTAGAAATTCCATGGATCGATGCGGACGTTGCACGTCACCATCTCAACCTGGACCCAGAAGCTCGCCCCGTCCAGCAGAAGAAGAGGTCCATCACGGACAAGCTGGCTGAGCCCATCAGGGAGGAGGTATCCAAGCTCCTCAAGGCTGGTTTTGTATCCGAAATCCAATACCCCGGCGGAGTCTCCAATGTAGTAATGGTTAAAAGGACACGGCCGGTGGCATATGTGTGTGGATTTTTATTTACTTAATAAATCATGTCCAATAGATTGTTACCCCTTGCCTCGGATCGACGCGCTGGTTGACTCAGCCATTGGTTTTCCTGTAATGAGCTTTTTAGATGCATTTTCAGGTTACCACTAAATCAGGATGCATCCCCCCCCCCCCCCCGACATCAAAGACGTATCCTTCATCACGAGAGATGGGTGTTACTCTACAAAATGATGCCCTTTGGGATGAAGAATGCAGGGGCGACGTACTAAAAGATGATGGACAGGGTCTTCGGAGAACAAAAGGGAAGGAACCTGAAGGTATATGTATATGATCTTATGATCAAGAGTCGAGACGTGGACTCTCACCTCCAGGACTTGGAGTAAACTTTCACCACCTTGCGCAAGTATAAGATGCGGTTAAACCCCATGAAGTGCATCTTTGGGGCCAGCAAGGGGAAGTTATTGGGCCATCTCCTTACCCCCGTAGGGGTTGAACCAAATCCAGACAAGGTCAAGGCGGTCATGGAGTTGGGGTCGGCTCGAAATGCTAAGGATGTGCAGCGGCTGACGGGAAAGTTGGAAGGACTGAGTAGGTTCCTTTCCTGGGCTGGGGAGAAGTGCTCACCCTTCTTCAAAGCATTAAGGGGAGGCAATAAGTTTGAGTGGACTAGGGAATGCGAGGAAGCATTCTAGGCCTTGAAGAGGTTGTTCACTTAGCCCCCCTGCTCCAAGGGCCAAAGGAGGGGGAGGACCTGTCTTTGTAATCCGGGGTTGGAGCAGAGGCCTTGAGCTCCGTCTTGGTTCGGTAAGAGGGGAAGAAGCAGCTCCCCATATACTATATAAGTCGGATCCTGAGGAAGGCAGAGCTTCGTTATCCCATCTTAGAGAAGATAGCCTTTGCTCTGGTCATCTCGGCTCAGAGGCTCCGACCTTATTTTCAGGCACACTCCATTCGAGTGGTGACTGACCACCCCCTCTGCAACATCTTTGAAGGGGTGGAGAATTTGGGCAGGTTGGACAAGTGGTCGGTGGAGCTGAGTGAATTAGATATCTCAGTTGTCTCGTGCCCTCGATCAAGGCCCAGATGATGACCGACTTTCTGGCTGACTACATGGTCGAGGTGGCAGAGACAGAACTCACCCGCCCTGTCCCTTGGAAGGTAATGGTAGATGGTGCCTCAGGTAAGCATTCCCTGGGGGTGGGGGTGATCTTGGAAAGCTCCCAAGGAACAAAGATATAGCAAACAATAGTTGTCCATTTTTCTATTACTAACAATCAGGTCGAGTATGAGGTAGAGATCGCAGGGCTGCGTCTGGCCAGAGAATTGGGAGTGCTTGACATAGAGGTCCTCACTGACTCCATGGTGGTGGCTTCCTAGATCAATGGGGAGTTCGAGGCAAGGGAGACTGCCCTAGAGTTATACTTAGCAAAGGTAAGAGGGGTCATCAGCATGTTCTAGACCTTCTCCATCCGACACGTGCCTAGGGAGGAAAATGAATAGGTCGATCAGCTGGCAAAGCATGGTCCCCGGGTGGGGGGTACCATCACTGACCTATTTCGCCATTCCAACGAAGAGGGAGAATTGATGGAGGTGGATCAACACCCCTCATGGATGGACCCTTTCACAACACTCCTTTACACAGGGGAGTATCCAGAGGGAATGGACATAAAGAAGTTCAAGTACAAGTCAGTGTACTATCTCATCCGTGATGTGCAGTTGTATAGAAAGACCCTCTCGGTAATGTTGGCATGTTGTGTGGCCGAGAGGGAGGTCCAGAGAATCTTGGAGGAGGTCCTCTCTGGGGAGTGTGGGAATCACTCCGGGAGTCGGACCCTGGAAGGAAGGATTGTTAGGCAACGGTATTTCTGGCCTACCCTGGGCCACGACGCTGCAGAGTTCACAAAGAAGTGCCACAAGTGCCAATTGTTTGCCCCCTTCCAACTGTAACCAGCCCAGCGCCTCAGAAGCATCACAGCCCTCTGGCCCTTTGCCATCTGGGGAATGGATTTGGTAGTACATTTACACTAGGCCAGCGGGCAGAGTAGGTTCTTACTCGTCATGATAGATTATTTTTCAAAGTGGTTGGAGGTGAAGGCGCAGACCAAGAGAACCTCCAAGGTTATCAGGAACTTTGTTTGGGGGGAGATTATCTGCCGACACGGGTTGCCGCAGGCCATCATCAGGGACAATGGGCCTCAGTTTGCCAGTGCCGAATTCATCAGTTTCTACGGGCAGCTCGGGATTGACCTCAGGTTTGCCTCAGTCCACCACCCAAGGAGCAAAAGGCAGGTGGAGGAGGCGAATAAGATCATTGTGAACCTCCTAAAGAAGAGAGTTGAGAACTTAAAGGGGATATGGGTGGAGCTACTTCCCTCGGTGCTCTGGGCTCTGAGGACCACCCCCAACACGGCCACAGGAGAGACCCCCTTCAAGCTCTCCCATGGGTGCGAGGCAGTGCTTCAAATAGAGTTCGAGGTCTAGACTCCTCGGGTGGTTGAGGCAGAACAAGGCAGGGAAGAATGGCAGGCTGAGAATGAGGAGGAGCTATGACTCTCCCTTGACATGGTGGAGGAGCTGCATGATCTCTCTGCCATCCGACAGGAAGAAGTGAAAAGAAGAATGGCTAAGTACTTTGACAAGCACATCAGAGTCAAACAGTTCACGGAAGGGGACTTGGTCCTGAAAAAGGTGGATGCAGCGGGAAGATCAGCTACCATGGGGAAGCTCAACCCCAACTGGGAAGGCCCATACATTGTAGAAAAAGGTGGATGCACAGTACCTGACTGCAATTAGAGACAAGTCCTGGCTTTTCAGCGCTATTCGCACAACCTGCACAGCACAACACGGTCAACTCACTCAAACCGCGCGGACACAAAAGTCCAGTCTGCAGCAACAGTTGCGAGCTCAAGGTACTGTTCACTTACACATGGAGGTTCCTATTCCTGATGTTACATGGGTCCTATTTATAGGCACGATGATGAGTGTGGTCATGGCCCTAGCCGATAGGATTACCGCCACATCCCGCAGCAAGACATCTCTGCATTCCGCGGATACATACCAGTCCGCCGCACCTGTGTAAGATAGCCAGCCTGCCTAGCTTCTCCAAGACCGGACTCCAATCGCTAGTTAGCTTTATCGCTGAGGGCCAAGCCAGGACCACCACAGCCGGACTTCGCAGCAACCGTCCGCCAATCTGCAGACACAGCGCTTCAGTCCGCCAATCCTGAGCCCATGGCTTCGCCACCAAAGGCAACTGTCGGACTCAGGCAGACACGCTCTTCCAGTCTGCCCATACTGCGGACAACACTAGTCTGCATATCCCTACAGACAACTCCAGTCCGTAAGCCGAGTCCATAGCCTTGTTACCAAGACACCTTCCAGACTCAGCGGACTACAGCTCCAGTTTGCTTACACAGTAAACTTCCAGTCTACATATACCGCAGTCTACTCCAGTCCGCATATCCCAAGTCAATAGCCATGCCAACAAGGCAGTTGTCGGACTCAGCGGACTCCAGCTCCAGTCCGCACACAGTTGTGGACACAAACTCCCGTCCACTAATCCCCAAAACTCGCAACCAAGGCAAATGCACTTCTGCCGAGCTGGGCAGACTGAGAAGCAGTCTGCACTCCACTACGCGATTGTAATGCCCCGAAAATTGTATTTGAGCTGGTCGCGTCCAAATAGGATTTTTGAGTTCTGCATAGATGTACACGGCCAGGGACACAGGCATGTCTATGGTCGTATCATGCTGGGTGTGTTGGCCAGCTGTGTCCCGAGAAGTACACGGCAAGAAACACGGATGTATGATACGAGCGTGTCATTTGACACGGGCGTGTGCCTAACCGTGTCTGTACCCGTGTTCCCAAGAGTCGTGTCGGTTCGCGTGGAGGTTACTGGTGACACGGCCCCGGGACACGGGCGTGTCTTGACCCGTGCCCGTATTCTGCGTTCGATGATCATGCCTGGTTCGACGATCATGCAAGCCGATTGAGTTTGACGAATAGTGTTCTGGAGGAACACGCCAGGCAACACAGGTGTGTCCCCCTGCATTCAATGATCGACAAAAGGCAATCGACGATTATCGAGTGACCCTCTGCGTTCGATGATCGATGATTTTTGCTCGACGATTACTGAGTGACACGGGCATGTTCATACCCGTGTCCCTACCCATGTTCAGTTGGGTCGTGTCCGTTAACGTGGCAGTTATATGTGACACGCCCCATAGTCACGGGCGTGTTGAGGATCCGACACGGGCGTGTCGAGTGAGACATGGGCGTGTCGTAGCCCGTGTGAGTCTCTGTGTTCGACAATCATGCCTGGATCGAGGCACACGACCTGGAACACGGCCATGTGCGAGGCCGTGTTCGGCCCAGGTCAGGAGATTTTTATGCAGATCTGAGCCGTTCATTTTCTTTAATTGAGATCCAATAGCCTAGGTGGTTTCCTGCTCTGTTAAGGTCGGGAATGGGGGAGTTAACTCTTCATTTTCTCCAAGCCATTCTCTTTCCAAGGAGTTAGAAAGAGGAGGAAGGAGGAGGAGGATTTCGGCCGCCGGCGGAGCATCGGAGCACCGTTTTGAGATCTGAGAGCGGATCCGTGGAAGAAATTCCATTGCGAAGACTTCTATCCATGTAGTTTTTCCATGGCGCCAAAGCGGACTACAAGGGTAACGATTCTCTACTTGAGCATGTGAAGCTCTCTTCCTTTTTGCATAGGGAAACCCGCTCCCATGAGTTTGCGGTGAGTGCGTGGTGTTCCTTGGGGTTGATGTGAATAGTCCCCCTTATGTTGCATATAGATTCTGAAATCGAAGTACGGGCATAGGCATTGTGTGTGAAGCCTACCCGGACGTGTATTGTCTGGATCGGTGATGTTGCATTTGATATATTTTGCCGGAGAAGACTCCGTACTTTGGGTTTTTCGGGTTTCTACGCGGTAGATTGCAACAGGGATCCTTGGGGATTAACTCCAAGACGCACCCGGAAAACTGAGCGGAAACGTGTTCTGCTAACTTGGCGGTCAGGGAACCGGCCTTGAACATAACTGGGTTATGTGATTGTTTAGAAAGGTTTTGGGATCCGAGAGAAGCTTGGCCCGTGCGTAAGTCTTAAAGTGACTACGTGGTGTGAGCAACGGGCAAGTGGAATTGGACCTAGGCTATGTGGTTCGGTGCGAGAGACCCGAAAAGGGGACTGGCCGTTGGCATAGTTGGGAGCCTTAGACGGTGGTCATAAAGGTTAAATGCTCATGTGGTTGCCATCTTTGGGATGGTGGTGAAGACGCTGAAGTGTCAGGATTCACCATTAATGTGCCCTGAGTACACGGGGTGTTTGGCCATGCGAGCCTACACCTGTGGCGTAGTATAATTGTGTTTTATGGTTTTACTGGGCTAATGATATGCAGGGAAAGAGCACCGTCGTCCCGAGTAAGGGGCGGGGTTGTTATAATTTGGTCGGCTTTGGCTGACTGTTGCTTTGTTTGCCACCATGCGGTGGAATGTTGCTTGCAGGTGCTGCGGAGCCGAGTGCTAGATAGCGGGCTGGAGCCCATGTTGCTGTGCTGGCCCTCGAAGGCCGTAAAGAATAGTTGTTTTTATTTTTTCATGTGTGGCCGGCCTGCTAGCCGATGTATGTAAGACACTATTTTGTTAAGTGAACATTTGTAAGGCCATAAGGTCGTATACCCTTTCAGTGTATTTGGTTTTCATTCTAGTGGTGTGGTTGTGGACATTCATGATTTTTGGATTTAAGTTTTGGGTTCTTTCAACTTTTAAAAGCTTCCGCTAGAATGCTCTGTGTAGGACGAGTAGTCTTAATTAGATAGTTTGAATATTCTTATGTAACCCTTCCGACTGTCTGTGGTATATAGTGTCGAGTTCCAGCTGGACCTTTTGTTATATGCCATGCGACGGATGGGGGTGTTACAATTTGGTATCAGAGGCAGGTTACGATCAGGCTTAACTGAATTCGTGGGCGAATTCTTTTAAGGGGTGGTGAGCACATGTGTGCGTCATCGTTATAACATTAAAAAGATCTCATGAATGTCCACTTAGGAATGAAAAAATACACTTGTTTTGTGGAATCTGAGTGTTCCAATGATTTCTTTTAGCAATTTGTTTGTCATCTAATCGTGTGTCTTTGCTACTATAGGCAGCTAGGAGCGGTGCTGGTCAGTCAGAGTATCCGCAATTAGCGGAAAGTAGTGCACCAAGGGACGTGCCTACAACACCTCCTTCAGCGGAAACCATCAGGTTGGTGGCTGAGGCGGTATTTGCAATGATAAATGCCCAACCTGCAGGGCAAATGCATCGTGCACATCCTGCGAATGAGCAAGAACCGGTTAGGGCGGTAGAGCCGAGAGTGGTGGAGCGCACAGCAGTTGATCTGGTAGAGCCGAGGAGAGCTACAGAGTAGCAGCTCAAGCATGTAATGGGTTTTAATCCTCTGAGGTTCGATGGGGTTGGAATGCCAGCTCAAGCTGAGGACTGGCTCTCTTCGATAAAGAGGGTCTTGACAGCCACATTAACTGAGGAGTGGCAGAAGACCACCATAGCGACCTTCCTTTTGATTGGCGAAGCGAGGCTGTGGTGGGATGAGTTGGAGTTTCATCTCTTAGTGGGAAGGAAGCTTGCGGATGTGCCGATGGAGGAATTCTCTAGATTATTCTTGGCCAGATACCTACCCTCTGCTTAGAAGTTGGAGATGGAGAATCAGTATCTTGGGTTGACTCAGGGATCCAGAAGCGTGGGTGAGTATCTCCATGAGTTCACACTGTTGGGTCGTTATGCTGGTACTACATTTATGGAAGAAGAACGGAAGACCAACCGGTTTTATGAGGGTCTACGCGGCGATCTACAGCTACTACTTGCTGGGCCTAAGGCGCAGGGCTTCGTAGCCTTGGTCAATGTGGCCCGGTCATTGGAGAAGGTTGTGAAGAAAGTTCAAGAGAAGAAGGACCCAGGAGAAAAGAAATCAGAGTTCAAGGTGCCAAATACCAAGTCAAGTTTCCGCAGGTGGAACAAGAAACAGAGGACTTTGAACTCAGCCCCTCTGTCTGGTGCGTCGGGGGCAACTACAAGTCGAGTCCCAGGAGCTTGCTACAACTGCGGGAAGACGGGGCATTTTGATCATGAGTGTTGGAGCGGACGTGCAAGGTCTGAGATGAAGCTTGGAGCGACTTATGAGGAGAAAGGGAAGGCGGTGGAGTCAACCGCGTCCCACCATGCTCTAGCCCAGCCTAGAGTTTACAACCTTGGCCTATAAGAGGCCATAAAGCAAGCGGACGTTGTGACAGGTATGAGTTAAATTACAGTGGTTTAACTTGTATAGTTGTTACCTTCGTATTTGTTAGCTTACTTTTGTTGGTGCTATGCTTTGTGTCGATCTTTGAGTTTCCGGCAAGAGCCCTGTTTGATACGGGAGCATCGTATTCCTTCTTGTCCGAAAAATTCATATCGTGCATCGGGGTTCCGTCCTCGATGGCAAAAGACAAATTTGATGTGTTATTGCCCAATGGGTGCTCAATGCGCGCGGATAGGATCTGCGTAGTGAAGATTCGGATTGGAGACCAGGAGTTTGATTTGCGAGCGTCGCTTTTGCCGTTGGCAGAGTACGACGTAATATTCAGTATGGATTGGCTCTCGGAGCAGGGTGCATGCATTGATTGCAACCGTAAGGAAGTTAAGTTGGGTCTGAACACTGATCGGGAGACTACTTTTGCGGGCATGAAGGGGTCGGGTAAGATTTTGATGTCAGCCCTTCAGGTGATTAAGGCGGTTCGGTCTGGGGAAGAGTTGTTTGTCACTCTAGTGCAGAATTCGACTCCTAAGCCAAGTTTGGACAGTATCCCAGTTATGTCTGAGTATCCCGATGTGTTCCCATATGATCTCCCGAGAACCCCTCCTCAGTGGGAGATTGATTTTACCATTGAGCTGGTACCGGGTGCCAAACCGGTGTCACGCTCTCCATATCGAATAACACCGTGAGAGATGGCGGAGTTGAAGGTGCAACTGCAAGAGTTGCTAGAGCAAGGTTATGTGCGTCCAAGTTCGTCGCCATGGAGAGCACCAGTTCTCTTTGTTAAGAAGAAAGATGGGAGCTTGAGGCTTTGTATCGACTACCAGGAATTGAACAAGCTTACGGAAAAGAATAAGTATCTGATTCCGAGGATTGACGATCTATTTGATCAGTTGGTTGGGTCAATGGTGTATTCAAAGTAGGATCTGAAATCCGGTTACTACCAATTGAGGATAAGGGAGAGCGACATCCCAAAGACAGCATTCAGTACGTAGTTTGGGCAT
Organism: Platanthera guangdongensis; assembly: GCA_039583875.1. Classification (NCBI taxonomy): domain Eukaryota; kingdom Viridiplantae; phylum Streptophyta; class Magnoliopsida; order Asparagales; family Orchidaceae; genus Platanthera; species Platanthera guangdongensis. The sequence continues at coordinate 36,055,793 of CM077164.1, read as the reverse complement.
TACGAGTTCACGATCATGTCGTTTGGTTTGACCAATGCGGCATACGTGTTTATGGATCTGATGAATAGGACGTTCAGAGAGTACCTAGACCATTTTGTGATAGTATTTATCGACGATATCCTGGTGTACTCGTAGTGTGAAGAGGATCACTACAATCACCTGCACTTGGTGTTGGAGATGTTGAGGAGAAACTAGTTGTATGCTAAGTTCTCCAAGTGTGAATTCTGGTTATCCTCGATAGCGTTCCTTGGTCATGTTGTTAGTGGAGAAGGGATAGCTGTGGATCCGACAAAGATAGTGGCGATACGGGAGTGGCCTGATTTGACTACAGTGGCAGAGGTCCGGAGTTTTCTGGGGCTTGCTGGCTACTACATGCGCTTTGTAGAGAACTTCTCGCGGATAGCGCTACCACTCACGACGTTGACTAGGAAGGATCAGAAGTTTGTGTTGTCTCCAGAGTGCGAACAGGCTTTTGAAGAGTTGAAGAGGCAGTTGACCACAGCGCCTATTTTATGTTCGCCAAGTGGAACCGAAGGGTTCGAGATCTATAGTGATGCTTCGGGCAGTGGTATGGGTTGTGTTCTGCTACAACATGGGAGTGTGATAGCCTACGGTTCACGACAATTGAAGGCTCACGAGAGGAATTATCCGGTCCACGACTTAGAGTTAGCGGCCGTGCTATTTGCTCTAAAGCTTTGGAGGCACTACCTGTATGGTGTGAAGGTCGATATTTACACCGATCATAAGAGCTTGAAGTACCTGTTGGATCAAAAGGATCTGAACATGAGGCAGCGGAGGTGGATGGAGTTCTTAGGGGACTACACCTTCAAGATTCATTATGTGCCTGGGAAAGGAAATGCAGTGGCGGACGCGTTGAGTCGCAGGACTCCGACGCAGGACAACTGGTTATCGGTACATGATGAGAGATTGGTCCATGAGTTGGAGGCTTTGGAGATATCTTGCGTCGATAAGCAGTCTAGTACTGAGGTGAAACTGTTTTGGACCAAGGTGCAGTGTGACTTAGCTGATAGAGTTCAGCGGGCTTTGATTCAGGCTAACAACATGAAGCAGATCTTAAGGATGAATCATTGGATGGGTCAAATTCTCAGTTTGTTATTAAGGATGGGTTGCTAAGGAAGGACGGCCGCCTATGCGTTCCTAGTGCGGATAATCTTCGGGAGGAGTTGATGTACGAGGCTCATCATACCAAGTACTCGATCCACCCGGGAAGCACAAAGATGTATAGAGACATGAAGAAATTATTTTCGTGGCCAGGATTGAAGAAAGATGTAGCACTTTATGTGGCCAAGTGCCGTACATGTGCATTGGTGAAGGAGGAATGCCAGAAACCCGGAGGTTTCTTGAAGTCCCTACTTATCCCAGAATGGAAATTTGACGACATATCTATGGATTTTGTGCATGGTTTGCCGAAGTCGCAGAGGTGAAACGACGCCATCTGGGTGGTCGTAGATAGGTTGACAAAGGTGTCGCACTTCATCCCGATCAGGAAGGAAGATCTGGTGGAAAAGTTAGTCAAACTCTATGTGGAGAATATTGTACGATTGCATGGTGTGCCCCGCAGTATTGTTAGTGATCGAGATGGACGCTTCACGTCGAATGACTGGAGGTTGGTGCATAGTCTGTTGGGTACTAAGCTAAAGTTCAACACAGCCTTTCACCCGCAGACGGATGGCCAGACCGACAGGGTCAACCAGACGTTGGAGGACATGCTTCGCATGTGCGTCCTAGATTTTGGAAAGCAGTGGGAAGATCACCTGTACATGGTGGAGTTTGCGTACAACAACATCTTTCAGGCGAGTATTGGAATGGCGCCTTTTGAGGCCTTGTACGGGAGAAAGTGTCGCACGTCGTTGTCTTGGTTGGAGATGGGCGAGTCAAAGCTTTACAAACGTCAGGCGGTGGAAGATGCCACTTCAGTGATACGGACAATTCAAGAAGAGTTGAAGATCGCTCAGGACAGACAGTCAAAGTACTATAACGCCAAACATAGGAATGTGGAGTTCAATGTTGGCAACTGGGTGTACTTAAAGATCAAGTCATTCAAGGGTGTCTCGCGGGTTCGACACTTGAAGAAGCTGAGTCCGAGATACCATGGACCATTTGAGATCCTGGAGCGTGTTGGCGAAGTAGCGTATAGATTGAAGCTGTCGGTGGAATTGAGTGGGCTACACGATGTGTTTCACGTATCGGTGTTGCGTAAGGCGGTGCAAGAGCCTTCGCAGATCATTGCAGACAATCAAGTACCGGTTGATTTTGAGTTGACGACAAGGGTCAAGCCAGTACGTATTGAAGATGTTGAAGTCAAACGACTCCGCAACAAGGAATTTTGAATGGTTAAAGTCCGTTGGGATAATTGCGGATGTGAGGAGCCTTCATGGGAGCTAGAGCAAGCTATGTTGGAGGAATACCCCGAGTTATTCCACTCAGGTATCATTTAGATTTGTGTACCTTTACTTAATTTCGGGATGAAATTCCTTAAGTGGGGGGATTTGTAACGCCCCGAAAATTGTATTTGAGCTGGTCGCGTCCAAATAGGATTTTTGAGTTTTGTATAGAGGTACACGGCCAGGGACACGGGCGTGTCCATGGCCGTGTCAGGCTGGGTATGTTGGCCGGCCATGTCCTGAGAAGGACACGGCAAGAAACACGGATGTATGACATGGGCGTGTCATTTGAGACGGGCGTGTGCCTAATCGTGTCTGTACCCGTGTTCCCAAGAGTCGGGTCGGTTGGTGTGGCGGTTAATGGTGACACGGCCCCAGGACACGGGCGTGTCTTGACCCGTACTCGTGTTCTGTGTTCGACGATCGCGCCTGGTTTGACGATCGTGCAAGCCGATTGAGTTCGACGAATAGTGTTCGGGAGGAACACGCCAGGCGACACGGGAGTGTCAGGAGGGCGTGTCCCCCTGCGTTCGATGATCGATGAAACGCACTCGACGATTGTCTAGTGACCCTCTGCGTTCGACGATCGACGATTTTTGCTCAACGATTACCGAGTGACACGGGCGTGTTCATACCCATGTTCAGTTGGGTCGTGTCCGTTGTCGTGGCGGTTATATGTGACACGCCCCATAGTCACGGGCGTGTCGAGGATCCGACACAAGCATGTCGAGTGAGATACGGGCGTGTCGTAGCCCGTGTGAGTCTCTGTGTTCGACAATCATGCCTGGATCGAGGCACATGACCTGGAACACGGCTGTGTGCGAGGCCGTGTTCGGCCCAGGTCAGGGGATTTTTGTGCAGATATGAGCCGTTCATTTTCTTTAATAAAGATCCAATGGCCCAGGTGGTTTCCTGCTCTATTAAGGCCGGGAATGGGGGAGTTAACTCTTCATTTTCTCCAAGTCATTCTCTTTCCAAGGAGTTAGAAAGAGGAGGAAGAAGGAGGAGGATTCCGGCCACTGGTGGAGCATCGGAGCACCGTTTTGAGATCTGAGAGCGGATTCGTGGAAGAAATTCCATTGCAAAGACTTCTATCCGTGTAGTTTTTCCATGGCGCCAAAGCGGACTACAAGGGTAATGATTCTCTACTTGAGCATGTGAAGCTCTCTTCCTTTTTTCATAGGGAAACCAGCTCCCGCGAGTGTGCGGTGAGTGTGTGATGTTCCTTGGGGTTGATGTGAATAGTCCCCCTTGTGTTGCATATAGAGTCCGAAATCGAAGTACGGGCATAGGCATTGTGTGTGAAGCCTACCCGGACATGTATTGTCTGGATTGGTGATGTTGCATTTGATATGTTTTGCCGGAGAAGACTCCGTGCTTTGGGTTTTTCGGGTTTCTATGCGGTAGATTACAATAGGGATCCTTGGGGATTAACTCCAAGGCGCACCCGGAAAACTGAGCAGAAACGTGTTCTGCTAACTTGGTGGTCAGGGAACCGGACTTGAACATAACTGGGTTATGTGATTGTTTGGAAAAGTTTTGGGATCTGAGAGAATCTTGGCTCGTGCGTACGTCTTAAAGTGACTACGTGGTGTGAGCAACGGGCAAGTGGAATTGGACCTAGGCTATGTGGTTCGGTGCGAGAGACCCGAAAAGGGGACTGGACGTTGGCATAGTCGGGAGCCTTAGACGGTGGTCAGAAAGGCTAAATGCTCACATGATTGCCATCTTTGGGATGGTGGTGAAGACGCTAAAGTGTCAGGATTCACTGTTAATGTGCCCTGAGTGCACGGGTTGTTTGGCCGTGCGAGCCTACACATGTGGCATAGTATAATTGCGTTTTATGGTTTTACTGGGCTAATGATATGCAGGGAAAGAGCACCGCCATCCCGAGTAAGGGGCGGGGTCATTATAATTTGGTCGGCTTTGGCTGACCGTTGCTTTGTTTGCCACCGTGCAGTGGAATGTTGCTTGCAAGTGCTGCGGAGCCGAGTGCTAGATAGCGGGCTGGAGCCCATGTTGTTGTGTTGGCCCTCGAAGGCCGTAAAGAATAGTTATTTTTATTTTGTCATGTGTGGCCATCCTGCGAGCCGATGTATGTAAGACACTATTTTGTTAAGTGAACATTTGTAAGGTCATAAGGCCGTGTATCCTTTTAGTGTATTTGGTTTTTATTCCAGTGGTGTGGTTGTGGACATTCATGATTATTGGATTTAAGTTTTGGGTTCTTTCAACTTTTAAAAGCTTCCGCTAGAATGCTCTGTGTAGGACGAGTAGTCTTAATTGGATAGTTTGAATATTCTTATGTAACCCTTCCGACTGTCTGTGGTATATGGCATCGGGTTCCAGCTGTACCTTCTGATATATGACATGCGACGGATGGGGGTGTTATAGCGATCTCCCCGGACTGAGCCAAACATGGACTTGGTTCAAACCCAACCAAGTCCACACCACTGGCGATAAGGGCCAGTGTGCACTTACTGGCGGACACTGGATCCAGTCCGCCTGTCCCGGCGACCTCCAGTATCAGTCCGCACTGACTGGCGGTCTCTACGGCTTCCACTTGCCGTTGCACCAGAGCAAGACCAAGGCAACTGCCTAACCATTCTGCCGAGCTCCAGTCCTTCAGTCCCCTTTATGCCGGACTCCGCGGCTAGAGATTCTATCCGCCCGGTTACTTCCTGGGATCCAACTGCCTGCTGAGCACATGCCGGCCTGGGTAACCGCCGCTGCTGCCCGTGTAGTCCACGCGGACAGACCGCCCAGGCCGATACAGAGCAAACCGTCTGCAACATCCCTGCCGACTTAGCAGTCCGCCAACCCTGTCCGCGTAGTTCGCGCGGATAGGTCCAAGTACTCCATTCATCTACTTTCACTTCACAAATTTTAACAAGTTCATCTTTCTGGTGGACTTTATCATCTTAACATCATAGAGGATGTCGAAGTACCCCTCATACTCGTCCATCCCTTTCTTGCAACTTTCTGCGCAATAATAGATGGGAGTAATGGAAAGCTCCTCCTTCGGGTTGGAGATGATGAAGTTACTTTCAATATCAACCCCTCCATGCGCAATTCTCTTTCAAATGACGATTCTTATTTTCATCTTAGCACATCATCTGAAGGAAATTTTTCTTCATTTTCGGATTCTAGTTCCACATCTTATGATGATACAAAACTTGTTAAATTATATTGTTTTAAGAAATTATCTCATTCTTCACCTCCTAAGCCAATTGGCTTAGAGAATGTTAAAATTACGCCCCCCCCCCCCCTCGAAGTACCACCCACTCTTGAGCTTAAGCAACTTCCAGACCACCTAAGATAAGTCTTTTTTGAAAAACAAACTCTAAATTGCTAGTAATCATTTCTTCTACTTTGAGTGATTCAGAAAATTTTGAATTAATTCAAATCTAAATAGACACCACCGAGCCATAACTTGGCAAATATCTGATATTAAGAGGATAAGTCCCTCATTCTGCAAATATAAAATATTACTAGAAGATAATTCTCGCAGCACTGTTCAGCCTCAGCGACGAGTTAATCCCAACATGAAAGATGTCGTTAAGACTGAAGTAATAAAGTTATTAGATGCCGAAATTATCTACCTGATTTCGGATAGCCCGTGGGCTAGCCCGGTGCAAGTCGTACCAAAGAAAAATGGTATGACTATAGTGGTTAATGAGAATAATGAATTAATTCCAACTCGTACTGTTATGGATTGGCAGATGTGCATCGATTATAGAAAATTAAATGATGTCACCCGAAAAGATCACTTTTTGTTGTCATTCATTAATTTAAATTTGGAACGCCTTTTCGGTCACTCCTACTACTGCTTTCTTGATGGTTTATAGAGATATTTCCAAATCCCAATCTCACCCGAGGACTAAGAGAAAATAACATTTACTTGTCCCTTTGGCACCTTCGCTTAAAAAAGGATGTCGTTTGGCCTTTGCAATGCACAATCTACATTACAAAGATGTATGCTGGCCTTCTTTGATGAGTTGGTTGAGGATGTGATGGAAGTCTTCATGAATGACTTTTCTGTATTCAGAATTTCTTTTAAATCATGCTTAGCTAATCTTGATCATGTTCTTCAACGTTATGAAAACACGAATCTAGCTCTCAATGGGGAGAAATGTCATTTCATGGTCCGATAGGGGTTGGTTCTCAGTCATAAAATATCTAGCAAAGGGATCAGGGTTTATAAGACCAAGATCGAGGTGATTGAGAAACTTCTCCCTCCCATAAATGTAAAATCTATTAGAAGTTTTCTTGGTCACATGGGTTTTTATCGACAATTTATTTAAATTTTTCCCAAAATTACAAAATCGTCAACTCACTTGTTAGAAAAAGAGTCCTCTTTCATTTTTGATAATGTATGATTATCTGCGTTTAATATTATCAAAGATAAGCTTATCAACTCGTCAATTCTTGGAGCACTATATTGGTCTTTTCCATTTGAAATAATGTGTGATGCAAGTGACATCGCTATAGGCGCAATGTTAGTCCAACTGGTGAACAAGTATTTTCACCTAATTTATTATACAAGCAAGACACTCACATCTGCACAGGCCAACTACACCACTACAGAGAAAGAACTTCTAGCAATTGTTTTTGTGTTTGATAAGTTTAGGTCTTATATTTCTTCTTTTTAAGGTATTGTGTTTATTGATCATTCTGCTCTCAGGTATCTACTGAACAAGGCAGACACCAAGCCCCGATTATTGAGATGGATCCTCCTGCTGTAAGAGTTTGACTTGTAGATCTGGGACAAGAAAGGAGCAGAGAACTTGGCGGTCGATCATCTCTCATGCTTAGAGAACCCTGTTGCGGATACACTAGAGGAAGCCGACATTGATGACAAATTCTCTGAAGAGCGCCTACACGCCATCAAAAAGTTATAGAATTTTTCTACCCCTTGGTTTGTGGATTTGGCTAACTATCTAGAGGCCTGGGTCTTTCCAAATGGTTTTTCAAGTCAGCAAAAAAAGAAATTATTTTTCGACATGAAAAACTACTTTTGGGAGGACCCCTTCTTATTCTGTATCTGCGCGAATCAAGTGGTAAGAAGATATGTTTCGAGCGAGGAAGACTTGCAAATTTTGCGGCACTGCCATGAAGGACCAACCAACGAACATTACGAAGCAAACCAGACCGCAAGGAAAGTGTTGGAGGTCGGTTTCTACTGGCCCTCGATCTTTAAGGATGTTCACTCTTTTGTGAGTGGATGCGACAGCTGCCAAAGGTCAGGTAACATATTTCGTCGGGGCAAAATGCCCCAAAACTCCTTTTTGAAGTGTGAAATTTTCGATCTATGGGGTATTGATTTCGTACGTCCGCTCCCTCCCTCATTTAATAATAAATATTTTCTCGTTGCGGTCAACTACGTGTCGAGGTGGGAGAAAGCACAAGCTCCCCCCACCAACGATGTGAGTGTTGTCGTCAAATTTTTAAAGTTTATTCTTTTGTTTTGACACGCCTCGCGCTACAGCTAGTGATAAGGGCACACACTTCTGTAATAGCCAGTGTGTTGAATTTTTAGCAAAATATGTTGTTACACACAAAGTCTCCATCACCTATCACCCACAAACTAGTGGCCAAGTGGAGGTGGTGAACCGCGAGTTAAAGAGGATTTTGGAAAACACTGTCTTTATTATTAGGAAGGACTGGTCATTGATGCTCGATGATGCTCTATGGGCTTATCGGACGGCGTACAAGACCGTCAATGGTTGTATACCATACCGATTAGTCTATGACAAATCATGCCACCTTCTGGTTGAGTTAGAGCACCGCATTTATTGGGCGCTGAAATTCCTTAATCTTGATTTTACTTTGGTCTCCGAGCAAAGAAAATTCCATTTAAAAAATATAGATGAACGGCGTGCTAACACCTATGAAAATTATAAGTTTTATAAGGAGCGCTCAAAGTTCTATCATGATAAAAATATTAAATTCCCTTAAAGCTTTTCACCGAGGGATTTCGTATTTTTTACAACTCACGCCTTCGTCTTTTTCCAGGTAAATTAAAGTCCTGATTGCCCGGCCCCTTTGTTGTCAAAGAGGTTGGGTCATATGAGACAGTTCTTATTTCCCACTTGGAACTCAGCTCCTTTAAAGTGAACGGTCACCGACTAAAATTTTATTTTTCTAACGATACTTTGGCCACCAATATTGAGACCCTAAACGTATAATCTTTCATGTCAATTAGTCAAGCTACGCGGTGGTAAACAAAACGCTTTTGGGAGGCACCCCAAACTTTATCTTCTAATTATTTTTGTTATTGGTTTCTTTGTTTTAATATATTTTTACAGGTTTCCTCTCAGCCTCCGTGACTTCACCATCAGGGATGTCCTCTTTCCTCTCCTCTTCTTTTATTGCATTTTTATCGCTTCATACTTATTTTTAAAAATATGTTTCTTTTCTTTGTCTTTAGTATATAAGATATATATATATAGGGGGGCTGGAAATCCGCGCAACGCGTTCTTCATAAATATACGCGCACCTCCTTCTAGCCGTTGGATTTAATCCAATGGCTGGGATAAATGCGAACCAGTAAAAAGGAAGCAAGGAGCCCGATAACACGCTGGTCCAAACAGGTCATGGCGCGTGAGAGAGACAGCCTGATTGCGCGTGATCGTTTCCAATATCAGGATAGATTGCTATATATACAGCAAAGGAGCCATTTTCCAAGCGGTGGGGGACTAAACTCTCGCACCGCTTGGAGGCCGTCCGATCAGTCGCGATAGATCACGGCTGATCGGACGGCCTCCAAGCAGTGCGGGAGTTTAGTCCCACACCGCTTGGAAAATGGCTCCTTTGCTGTATTTATAGCAATCTCTCCTGATATTGGAAAACGATGACGCGAGCCCGCTCTCTCTCGCCCGCGCGGGATCCTGGGTGATCCGGGTCTGAGCTCCACCCCTTTTTACCAATCCGCTGTTTAATCCAACTGTTGGATTATATCCAACGGCTGCCACCAAATCCACGCGGATATACATATTTCCAACTGTTGGATTATATCCAACGGCTGCCACCAAATCCACGCGGATATACATATTTCCCATATATATATATATATATATATATATATATATATATATATATATATATATATATATATATATATATATATATATATATATATATATATACAACTTTCATATTAAATATTTTTCCTAGAAATGTCATATAGTAGTCTTATTTTCAAAAGGTGCGGAACCCGGGCGGAACTATGTGATTCGCATTGTTCCGCTCGGGTTCCGCCCCTTTGGAAAATAGCCATACTATTTGGCATTTTTAGGAAAAGTGTTCAACATGAAAGTTGTGAATCTCGATGAGATCTACAACTTTCATTTTAAATACTTTTTCTAAAAATGTCATATATTAGGTCTATTTTTAAAAGGCGTGCGGAACCCGGATTTAGCTAAATCCGGGTTCCGCGTTTTTACAGTTTTCCGTATATATTTATTTATAAAGGGATAAAATTTATATAATACAACTAAAAATTTGAGTTAAATCTTTGCTAAAATCATTTAGTACCTCTTGACTTTGTATTTTCTTGTTTTTAATCATTTATATACTTGTTTAGTCAAAATAAATTAGATTAACTTTCATTTTGTCTATGTTTCATGAGTAATATGTTGACTCATGCAATGTTTCTAATTAAGGTAATATGTTTTAAATTTTTTTTAAAAATATTTGCACTTTTCATAATCATTTTCTTTATGTTTTTCACTTTTATAAAATCTATTATCCATTGTTTTCTCTTTTAAAAATCTTTGAAATGATTGATTATAGTTAAGTATAGTAGATGCGAACCAATCTAGACGCTTATTATCTTTATTACTCATGAAAAGTCAATTATGTTTATTTTTTATCTGGAATTTGCGTCTCTTGAATTTTTCAATACTTTGCTTTAAGTGGGCAAGAACATGAAGATGATGTAGGCAACTTTTTGATTAATTTGAACTTTTGCATCGTGAAGCTTAAATTCTTAATCATTGCTAGCCACATTGTTCTTTTTTCATTTTTTTTGTAAGCCTCATTCTTTTTCACCAAAGCTATATAGCTTACCCATGTTGCACACTTAAAACTTTTTGATCTTTATATGTCCCTTTTGTGTACTATATTTTGTGAAAATGGTGGAAATTTCAAATTTGTATTATATCTCAATTACTACAGAAAAACGAAAAAAAGTTAATCGTTAAAAAAAGAATAAGGAAGAAGATATATATTTATATATTAAAAATGATTATGAATGTTATTTTGACCCCTACTTTATATTGCAAAATTACTTGGAGTGTCAAATTTTTGTTTTCTATCAACAAATTTATTTACAATGCTCTTCTTTTTATTTTAAGTGTGTTTTACCCTTCATGTTTATCTTTTGAACTTCAAACCCTTAAAACCTAAGCCAAAAAGTTACACCTAATGAAATTCCTTTTAATTTATGCTTCTTAGGTTTATTTTTAGTACAATAGCGAGAAAGTAATGAAGTAAATTCTTAGGCAGCAGTATTGATCTTTGATTTAGATTGATATGATTATAAAATATCTCTTAGATTTTAGTAGCAACTCAATATCCTTTTCATTTATCACATTATTCAATTTTTAATTATGCTTAAGAACAAGAGATGATTTATTTTTACGCTAGTGAAATTTGTAAAATTATGTGCCAAGACTAAGTAAGAATGTTTAGTTTTCCTTTCAAAATGTCTCTACCTTAATTTTGCATCGTACTCGTATTTGGCATAGCCAATTTGTATGGTTAGCCCTTTTTATCTTTGCTAGCTCGTATGTCATTACTCGAGGACAAGCAAAATGATAAATTTGGGGGAATTTAATGATGCATAATTTAATCCAAATCATTAATACAAAAATATTAATAATCTAATATAATATAATATTTTTATAATTCTATTCTAATCATGCTTATTTTACTATTTTGCAGATTCTTGGAGCATTTTGGTAAAGATCCTAAAGAACACACCCTCAATCAGGGCATGCTAACTTAAATATCAAGTTTAGTCATGCTATCGTGTTGCTGAGACAAATTCAAGAGGAAATTGAAGTCCAAGCCCCTCCAAGGTCGGCCCAATCCCCTCATGCCAGGCCCATGCCTCTCCCAAGTCAAAACAGCCAATTCGCTAGAATTTCACTATAGCCCGGCGGTAGTGCGCCCCATTGTAGCTCTACCGACAGCTGCTGGGCAAATTTTGGCATCAACGCATCTGGACGCCTTCACACCATTCTAGGTACAGCCCCACGGTAGTTAGCTACCGCCTGCGGTATCTCCCAGACCTATAAATAGAGCCCTTTTTGTCTCTTTTGGCACACAATCCTTTCTAATTTATTTTAGCATATGAGAGAATTGTTTGAGTTTCTTTTATAAGGTGTTTTAGCATAATGTTCTTATGGTTTTAATGTTCTTGTAATTTTTCTTTTTAATCTTTCACCTCTTCCTTTAGAACTCTTGCTATTTCCTTGCACTCTTTTAATTGTAGTTTCTTTTTGCACTTTTTGTAATTTCTCTTTAATAAGAAATAAATTAATTTGTTTTACCTTTATTTTTGCCTCCAACACTCTCACATTACACAACTAAAATACCACATGTACTTTATTGAAACATATATCATGCTTCTTTCATAGCCAACCTCACACCTTCATTTTGGGCCAAAAAAAAAAAGAATAGCATCAATCCTCTCAAAAGATCAAAACCAAGTAGAACACTGTAAAATCAGACACAAGAAATCGGTCCTTTAAAATCAAGACACTTGGGCACTTTTCCCATCCACAATAGGAGCTAGTCAATTTCAAATGGACTCTTCAAGTCAAGCTGAATCTCTATGTATCCACGAGCAAAAAACAGCCAAACTCATATTACACGGCTTCGTGCAATGAGCAGGAAACAACAATATCAAAGCATTTTCACATGCTATCAAAGCTTGGACGTTAATAATGCACAAATGCATTGAAATTTGACTAAAAAGATTTACATGACTCAACTCAATGGTATCGTTGATCAAACAAAATCTTAATAACTCGTAGACTCATGAAGGCAATTTACAGTCAAGAACAAGATACCATGAACTTCGAAGTTTCCTGCTCCGACCACCACCGATTCAATTACAATAGCTCAGTCTGCACCATCTACTTGATAATGTGTGGATAATTTAATTGTTACACTTAATTTGTATTTACATTTCTATTGTGATTCATGTAAGATGCGCTCGAAACATCCGGAGGAGCGTCAAAGTGGAACCCTCTCCCCGTTGCCCCCAGCTAGGTTTATATAGAGCAAAACCTAGGGTTCTCACGCGCAAAGCCCTCGAGCCCGTTATTCGTCCGAATATACCTTTACAATCTCCTCCTATATTCGTGACAAATAACGGTAACGTTTCGGGGTGGACAAAATAATAATTCAAGCTAAACAAAACATTCAGGACAGATCATACTAATTAATCAAAATAAAAGAGTTTTGCCTAAACGGCAAACCATCACACAGATTCTATCCCAAAAAACATAGTCTAAATATTTATTACAAAACAAAACATGAATTAAACGTTTGATGATTCTACTCATCTAGTAGATCATCGTCATCCATGTCCAGGTCTACAGCTCCTCCATAATCTCCATCGTAGCCTGCAAGGAATTTCATGAGTCAGACTCTATGAATTCACAAACATATGCAGTAACGTTTAAAGTAATCTAGCTCTTACTAAATGAGCTTAGCACTTCTAGAAACGGTGAAGTAACTCTGTCAGCATCTCATTCAGTCTAACTAGAACTAGTCACGTTACCTTACTCATTACGGATCACTATGTGCCTCACCAACACATGTGGGCACACATCACGTGCAACATTATCAAATGTGGAATAATGTGATGTGACCAATAATATTTAGATTAATATTTACAATGACTTTCAACTCCTAGTTGAATAATTCTTGAATCAGCTTACAATGAGAGGACGTTAGGTTATCAAGTGTGAAATAACCAGCATCCAACCATCTTGGGTTTTAATCAAGACATTATTTGGGGTTTTCAGTCTGTTACTTATTAGATGCTTGAATGTTGGTAGTTATAGGCTCGTACGTATCAAAACATAAACATTGGAGGAAAGTTTCATATTTCTATGAACTTTAATCTCATTTCCCCCGATGTTTTGATTGTGAGAGCTCTATTTAATCCTTTAGTCATGGCGTCTGCAATATTATCTTTCGATCTCACATCAACCCGGGTCATAATCCCTTGACTTGTGAGAGAGGTCAACCAGGACTGTTTCATCCTAAGTTGCCTTCTTTTGCCATTGAACAAAGTGTTCGTGGCAATCGTTTTAATAGCCCGATTGTCGCAGCAAACTGCAACAAAACTCAGTTTTAGGCTCGACAGTGGAATGTCCATCACCAAATCTCTTATCCAATCTGCTTCTTCACCAGCTGAAGCTAGAGCATAGAGTTAGGATTCCATAGATTAGAGTGCAATGCACGACTGTCTTTTGGACTTCCAGGCTACAGCTGCTCCTCCTAGTGTGAATATAAATCCATTAGTAGACTTGCTGTCGTTTAATTCTAAGCATCATGATGCATCAGAATATCCTTCCAAAACTAGAGGATGACCATGGTAACATAAAGCATACTGTCGGGTGTGCTTTAAGTATCTCATCGGCCTATCAAGGGCATCCCAATGGTCTTGGCCAGGATTGCTAGTGAACCTACTTAACATGCCGACCGTAAAGGCTATGTCAGGTCTCGTACAAACCATAGCGTACATGAGGCTACCAAGCAGTTTAGAATAATCTAAATGTCGAACCGTAGCTCCATCATTGGGCTTTAAGCGGTTAGAAAAATCGTATGGTGTCTCAGCCGCTTTGCGTTCACTGTATCCCCACGTATCCAATATGGACTGGATGTAGTGGCTTTGACTTAGGGAAATGCCATGTTTCCCAAAGCTCACTTGCATACCTAGTATAGTGTCAACTACACCGAGGTCTGTCACGCTAAATTCTTTAATTAGACCTGACTTTACGTCATCCACTTCGGATTGATTATATCCAAGAATAAGCATATCATCCACGTATAAGCATATTATGGTGACTTTGTTTGATCTATGACGTATGTAAAGACATTTGTCCGAGAGACTCGACATGAATCTCATATTCTTTACAGTATAGTCAAACTTCTCATGCCATAATTTTGGTGCTTGTTTTAATCTGTATAACGATTTTAATAGCTTACAGACCTTGTTTTGTGATCGTCCACAATGAAACCTTCAGGTTGACTCATGTAGATTTCTTCGGTCAAATCTCCGTTCATGAACGCAGTCTTCACATCCATTTGATGAACAATAAAGTTCCCAATGACCGAAATAGAAAGGAGTATCCTAATGGTTGCTAAGTGACCCACTGGTGAACATACATCAAAGTAATCCACTCCACTAACTTGTGTGAGACCTTTAGCCACCAGGCGTGTTTTATACTTAGCTACGCTACCATCAAGATTGAGCTTATTTTTCAAAACCCACTTACATCTTATAGTTTTAGCCCCTTTTGGCTTATCAACTAACGTCCAGGTGTCGTTCTGAAGGAGAGAGTTCATCTCATCCTCAATGGCTTCTTTCCAGAGTAGGGAATCCATTGATCTCATCGCTTCCTTAAAGGTGGATGGATTAGCCTCAATGTGGTAAGTGAAAAAATCACTACCGAAGGTTCTGGGGGTTCTCTCTCTCACTGAAGTCCTCCTAGACTCTAGGCCAGAGTTATCTACCGGAATGGAATAGGAGGTGCTCGGTACTGATTCAGGATCTTTCTCAGTAATAGTTACTTGCATACCTGGGATCGTTAAGTTCTTATCTTTGAGGAATTTATCCTCGAAGAACACTATATCCATAGATTCTATTATGATATTATTAGAAACATCAAGGAACCTATCTGCAGCACTATCTTCAGCACAACCTAAGTAGATACATGTATTGGTCCTAGGTCCAACCTTAGACCGTCTAGGGTCAGGAACCCTGACATAGGCTATGCAGCCCCAGGTCTTAAGTCTAGTTAAAGACGGGGGTCTCTTAAACCAAAGCTCGTACGGTGTAACCTCTAACTTAGCATGAGGAACTTTATTCAGAATATGATTCGCAGTCAAGACTGCTTCTCCCCAATAAGCGGAAGGCATGCCTGCAGTGAGCAGCATAGAGTTCAACATCTCTGTTAATATTCTATTCTTGCGGTCGGCTATGCCGTTAGATTGGGGGGGGAGTAAGGAGCAGTGGTTTCTTCTATGATGCCTTGTGAAGCAAGGAAGCATTTGAACTCACTGGACATATATTCTCCTCCTCTATCACTCCTAAATCTCTTTATTTTCATGCTTAATTGGTTTTCTACCCTGGTTTTGAAAAGACAAAATTTTTCAAACGCTTCATCTTTAGTTTTAAGCAACGAAATATGACAAAACCTTGTGCAGTCATCTATGAACTTGATCATATACTTCCTTCCACCTCTAGTGACAAAACTCATAAAGTCACAAATATCGGAATGTATATGCTCAAGAGGTGTTGTGCTCCTAGTAACTGTGCCAAAAGGTATCCTAGTGATCTTATTCTGAGCACACACTTCACATTTTCTAAGTGGAGACTTAGTGTCTAATGTGATTTTGTGAGTTCTAGCTACTTGGAACATTTTCCTGTAGTGGACGTGTCCTAGTCTCTCATGTAGAGTCCTAGGGCTAACTAAATTCAATTGAACTTGTTGCACTACTTCATTTGCTAGACTTAGACGGTACATCCTATTTTGGACGTAAGCACATCCAAAGTAGTGAGAGTTAATTGATAGAGTCACTCTATCGCTACAAAAGTTAACTAACATACCAGCATCACACAATAAACTAATAGACACTAAGTTAACAGATAAAGAAGGAATAAATTTTACGTTTTTTAAAATTAAAGGCTTACTTGAGGAGAGAATTAAAGTTGTGTTCCCCACCTTCAATACGTCAGCTATTCCTCCATCTGCTACAGTCACTGATTCCTTTGCATTCTTCAGCTCTATCAAAAGATTAGATATGTTGCAAACATGGCACGTTGCCCCAGAATCCAGGAACCACTCCGTGTTGGCATGCGCGTGTCCGACCATGGCAACATAGTCGGATAGCTCAGCTTGGCTAACCAAATGGGCCTGGTTCGCATCTTGTGGTGATCTAGTTTTATCCTTCCTTGGTAACTTGCAGTCACATGCGCAGTGTCCCCACTTATTGTAGTTAAAACATTTACCATTAAATTTCTTAGAGGGTCTACTCAGTCCTGCAACCTGGGGGCTACCACGAGACGTTTTGGTCTTGTGAGGGGGGGGGAGCACGCTTAGAGCTTGAAATCATGTTGGCAGCAGCCTTCTGCTTGCCAACAGCTTCCAAGGAGTGCTTCGTCATGTTCTCATCCTCAATGCGTATGAAACGCTTGAGGTCATTCAGACCAACCTGCATCTTTTTGCGATACATTTCCATTTTGAAATTGTACCGCGAGGAGGGCAACTTATACACAATCGTGCCAGCAACAAAGCTATCGGGCAGAACTATGAAAGGAATCAATCAAATTTTCAAATTCTGATACCTGAGGGAGAATGGCTTTCTCCTCGTCGAAGCTGAAGGAGTGGAATTTGTCCACCAGGTGAGCCTTTGAGAGGTCCTCCTCTTGCTTGAAGTGCTCCTCTAGTGCCTCCCAGATCTCCTTACCAGACTGCATCTTGATGTAGTTCTTGGTCAGGCTGGAGGAGAGGCAGTTCAGCAGGTAATCCCTGCAGAAGTCCTCGTCTTCGATCCAATGTGACTCGTCTTCAGTCCCAGCAACGTCAGCACAAATAGTCTTGATGGTGTAGAAGACGTTCAGGTATTTCATCCCGAACTGGGTGTTCAACTTCTAGTCGTTGGACTCTGTGGTCGTGAACTTCTCCAATTTGTTCATGGGCACTAGAGAGGAGAAGCTGGAGTTCCTCATCCCTTCACTTGCTTGCAAACCCTAACACTGAATCTGTCGGAAGAGAACACGGCTACCACTGAAGAGCAAACTGGATCGGCTTCACTGGATAGCTCTGGATCTATGGCGGTGGATCTGTACAGGCGGTAGTTCTTCCTCCCAGAACTGAACACCGGCGGCCTCTGAGGAAGAAGTTGGAGGTCGGCGGTTCCTAGTTGGATGGGTGAGACGATGTAGACCTGGATCGACCCTTGCCCTTGGCGACGAAGGCAGAGAAGCACGCAACCCGCAAGATTGCCGGCCACAGAGGTCGGCTTAGATATCCTTATTCCGCGACGGTGAGGACGCGATCAAGCGTTGTCGGCGGCGGGGAAGACACGATCGGCGGCGGGGAAGACGTGATCGGCGGCGGGGAAGACGCGATCGGCGGCGGGGAAGACGCGATCGACGACGGGGAAGACGCGATCGACGACGGGGAAGACGCGATGGCGAGCCCTTTGATCCGCGACGACGAGCGAGACGACGAGCCCTAAATCCGCGACGGGGAGCGGCGGGGAAGATGTTTCGAGAATGTAAGCTGCACTCGAAACATCCGGAGGAAGGTCAAAGTGGAACCCTCTCCCCGTTGCCCCCAGCTAGGTTTATATAGAGCAAAACCTAGGGTTTCCACGTGCAAAGCCCCCGAGCCCGTTATTCGTCTGAATATACCTTTACGATTCATTCAGTTGGATTAATCTTCATAATTGAAAAAAGAGATCCAATTTCAATGAATATGGGCTTTCAATTTGACTTCTAGGGCTCCATCTTCAACTACTTTCATGGCATTCGTATTATGAGAAATTCAAATGACATTTTCCCGCTCAAAAGAAATACATTCAAAACACAATTACGAAAAACGTAGATGGCCAGTGCACAAAAAAAAAACAGCACTCTCGTTGCTACGAAAAAAACTCACCGTTGTTGCGAACCAAAGGTTTGTTCTACCAGTGTTGGATCCTACGATATTTATCATTGACGCCACCAAATGTTGCCTTTGCAGTCAATAATCTAGCTCAATGTGCGCATCGACCAACGACAAATTAAATCATTAGTCTGCCATCATAATAGTTATTCCTCACCTTGATGGCCAGCACATCAAACTACTGTCATTTGTTCTTCAACAATGATCTTCTCTAATGCAAACTGGGCAGGTGACAAAGATGATTGCTCGTCAACACGAGTGCATGAGATCTATCAACATGCGCAAAATAAGGATCATCGACATTAAGCCACAACCGCCGAATTCACGAATTTATCGATTCCTATGATATCTGTTATTCTCAACTTGGTTAATTCCTGGAAAAAGTAAGTAAATAAGGGATGGAGGGCATAAATTGCAAGCTCTTTGTGCCCTTTGTTGTGGCTGGAAAAGAGGAGATACGAATATATACCTAGCGATGTCCCTTGATTCCGCGGTAGTTTTTTCTTCTTCTTCTTTCTTGAAGATGATGACTTTCGCATCCAATGCCTGAAAGGGCCAACCTCACAGCTTACAGCATTTTCAAGACTACAAATTTAGAAAAAGAAGAAGAAAATATTTGACATTCATCCCAAGTAAAATCCGTTAGCCACCATCAACATTTGCAGTCGAGTGTGTAAACGTTGATGTCCCCTTCTGCCGATTTACATTCACGGGGGGTGTGGATTGGGTGCGGCCAATGTAGGGATGGCTTCCGCCACACACCGAAATAGTTTCACATACAGTTTAGAGTTAGAATATATTAGTACCTTGAAATTTATTTGAAGAAAACATTTTGGATCCTTTTAATTTTGAAAACATATATGAAATCCTTATTTTACAAACTTTAAAATGAATACAATTTTTTATCAATCTAGATAATAAATTGGAGCTCCAATCATTTTAATTTCAATTTTAATAATATGCACCTCATTAGCATTAAAGATGACGAACATGACAAGCTAATACTAATTGTTTTTGTTAAACCATCACTAGATATATTATGCAAAGAGCTTCATACATTCTTCCTCAGGTAGTTATAATAATAGCTCTATTCAGCCTCAACATTCCACCTTGTTGCAACTGCATGCTTCTCGTTTCTCTGAGAAATAATATTTTCTTCTACAATACCGCCACATAGTTCCTTTGTTTGAGAGGAGCCTCACAATCTACATCAATATACTCGAGTATTCCCTGATGCCTTGATTATGAAACAAAAAACTCATATTATGGGTACACTACATATATATTACATGATCTCGTCAACCATGCCTGGATTATCGAGTTGGCAGATTCTAAATGGTCCGCTTTTGTCAACCGTGATCTCATTGATACTCTCTTAATGGAGGATTTATAGCAGAGCTTGGAATGTCATTGTCCTTCATCAGGATTGAGACCAGTGAGGACATGGTGCACGACACGCCAGAGTTGATTGCATGCTTGAGCGGGCTTACAATTTGTGACTTGCATTTTATGCCCAGTTCGGACAGCACTTGTACTGCTTCACTCCAGCACTTCTTCTGGTGGCATTTTTACAACCAGTTTGTGACTTGCCCCTCATGGATTGGTGTACTCCAAGGACTGCCCTTGGGGATGTTCTGCTACGGAATCCCGTCCCCACCTACTCGACGAGTGCTGTCGACTGCATGCAGTTGGCCACACTATATTGCGGTGGGGCATCCAGACACCGGTTGTTTGTTCGATTAATGAGGTCCATGACCTCTTCAGGCATGCTTCCCCTCATGACACGGGCCCCACGACCGCATTTAGCTACGTTGTTTACCACTGTTGGCGTGATCGAAACGCAAAGGTCTACAGACACGAATTCTCCACTCTACTATTAGTGTTATCATTGTGATCTAGAAGTGCTCAAACATGTAGTCTCACTGTCAATGCAATATGAGCCTATGAGGTCGCCCATAAGAGTATTGGAGAAGTTGAAAATGTTTGTATTGACATTGGTTATATGTGATATGAGTGAAAGGTCAGACCCGTGACATTCTAGATTTGGACCTATATTGTGAATATAGATGACCAGGTGAGTTGTCGGAAGACTCGAGGGTAATTCGTCGAAAGGTATCGTGGTGTTTCGAAGAATCCTTCTGAATTCGTCGAGTATACTCTTGACATCTCGATGAATTGGACTTGGAGTCGTCGAGTATACTCTTCACATTTCGATGAATTGGACTTGCACTCGTCGAGTATTCTCTTAATGTTTTGACGAATTGGTCTGTCTGAATTCGTCGAATACTCGTGTTATCTCGACGAATGGATCCTTGATTCGTCATATATATATGTGTCATCTCGACAATTGTTGTTAACTCTGATTCGATTCTCTAAGTCTGATTTTGGGCTGGTCTGTGGGTAACGGCTGTTTCGGCGTGTGTGTGTGTGTGTGTGTGTGTGTGTGTGTGTGTGTGTGTGTATGAGATAATTGTTATCTCCATTTACGGTTGACCTAATCGATCCAAATCGTGAGTGTGGCGACTTCTTCCTCCCGACGGAACTGTTCCACAACGTAGAAGTCGCAGACGTCGATCTGTTGTCGCCGACCATTTTGATTCATTGCCGCCGTCAGAAATGTTGAAAATTGTGAAGTGAAAGTGGGTGATTGGTCTTGGGCAACCTATCCGCGCGGACTACGAGGAGAGGGTTTGCGGACAGCCAGGTCGGCAGAGCTGTTGCGGATAGCTTGTTCTTTGACGTCCTGGGCAGTCTGTTCGAACGGACTACGCGAACAACAACGGCGGTTTGCCAGGCCGGCTTATGTTCAGCAAGCAGTTAGATCCCAGAAGGTAACCGGGCGGATAACAACTCTATCCGCAGAGTCCGGCAAGAAGCGGACTGGACTAGAGCTTGGCAAACCGGCTTGGCAGAAGCTTTGGTCTTGCTCTGGTGAAGCGGCAAGTGGTAGTCGCGGAGGTCGCCAGTCGGTGCGGACAGGTGCTGGAGTTCGCCGGGGCAGGCGGACTACATCCAGTGTCCGCCAGTAAGTACGGACTGGCCCTTATGGCCAATTGTTTGGACTTGGTTGGTTCTGAACAAAGTCTGGGTTTGGCTCAGTCCGGGGTGATCGCGCAGTGAAGTGCGGACTGCTTCTCAGTCCGCCGAGCTCGGCAGCAGTGTCGTGTGCTTTGGTTGCGAGCTTGGGGATATGCGGACTAGAGTTGGATCCGCAAGGGCGTGCGGACAGGAGTAGTCTACATTATATGCGGACTGGAGGTGTCTGCAGGAATATGCGGACTAGAGTTGTCTGCAGTGTGTGTAGACTGGAGCTGTGTCCGCTGAGTCCGGCAGTTGCCTTGGTAACGAGGCTGTGGGCTCGGGGTAAGCGGACTAGAGTTATGTCCGCGAATAGGCAGACAAAGTTACTGCAGGTTTCGGCTGTGGAGGTCTTGGCTTGGCCTTTGGCGACAAGGGGGACTGGCATTGTGTCCGGCCTTGATGAAGCAGAGGCAGACTGGCTATCCTGCACATGTCGCGGCGGACTGAAGTGTATCCTCGGCTTTGCGGAGATAATTGTTTTTGCTGCGGGATGAGACGGTGTTCCTATCGGCTAGGTCGGTGACCACACTCCTCATCGTGCCTATAAATAGGATTCACGTCACATCAGAAGTAGAGCGAATGAACAGTAAGTGAATCCGCCATCAGTTGCTGCTTACTGGATTTTAGTATCCGCGCGGGTTGATGGAGCTGACCGGTTTGTGCTGTGCATGCAGGTTGTGCGGATAGCGCTGGAAAGCCAGGACTTGGCTCTAATTGCAGTCAGGGACAGTGCAGACTCTGCGGTTAAGCAACAGGCGGTGAACAGCAGGTCGCGGACTGCGACCAGACGGTCTTCTCTTTGGCAACTTGTGTTCGGGGTTCAATAAAAGTCGCCTGCTTCAAGCGGACTGTTCAGTTAGGCATCAGCATCTTGTGCAGTCTGGCGGCTAGGCGACCTCGCAGTCAGGCGGCTTGCAGATCGGCGGGTAGAGCTTAGCATTGGAATAACGGGTAGTCTGCACGGATTGGGTTGCGGTCTGGCGACCTGGCGAACTGTGCAGACTCCTTAGAAGTAGATCTGGCGGCTACGTGTTTGAGCCCGCGCGGCTTGACTTGTCTTGGATTTTTGTAATTGTCTCTTCTCTCCCTATGGTGGTTTTGGCGAATCATGTCTCGCCATATATGTCTCGCTTTGTAAAGAAGATTGTTGTTATCAATAAAGACTCGTATTGCTGCATGTGTTTCTGGTTGTAACTAACTTTAGTTGAGATAACCCCTGCTCATTTCAAGATCCGAAAAATTCAACATGGTATCAAAGCGAGGTTGGAGTAGATAAGCAGTGATCAACTGAAGTGGTTGTTGATCTTGTGAAGAGGGAACCAGTGGTAGAACCATGGCAGTGGGATATGTAAATGGTCTTGGAATTGAACTCCTTACAGAGACTAACTTTGAGAGGTGGAAGTCTTGTATGCAGAGCTTTCTTCTTGGTGAGGACCGTTGGGAGGTGGTTTGCGGAGCAGAAAGACAAGGGCTTACTGCTGGCAATGCTGAAGCGATGAGAGCTTGGAAGGAGACAAATGTGAGGGCGAAGTCTATTCTCAAGCAGGTGATCTCATCAGAGCTCTTGGACCACATCAGTGGATGTCGGTCAGCTGCGGAGGTTTGGACTTCCCTTGTTGGGTTGTTCAACAAGGAGGTGAAGGTTGCTGCGGAGGATGGTCCTTCTACTTCATATCAGCAAGAGAGGAGTGTTTCTCCTAGGCGTGATGGGAAGAGGAAGGAAGGACTAAGGTGCTATAAATGCAAGCAGCATGGTCACCTCAGGAAGGAGTGTAAGGTTGTCTTGCATTCGGTGAACGTAGCTCATGTTGGGGGTAAGGAGAAGAACTTGGTTGGGTCATCAACTAGTTCTGGTGCTAATCAGATGATGGTCTGTGATAGTGCAGCTATCTGGCATGAAAGACTTGAGCATGTGGGGATGGACAAGCTGAAAGCAATGGAAGAAAGGAGACTCGTGAGAGGCTTGCCTAGATTATCATCATATGGACATGGTTAGGGATGTACGGGATGTCAGCATGCTGAAGCTTATCGCTTTACGGTTGATAAGGCACAGTCCAGATGTAAAGCACCTTTGGAGGTTGTCCATTGTGATCTGGTTGGACTGACCGTCAATGCCAGTCTTGGAGGCAGCAAGTACGTGCTAATATTGGTTTATGACTATTCGAGGTATACTTGGGTATACTTCACGAAGGAGAAGTCGAACATGTTCCATTTGTTTGTGGAGTTCAAGAAGCTTATGAAGGGCCAGCTTGGCCTGCAGATAAAGAAGTTGAGGACAAGCATCGGTGGTGAGTTCAGTTCAACCGAGTTCTCGAAGTTTTTCATGAAGCATGGGATCCGAAGGGAGCTTTCTCGTGGATATACTTCACAGCACGGTGGTGTTGCAGATCGGATGATCTGTCTGTTGATGGAGACCTGCAAGTGTTGGCTTCAGTGCAAAGGTATTCCTAAGGCTTTTTGGGCGGAAGGGATGACATGTGCGGTACATGCCATCAATTGGATGCCTCTTAGTCCAATCAATGTGAAGACTCCATATGAGCTAATGTTTGAGGTGAATCCCAGTGTGAAGCACTGTCACAACCCGCATTTTCTCAACGATAAAATCGTATCAGAGCTAGAGAAAACGCGCGCCGTG
Source organism: Platanthera guangdongensis (assembly GCA_039583875.1). Lineage (NCBI taxonomy): Eukaryota > Viridiplantae > Streptophyta > Magnoliopsida > Asparagales > Orchidaceae > Platanthera > Platanthera guangdongensis. Next base: position 36,031,755 of record CM077164.1, on the reverse strand, counting down.
ATGCCACGTCGTGCAGGGGATAACTGCACACGCTCAGGCAAAACTCCACACCTTAAATTTTAAGGAAAAATCGTTGATTAATTATGAAAGGAAAGCAGTTATGTTGATTGGTCGTATCCCTCGGCATGGTGGATCAGCTAGTCCACAATTAAAAGTATAAGTATACGCAGCAGAAAATAGTTTGGTTCAATTAAGTTGACACCCTAGTGAGCATAAGTGTCCCCGAGGGACAACTCATGGTATGCACAACTCTAATGTGAATATAATAGATATAAAAAGGTAATCTTTTTACGCTAAGGAAATATAGTGACTTTGTTTTATAATTATCCTATGCATGATATACATATAATAATGCTTTTAGGGTTTAAAATATCTATCATGCAACCTAGCAAAAATCCATCCCAGAAGCAAGTAAACAACCCCTAAAAGGCAAAAACAGCAGTTTAAGTTCATACCCAGCATCACAAGGAGCCACCAGTGGGCGCCAACAACCTGACACGAACCCACTGGTGAGTATGTATGTCTATACAGAAAAGTAAAGAACTACCTCACAAAATCGAGATCAGCTGTCTCAGCTACCCAAGAGGCCACAAACCAGCCCCTCCAAAAGAACTAGCCGCTGAACCGGCTACAACCTGGACCTGAGGCATTCAAGAAAAGAACACCTCAGCAAGGAAATAATCAAAAGTGCAAATAAAGCATTAGAGTTAAGAGCAAAAAGGAGGGTTTACCAACCCGACAACAAGCTGCTATAAGCAAAAGAAAGAGCATGACAGTAAGAAAAGAGCACTGTCTAAAGCACAGCAAAGCACACCAGGTGCGAGCAATAAAAGCAACATGCTCAACGAAAGAGTCTAACATTCCTAATACGTGGGTAAGTGGCAGTGGTCAAAAAAAAAACATGAATCTGAATTCATGACCAGAATCAGATCCAAAAAGGGCTAAGGGGTCGCCAATGGCAGCTTTAGGGTCCCACACCAACCCATACCAGGGCAAACAGGTCGTGGCCACAGCTCTCCACATCAACAGCCGCCCCTCTTAGAGGCCACTAAACATTGCACCACCTGCCACAACCCAAGAGTCGGCAAGCAAAAATTTGTCGAACACCCAATACCACCCCCTAAAGGAAGGGTAAAGTCACACTAACAATCCTAAGGTACACAAGAACTCAAGACAGAAATGTCGAGCCCACTCGACGCAGCGTTGAGTAAACTCCACTCACCTGACGCCTATAAATACTTAGCCGCAAGTCCTATGCTGGGTGACGGCGTTGAGTGAGCTCGGCTCACTCGATGCTGTCAGCGCTTTCCACTTAGGGTAAACGTAAGTCTTGCTAAAAACGTAGCCTAAGCCCTCTCATTTCGAGCAAGCAGAGAGTTGGAAATCTAATCCCAACCCTCCGTTCCGTACTAACTACTCGGGACTATCGCAACCAAACCTGAACCACCTCTACCGCAGCCTCACCCTAACTCTAGCTACCCACTGAACACCAAACATCCGACGAAAAGAGAATATTGATTAAAATTCCAGAAAAGAAAATAAAGGATCAACACTGGATTAAGAGCTTGGTGAAATGATTCAACCTGCTGCCCTAAGGAGGAAAAAAAACAAGGTGAACAGAGCTTATGCACAAGAAATAAAAATAGATCATAGGTTAGAAATAAATTTGGCAAGGGCAAGGGGCCACTTGCCTCTACCTCTTCGGAAAAACAAACAACAGCCGCACCACGGCTTGGCTCCGGCGGCAAGATCGGCCACCTAGAAGACCAAAGCTGAAACTTGAGGGAAGAAAGAAATCAGATATTTAGAAATTCCTGGAATCGAACCCTAAATCAAGAAAAACTTACATGGAAGGGAAGATCTAGCCGAGAGCAAGCCGAATCCGCTATCACACGAGAAAAACGGGCTCTAACCTTCCCGAGATCGCCGGTCAAAACAACCACCGCCTCCTCTCAAAACCCTTCCGCTGGAAGCTCTCCAGACTCGGGAACGATGAAAAATGAGGAGGAAAAACAGTTCACGGCAACAAAAGACGATTTCAGGAAAAAAGTACGGAACACGCCCAAGACACGCCCGTGACACGGCCCGACACGCCCGTGTCACGGGGCGTGTACTCACACACTCGACGAACGTCGATCTCTACTCGACGAAAACACGGGACACGCCCCCCCAGACACGCCCGTGACACGGCCCGACACGCCCGTGTCACGGGGCATGTACTCACGCACCTACCCACTCGACGAAAGTCGATCTCCGCTCGACGAAGCACGGGACACGCCCTGTGACACGCCCATGTCACAGGCCGTGTACCAACTCGAAAACCGCCCGACGATCGTGGAGCGCCGATCGTCGAACAGAGAGACACGCCCCAAGGTCACGCCCGTGTTCGACACGACACGCCCGTGACAGGGCCGTGTTCTCACTAAACACCGCCTGCCGACCATCGAGCGCAGCTCGACGAATCGAAGGGGGACACGCCCGTGACAGGCACGTGTCACGGCCGTGTTCCTACAAAAAAACCCTGTCGACCAAAAATTCGTCGACTGGAGAAACGGGAGCTCTACCCGAGCACGACACGCCCTGGATCACGGGCGTGACCCAGGCCGTGTCACCCAAACTTACACAGAAAAGAAACCTGCTAGCACCTCGCAAACAAGATACAGGGCACCAGCCTACAAGCTCAGCCACAACAGGCCACGCACAGCACAGCAAGCATAACAAACATGCAGCTAACAAAACAACGCCGAAACGACGCGAAGGCAAACGATCTCGGATTTCGACCAAAACTCGCACCGTAGCTAAACAATCAAGCCACGAAAACAACGGCGAGGTCGAAAACAACATCCGACGATCGAACGCTCGGGCCAACACCTCCCGAAGCCAAAACGCAAGCATTTCCCTAAGAGGCCCAACCGAGTCACCAAAACAGACTCCGGCTAGCTGGGGAAACTTGCCAACTGGCTACAACCAGGCCACACAAGGAACCTACAGAGCTAGGACCGCGCTCTACAACGGCAAAGGGCCGGAAAACGTCATCGTAACGCCAATCCACAATCAAACAAAACACAGAAAAACCGGGGGCGTTACAGCCACTCCCCCTAAAAGAAAGTTTCGCCTCGAAACTTTACTCACAACACTCCTATGACGAAGGAGAGAGAAAGAGCCAGGAAAGAACTATATAATCATAAATAAAATAAAACATACCAGGCACAAGCTCAGGGAAACAGATGAGGGTGAGCCTCCCTCATAGCCGACTCCAACTCCCAAGTCGCGCTTTCTACATCCTGATTCCTCCATAACACTTTAACCATCGGAATAGACTTCTTCCGCAGCGCACGAACCTGAGAATCCAGAATGCGGACAGGCACCTCCACATAAGAAAGATTCGGCTCCAACTGAGGCACAGAATCCAAAACCTGCCTGCCATTCGATACACATTTCCGCAGCTGACTGACGTGGAAGACATTATGCACGGCAGGGAAATTTGCGGGCAACGCCAGCCTATAAGCTGATATCCCAATCCGCTCAACAATCGGAAACGGCCCCACGAACCTCGGGTCCAACTTCCTGTTCTTGCCAAAACGCTTGACTCCGATCAACGGGGAGACCTTTAAGAACACTGAGTCCCCCACCAAAAATTCCAAATCCGATCTACGCCGATTGACATTTTTCTCATATCTCTCTTGGGCTATCCGAAGCTTTTCCCGAATAAGCTTCACAGCAGTTTCCATCTCCTCGAGAGCTTCTGGACCCAACAAAGGTCTCTCGCCAACCTCAGCCCAAAACAAGGGAGTCCTGCAGCGCCTCCCATACAAAGCTTCAAAAGGAGCCATTTGCAAGCTTTCTTGATAACTGTTATTATACACAAATTCCATAAGCCGCAAGCGCTCATCCCACGCTCCTCCGTGTTCCAGTATATAGCATCGGATCATATCTTCCACAATCTGATTTACTCGCTCCGTCTGACCATTGGTCTGGGGATGATAAGCTGTGGAATATCTCAAATCTGTACCCAACCCTTCTTAAAGGCTCTTCCAAAAACGAGACGTAAACCTGGAGTCTCGATCCGATATGATACTCACGGGTACACCATGCAATCTAATAACCTCATCCAAATACAGCTCGGCCATCTTCCTCATCGGATAATCGATCTTAAATGGTACGAAGTGAGCACTCTTCGTCAATCTGTCTACGATCACCCAAACTGAATCATGCCCTTTAGGAGATCTCGGTAAGCCTGTGATGAAATCCATCGAGATACTCTCCCACTTCCACATCGGAATCTCTAAGGGAGTTAGCTTGCCACCAGGCCTCCCATGGTCGGCCTTCACACGCCTGCAAGTGAAGCACTCAGAAACAAATCTGGCTACGTCCTTCTTCATCCCATACCACCAGGCAATCTGCTTTAATTCATGGTACATTTTGGTAGACCCTGGATGGTAGGCAACACTAGATCCGTGGGCTTCCCTGCACACCATATCCCGGATATCCCCAACCGCGGGAATGCAAAACCTGCCACGAAACTTCAAGGTACCCGCATCATCTATAGAGAAATCTGGTAATTCACCTTTTTCAGCTCGAAGGTACAAATACAAAAGATCGGGATCATCTTTCTGATGCAGTCGCGTAAGCGCAATCCACGAAGGTTCTGCCACTGCCAAGCTACTCTGCGAATCGCAGCTTCCCACAGAAATGTCCATCAAAAGAAACTCTTCCACAAGACGCTCGGCGGAGAGATTGAAAATCTTTCCTGACTTCCGACTTAGGGCATCGGCCACCACATTCGCCTTACCCGGATGATACTGGATTTCAACATCATAGTCGGCCACGTACTCCAACCACCGCCGCTGGCGCAGATTCAACTCTTTCTGAGTGAAGACATACTTCAAGCTCTTATGATCCGTGAAAATCTTGCACTGTGCGCCATACAGCAAATGCCTCCACAATTTCAACGCATAGATCACAGCTGCAAACTCCAGGTCATGCGTAGGGTAATTCCTCTCATGAGTCTTTAGCTGCCTCGACCCGTACGCAATCACCTTCCCGCCCTGCATCAAAACGCAGCCCAATCCGACGTGCGACGCGTCCACATATATATCATACTCACTATCTTCAGTAGGCAAAGACAAAACTGGAGCTGAACATAACCTTCTTTTTAATTCCTCAAAAGCCTCCTCACACTTGCTATCCCATATGAAGGCTGCATTCTTCTGCGTCAACCTGGTCAATGGCGCAGACAAAGTAGAGAATCCCTCTACGAATCTCCTATAATATCCAGCCAAGCCCAAGAAGCTTCTGATCTCTTTGGGAGTAACAGGCCTCGCCCATTCCATAACAGCAGCGATCTTTTCTGGGTCCACCGATATTCCCTCCTTATTCACCACATGGCCGAGAAAAGAGACTTGAGGCAACCAAAATTCGCACTTGTTCAGCTTGGCGTATAGCTTATGGTCTCTCAGAGTCGCCAAGACCAGACGCAAATGCCGATCATGCTCCTCCGCATTCTTAGAGTATACCAAAACGTCATCTATAAAGACGATCACAAACTTATCCAGAAAATCCTTGAAAACTCTATTCATCAGATCCATAAAAGCTGAGGGCGCATTAGTCAAACCAAATGACATAACTAAAAACTCAAAATGCCCATGACGAGAGCGGAACGCCGTCCGCGGAACATCTGACTCCCGAATCCTCAACTGGTGATAGCCCGAACGAAGATCTATCTTGGAAAACACGGCACTACCACGTAGTTGGTCAAACAGATCGTCAATCCGAGGCAAAGGGTACCTGTTCTTAATAGTAACCTTGTTCAGTTCTCTATAGTCGATGCATAGCCTCATCGACCCATCCTTCTTTTTAACGAACAGCACTGGTGCACCCCATGGTGAAGAACTCGGCCTAATGAACCCTTTTGCCAACATCTCATCCAGCTGAATTCGCAACTCTTCCAGCTCTCGCGGGGCCATCCGGTACGGCGCCTTGGCAATAGGACGCGTGCCTGGCTCCAAATCTATAGCAAACTCGACATCTCGATCGGGTGGAAGACCGGGAAGATCATCAGGAAACACATCGGAGAAGTCACACACCACAGGGATCTCTTGCAAACACGGCACTCTAACAACAGCCCCTACCAGAGAGACCACACAGGCAGAACAACCAGAATCAAGCAACTTCCGAGCACGCACCGCAGAAATGACCGGAGACTCCTGGAGAGAATACCCATAAACGCTCCCTGGCTGACCGTTGTCCTTGACGAAGTCCAAGCGCTTACCCTTGCACTGGATCACAGCATCGTACCTTGACAACCAGTCCATGCCCAAGATCACATCGAAGTCCTCCAGGTCAATCACCTTCAGATCTGCCTTGGCTAGAAAATCCCCCAACAAAATCGGACAATCAAGGATACCCAGGTCCGTAACCACAGAGTCACCGGAGGGGAACTTAACGCAAAAGGCACCACCAACATGATCTAGGCCCAAACTGAACCGCTCCACAAAGGCTCTAGCCACAAACGAGTGTGTAGCGCCCGAATCGAAGAGAACGCGCGCTCAACGGTTCTTTACCTTAAATCGTCCTACAAATAGTGCACGCATCTAAGGAAACAAACGCTAAAACGAAAACTACAACCACAAGGGAAGCATAGCGAAACGACTGAGGAGAAATCAGACCTGAGATAACCTGGGTCGAAGTCTGCGCTTCGTCTGCCGAAAGCACATTCAGCTTCCCCTTTCCTTTATCCAATTGCTGAGGCGGTGGCAAAGCCTGGAGGGGTACTGGCTGCAGAATAGGCTGAGACTGTGGGCACTTTGTCTTGAGATGACCCTTCTGCCCACATTGAAAACAGACTTTATCTCTCGACCAGCAACGGGCAGCCTCATGCCCCTTCCTTCCACACAAGGCACACACCAAGTCTCCTCTGGGAGCACCCTGAATTGCGTGCACCTGTTCCTTCTTCTGCGCTCCAAACCTTTTGAAACACTTCTCCAAGGGGTGGCCTGGTCGGCCACAGAAACTACAAACCTCTTTGCTCCTCTTTCTCGAGACCGCATCGGGTTCCTGAGGGCTCTTCCCTCCACCGGACTTTCGCTTATCCTTCCACAACTGCTGACCTCTATTCTTGGCATTCTCAATGGCCTCAACCCTCAAGGCAGCTTCGACCACGCTGGCATAACTGACTGCACCGTAGGCATTCGCTAACTGTTGAATGTCGCTTCTTAGTCCACCCAGAAATCGCTTAACTCGGTCTGCTTCAACGCTCACCAGGCCAGGAGCAAACCGGCTCAACTTACTAAACTCAATCTCATACTCACTGACTGTGAGTCTCCTCTGCTTCAAATGGAGAAAGTCATTCATCAGCCGGTCCCTTTCGACTGAAGGCAAAAACTTACTCAACAGCATCCCTTTAAATGAATCCCAAGAGCATCCTGCCACCAAGCTCTCTTTCTCCCTCAACCACCAATTCTTTGCTAAGCCCTTGAGCTGGTAGGCAGCGAGCATCACTCTCTGATCATCCGAAATCCCCGAATAAGAGAACATCTCCTCAATAGTAATCAGCCAGTCATCCAAAATCATGAAATCTGCTTGCCCATCATAAGTAAGGGGTCTCAGTCGCTGAAACTGGGATATAAATGCCATCTCCGGGGGCACCACAACCAAAGGAACGGGAGGAGCAGGAGGGGCAGGAACAGCTACCCCCTCAGCGGGGTCCGGAACTCTCGGGGCCTGTCCCGCCACCACTGCTACTAGGGACTGAATCTGAGCCTGCATAGCCACCACCTGCCTCGATAGGGTCTCATTACTCTGCCGCAGGTTTTCTACCAACGCCTCGCTCTGCGCTCCTGACGTCTCACCCTCGGATTGGGGCGTCGACCTCGTTGCGGGACGTCTCGCCATCCTATAATCGCACAAGCTTTAGACGAAACTTAGCCCAACAGCTAGAACAAAACTACCCGGTACAGACAAACACACTTAAATATGAACTTCAACTGCAAAACTTGCTCTGGGAGTTGTTTTATCATGATGATGTTATGCTTAACCTAAGATGGTTCACCACCATCACACTAACTCAGGTGCCTAAACCATGAATGCATGTATTTGTATTCTTTTTGACTCAAAACCATGCGTGTACATATGTCATCTTGCAAATCTTTAGCTTAACACGTTGTGCATATGAAATGTTATGCTATGCATGATGTGCTATGCATTCTAAAAAAAAGGCCTTAATGCATGCCATGGGCGGCGTACACATGAAAATGTTATGCATCCCATACTACATAACATTCCCATGCAACGAAAAAAGAAAACGTGCTAGCCGCATTCATGTGGTGAGGTTATGCATCCCATACTACATAACCCTCACATGTTGCCTCCTATGGTGGATCCATATACAAACACATATTATGCATCCCATACTACATAATATGCCCTGTATACTTCTTTATGCTCATGAGTGTAGTGTTCGTGCTTTAGCCAAGACGTGCTGATGACATATCGGTGTGTGTATGATATGACGCTAACCACTAATGCAAACAAGGGGAAAGGTTGCCCGACCATTTGTCAAGCAACCTCCCTCTGATACCAACTGTCACAACCCGCATTTTCTCAACGATAAAATCGTATCAGAGCTAGAGAAAACGCGCGCCGTGATGCCACGTCGTGCAGGGGATAACTGCACACGCTCAGGCAAAACTCCACACCTTAAATTTTAAGGAAAAATCGTTGATTAATTATGAAAGGAAAGCAGTTATGTTGATTGGTCGTATCCCTCGGCATGGTGGATCAGCTAGTCCACAATTAAAAGTATAAGTATACGCAGCAGAAAATAGTTTGGTTCAATTAAGTTGACACCCTAGTGAGCATAAGTGTCCCCGAGGGACAACTCATGGTATGCACAACTCTAATGTGAATATAATAGATATAAAAAGGTAATCTTTTTACGCTAAGGAAATATAGTGACTTTGTTTTATAATTATGCTATGCATGATATACATATAATAATGCTTTTAGGGTTTAAAATATCTATCATGCAACCTAGCAAAAATCCATCCCAGAAGCAAGTAAACAACCCCTAAAAGGCAAAAACAGCAGTTTAAGTTCATACCCAGCATCACAAGGAGCCACCAGTGGGCGCCAACAACCTGACACGAACCCACTGGTGAGTATGTATGTCTATACAGAAAAGTAAAGAACTACCTGACAAAATCGAGATCAGCTGTCTCAGCTACCCAAGAGGCCACAAACCAGCCCCTCCAAAAGAACTAGCCGCTGAACCGGCTACAACCTGGACCTGAGGCATTGAAGAAAAGAACACCTCAGCAAGGAAATAATCAAAAGTGCAAATAAAGCATTAGAGTTAAGAGCAAAAAGGAGGGTTTACCAACCCGACAACAAGCTGCTATAAGCAAAAGAAAGAGCATGACAGTAAGAAAAGAGCAATGTCTAAAGCACAGCAAAGCACACCAGGTGCGAGCAATAAAAGCAACATGCTCAACGAAAGAGTCTAACATTCCTAATACGTGGGTAAGTGGCAGTGGTCAAAAAAAAACATGAATCTGAATTCATGACCAGAATCAGATCCAAAAAGGGCTAAGGGGTCGCCAATGGCAGCTTTAGGGTCCCACACCAACCCATACCAGGGCAAACAGGTCGTGGCCACAGCTCTCCACATCAACAGCCGCCCCTCTTAGAGGCCACTAAACATTGCACCACCTGCCACAACCCAAGAGTCGGCAAGCAAAAATTTGCCGAACACCCAATACCACCCCCTAAAGGAAGGGTAAAGTCACACTAACAATCCTAAGGTACACAAGAACTCAAGACAGAAATGTCGAGCCCACTCGACGCAGCGTTGAGTAAACTCCACTCACCTGACGCCTATAAATACTTAGCCGCAAGTCCTATGCTGGGTGACGGCGTTGAGTGAGCTCGGCTCACTCGATGCTGTCAGCGCTTTCCACTTAGGGTAAACGTAAGTCTTGCTAAAAACGTAGCCTAAGCCCTCTCATTTCGAGCAAGCAGAGAGTTGGAAATCTAATCCCAACCCTCCGTTCCGTCCTAACTACTCGGGACTATCGCAACCAAACCTGAACCACCTCTACCGCAGCCTCACCCTAACTCTAGCTACCCACTGAACACCAAACATCCGACGAAAAGAGAATATTGATTAAAATTCCAGAAAAGAAAATAAAGGATCAGCACTGGATTAAGAGCTTGGTGAAATGATTCAACCTGCTGCCCTAAGGAGGAAAAAAACAAGGTGAACAGAGCTTATGCACAAGAAATAAAAATAGATCATAGGTTAGAAATAAATTTGGCAAGGGCAAGGGGCCACTTGCCTCTACCTCTTCGGAAAAACAAACAACAGCCGCACCACGGCTTGGCTCCGGCGGCAAGATCGGCCACCTAGAAGACCAAAGCTGAAACTTGAGGGAAGAAAGAAATCAGATATTTAGAAATTCCTGGAATCGAACCCTAAATCAAGAAAAACTTACATGGAAGGGAAGATCTAGCCGAGAGCAAGCCGAATCCGCTATCACACGAGAAAAACGGGCTCTAACCTTCCCGAGATCGCCGGTCAAAACAACCACCGCCTCCTCTCAAAACCCTTCCGCTGGAAGCTCTCCAGACTCGGGAACGATGAAAAATGAGGAGGAAAAACAGTTCACGGCAACAAAAGACGATTTCAGGAAAAAAGTACGGAACACGCCCAAGACACGCCCGTGACACGGCCCGACACGCCTGTGTCACGGGGCGTGTACTCACACACTCGACGAACATCGATCTCTACTCGACGAAAACACGGGACACGCCCCCCCAGACACGCCCGTGACACGGCCCGACACGCCCGTGTCACGGGGCATGTACTCACGCACCTACCCACTCGACGAAAGTCGATCTCCGCTCGACGAAGCACGGGACACGCCCTGTGACACGCCCGTGTCACAGGCCGTGTACCAACTCGAAAACCGCCCGACGATCGTGGAGTGCCGATCGTCGAACAGAGAGACACGCCCCAAGGTCACGCCCGTGTTCGACACGACACGCCCGTGACAGGGCCGTGTTCTCACTAAACACCACCTGCCGACCATCGAGCGCAGCTCGACGAATCGAAGGTGGACACGCCCGTGACACGCACGTGTCACGGCCGTGTTCCTACAAAAAAACCCTGTCGACCAAAAATTCGTCGACTGGAGAAACGGGAGCTCTACCCGAGCACGACACGCCCTGGGTCACGGGCGTGACCCAGGCCGTGTCACCCAAACTTACACAGAAAAGAAACCTGCTAGCACCTCGCAAACAAGATACAGGGCACCAGCCTACAAGCTCAGCCACAACAGGCCACGCACAGCACAGCAAGCATAACAAACATGCAGCTAACAAAACAACGCCGAAACGACGCGAAGGCAAACGATCTCGGATTTCGACCAAAACTCGCACCGTAGCTAAACAATCAAGCCACGAAAACAACGGCGAGGTCGAAAACAACATCCGACGATCGAACGCTCGGGCCAACACCTCCCGAAGCCAAAACGCAAGCATTTCCCTAAGAGGCCCAACCGAGTCACCAAAACAGACTCCGGCTAGCTGGGGAAACTTGCCAACTGGCTACAACCAGGCCACACAAGGAACCTACAGAGCTAGGACCGCGCTCTACAACGGCGAAGGGCCGGAAAACGTCATCGTAACGCCAATCCACAATCAAACAAAACACAGAAAAACCGGGGGCGTTACAAGCACCTACGGGTGTTTGGTTCTACCTGCTATGTACACGCTCCGGATGCTCTCGAGACGAAGCTAGTCTTTGTTGGGTATGATGAAAAGAAGAGGAGATGGAGGTGTATGGATCCTGCGACGAAGAGGTTCATTGTATCGAGAGATGTTGTCTTCGATGAGGTGACATCGTATTGGGGTAGCTCTTATGTGGAGCTAGAGGAGAGCGGGTTAGATAGTGGGCTGAAGGAGGCTGTTGCTAAGGATCAGTTGGAGCTGTCTGTGTTACCAGGAGCTTCAGGTTGTTCTAGCTCTGGGGAAAAGGCGTCAGGGTCGAGAAGCAGGGGGAGCGATGCTCCAAGTGTTTCTGGCTCGAAGACGGAGGCTTATGGTTCGGTAAGCAGGGGGAGCGATGTTCCAGGTATTTCTTGTTCGAGAGCGGAGGCTTCTGGTTCAGGTAGCAGGGGGAGCATTGCTCCAGGTGCTCCTGGTTCCGGTGCGGTGGCTTCTTGTTTAGGAAGCAAGGGGAGCATTATTCCGAGATTGCCCAAGAACGGAGTTGGTTCAGGAGAAGCAGCGGAGGTGGCTAGTCGTGATCAGGTTCTTCGGAGATCGAAGAGGATCATCAACCCACCAGCTCGATATAGCAAAGGGAACGCGGTGAGCTTGGTCTCATGTTTCCTTGCAAGCCCTTAGGTCGAGCGAGTACCTTCTAGCTGTGATGACACCACTAGAGTCAAGGAGGTGGATGATGCCAAAGCTGAGGAGTTGACTACTCTCAGAGGAGACGAGGCTTGGTCCCTTGTGTCCAAGGTCATTGGTGATACTCCTGTGACGCATGAGTGGAAGTCGAAGCTAAAGAAGAAGGCAGAGGGAAGCATGGCTCCTTTTGGGAGAAGCTGGAGGGATCCCTCATGGTCCAGGATATGCAGGGCGGGGACTATATCTTGGACATCTCCTTAAAGGCACTATCGGAGGGACCAGGTGCAAGGTTACGGGAGCTGCTGGGGTTATTCACCACTTCTCACTTCAAGGGGGAGTGTTGAAATTTGTGAAGTGAAAGTGAGTGGTTGAACTTGGGCAACCTATCCGCGCGGACTACGCGGACAGGGTTGGCGGATAGCCAGGTCGGCAGAGCTGTTGCGGACAGCTTGTTCTTTGACGGCTTGGGCAGTCTGTTTGAGCGGACTACGCGAACAGTAGCGGCATTTTGCCAGGTCGGTTTATGCTCAGCAAGCAGTTGGATCCCAGAAGGTAACCAGGAGGATAGCAACTCTATCTGCGGAGTCTGGCAAGAAGCAGACTGGACTAGATCTTGGCAGATCGGCTTGGCAGAAGCCTTGGTCTTGCTCTGGTAAAGCGGCAAGTGGTAGTCACGGAGGTCACCAGTCAGTGCGAACAGGTGTTGGAGTTCGCCGGGGCAGGCAGACTGCATCCAGTGTCCGCCAGTAAGTGCGGACTGGCCCTTGTGGCCAGTTGTTTGGACTTGGTTGGTTCTGAACCAAGTCCGGGTTTGGCTCAGTCTGTGGTGATTGTGCGAACAGAAAATAGCAGACCGAAAATTTGGAGTAATGTAAACTTTATTATCCAAAAAAGTATCAATTCCGATGTTATAGCCTCCCTTTTATAGAATGGAGGAGATGAGAGAGAATACAATTAAGCAATGTGGGACTAAAAATTTACAAGTATACGCGGCTTTACAAAAGGCAAACCAGACATGCCGGGCAGTTAGACAAGCTGGCTAACCACCCATCAACTAATAAGAGGAGATAACATGTGCCACAAAGATGAAGCCGCTGCAGGAGACTGCTAGACTGCCCGGTCTCCAAGTCGTCTGAGACAAACCGCCAGACCGCTGGGATATCAAACATCACCAGCCCGGTAGACAGACCGGCCAGAATAAACTGATAAACCGCCCGATCTCCGAACAACAACAAACTGCCCGACCTCCATATTGCAACACTCCCTCTCAAGCTGGAGCATAGATATCAATCATGCCTAGCTTGTCGCAAATGTGGAAAAAGGAAGCGGACATCGGCTTGGTGAAGATGTCGGCCAACTTGTTGTCTGAAGTGACGAATGGAGTACAAATCTGTTTCTTCAAGATCTCCTCCCAAATGAAATGACAGTCCACTTCTATGTGCTTCGTTCTCTCATGAAAGACCGGATTTTTAGAGACGTATATCGCGGCCCTATTGTCACAGAACATAGGAAGAAGATAGTTGTACACCTCTCCTAAATCAAGCATGAGAGCCCGTAACCATTTCAACTCACATGTGTTCGATGTCATACTGTGATATTCTGCCTCTGCACTGGACCTAGAGACCACAGACTGTTTCTTGCTCTTCCAACTCACAAGATTGCCTCCAATAAACGTGCATAAACCTGATGTCGACTTGCGATCCCCTTTGTCATCAGCATAGCTCGAATCAGAGTACGCTTCAACCCTTAGGTGACCATTCTTCTGAAAAAGGAGTCCTTTCCCTGGTGCTACTTTAATATACTCCAATATCCTCAAGGCAGATTGTAGATGACACTCTCTAGGAGCTTGCATGGACTGGCTCACCTTGCCAACAGCATATGAGATGTTGGGTCTGCTTACTGTGAGATAAATGAGTTTGCCCACCAGATGCAGGTACTTCGTAAGATCGGATAGAAGAGGCGAGTCATCTGTCCAAGTTTTGTCTTCCAAAATATCCATGGGAGAACGGGCAGGTTTAGCATCAGTCAATCCTGCCTCTTTTAGAAGATCAAGAGCATACTTTCGTTGGGAAAGGACCATGGAGTTGGACTTCCTAGAGATTTCAATTCCCAGAAAGTATTTCGGGGAGCCCATATCCTTCGTGACCAGGTGCTGACGGAGGTGTTTCTTTTTCAACATTACCCCATATTGATCATCGTCAGTAAGAAGAATGTCATCAACATAAACCGCAAGAACTACCAGACCAGAGGCAGTTTTCCGAACGAACAATGAGTGATCGGCTGAGCTTCTTGTAAAACTAATGGACGCAACGATGCCGCTAAACTTGTCAAACAATGCACGAGGACTTTGCTTGAGGCCATAGATAGCCTTCTTTAGCCGGCATACTCGTGTCTCCCCCTGAGCAACATACCTAGGAGATTGCTCCATGTAAACATCTTCCTGAAGATCCCCATAAAGAAAGACATTTTTGACATCCAGCTGTGAAATGGGCCAATCTCGATTGACAGCCACAGAGAGAAGAACTTGAATAATACTGAGACGAGCAACTGGAGAGAAAGTGTCAAAGTAATCAGCCCCATAAGTTTAGGTAAAACCCTTGGCAACAAACCAAGCCTTATAACGATCCACACTGCCATCGGGAAGGAACTTCACCACAAAGACCCAGCGACAGCCAACAACATCTGTGCCGAAAGGAGGAGGAACTAGGGTCCAGGTACCCCGTTTAGTGAGAGTAGCAATCTCCTCATCCATGACAGCTTTCCAATGAGGAATAATAAGGGCCTCCTGGTAGGAACGAGGGGTGGCAGTGGCCGAGATAGCCAGTGCAAAAGCTCTGCAAGAAGGGGTAAGACGATCATAGGAAACAATTGCATCAAGCGGGTGTTGGGTACATGCCCGAACCCCTTTGCGAAGGGCAATGGGGAGATCTAGGGCAGCTGGTTCGGCAGTATCCGGAGCGTCCGTGGTGGAGAGAGCTGGCCCGGGAGTAGAGAGATACGACTGTGGAGAGGAGGGAGAAATCGAGGGAGGAGATGGTGGAGATGGTGGAGATGGTGGAGAGGGTGGAGATGGTGGAGAGGGTAGAGACGGTGGAGAGGGAGAAACATCAGTAAGAGCAGAGGGAATAGATGGTTTGGTTTGAGAAGTAGGAGCAGCAGGAGTAGAGGAGGAAGTAGGAGAGAAGTAAGAGGCCTTTTCAAAGAACGTAACATCCGCAGAGACAAACTGTTTGCGGGTAACGGGGTCAAAGCAACAATAGCCTTTCTGAGTGGTAGAGTACCCCAGAAAGACACATTTAGTGGCTCGTGGGGAGAGTTTGTCACGGGTGGTAGCAGGAGAATGCAAAAAGGCGGTGTACCCAAAGATGCACAGAGTAAGGGGAAAAGGATTCTTAGTGGGATAAAGAATGGAGAATGGGGTGGCACCGCGGAGAACCGTGGAGGGAATGTGGTTGATGAGATAACAGGAGAGGAGGACAACATAGCCCCAATAGGAGCGAGGAACATGCATTTGGGTCAGCAGAGTGCGAGCAACATCAAGGAGGTGAAGGTTTTTGCATTCCGCCACCCCATTTTGTTGGGAGGTGTAGACACAGCTAGTTTGACGAATAATACCATGATGCATAAAGAAAGAAGAAAAATCATGGCTAAGATACTCCTTAACATTGTCAGAACGAATGATTTTAATAGACGTATCAAACTGAGTCTTGATCATAGAATAAAAGGATGTCCAGACAGAGAACAGTTTGGAGCGATCCTTGAGAAGGTATACCCACATACACCGAGAAAAATCATCAATAAATGTAACAAAATAGGAACTACCCCGACCGATGGTGAGGGTAGGAGCAGGACCCCACACGTCAGAGTGAACGAGGTCGAAGGGACAGGAAGAGCCACGACTCTGCATTGGCGGGAAGGATGAGCGATGATGCTTGCCGAGCTGACATGCATCACAGTTTAGAGGAGGATGATGAGGAGGGAGGTGGGGCAGAAGCTGGCGCAGAAGTCATGGAGGAGCATGTCCAAGGCAAAGATGTCATTGGAGAAGATCTGTAGAGGAGGAGGAAAATGCGGATAGAGCGGAAACGTTGTCGAGGAAGTAAAGGCCGCCACTCTCAGTCTCAGTAGCAATCGTCCAATGGGAGTCCGGATCCTGAAAAGAACAAGAAGTAGAAGTGAACGTGACGTAATACCGTAATTGCTTGCATAGAGAAGTAACCGATAATAAATTGCAAGGGAACAGAGACACGTAGAGGGTATCCGCCAGACGAAGAGACGGAGTGACCTGAACCACCCACGTCCCATTCACCGGAGATGAAGATTTGTCAGCAACAAAGACCAGAGGCAACTGATCATGTATTTCGAGATGAGAAAAACACTGAGAATTTCCCGTCATATGATTGGTAGCACCAGAGTCGATCAACCATCGGCCGTGAGTAACAACGTTGGCACTACCAGAAGAAGTGACCACCAAGGCGGACTGCATGGAGGAGATGGAGGCCATAGAAGAGAGCGGCGGGAGAAATAAGTCGCGGCTAGAAGGAGAAGAAGCCAGAACAGGCCGCAGCGACTTAAGGACAGGTCGCGACAACAAAAAAGAGGAGAGCGGCGAGAAAAAGCCGCAGCGACTTAAAGACAGGTCGCGGAGACAAAGAAGAGGAGAGCGGTAGAGGAGCACGACTAGAAAAGAGAAGAAGCAAGAGGCCGCAAACAGGGAGAAACAAGCTGCGCGAACAGAGCATCGGTCAGAAGAGAAAACAAGTCGCGAGAACAGGTCGCGGAAAGAAGAAACAAGCTGTACGCGTAGAGAGAGCTCAGTCAGGAGGAAAGGACCAAGTCCTCTGATACCATGTGCGAACAGAAAAGAGCAGACCGAAAATTTGGAGTAATGTAAACTTTATTATCCAAAAAGATATCAATTATAATGGTATAACCTCCATTTTATAGAATGGAGGAGATGAGAGAGAATACAATTAAGAAATGTGGGACTAAAAATTTACAAGTATATGTGGCTTTACAAAAGGCAAACCGGACAGGCCGGGCGGTTAGACAAGCCGGCTAATCGCCCGTCAACTAACAAGAGGAGATAACATGTGCCACAAAGATGAAGCCGCCGCAGGAAACCGCTAGACCGCCCGGTCTCCAAGTCGTCTGAGACAAACTGCCAGACCGCTGGGATACCAAACAGCACCAGCCCGGCAGACAGACCGGCCAGAATAAACCGATAGACCGCCCGGTCTCCGAACAGCAACAAACCGCCTGACCTCCATATTGCAACAGTGATCGCGCAGTGAAGCGCGGACTGCTTCTCAGTCCGCCGAGCTCGGCAGCAGTGTCGTGTGCTTTGGTTGCGAGCTTGGGGATATGCGTATTGGTGTTGCGTCCACAAGGGCGTGCGGACTGGAGCAGTCTGCAGTATATGCGGACTGGAGGTGTCTGCAGGGATATGCGGACTAGATTTGTCTGCAGTGTGTTCAGACTGGAGTTGTGTCTGCTGAGTCCGGCAGTTGCCTTGGTAGCGAGGCTATGGGATCGGGGTAAGCGGACTGGAGTTGTGTCCACGGATAGGTGGACAATGTTGCTGCAGGTTTCGGCTGTGGCGGTCTTGGCTTGGCCTTTGGTGACAAGGCGGACTGGCGTTGTGTCCGGCCTTGATGAAGCATAGGCGAACTGGCTATCTTGCACAGGTCGCGGCGGACTGAAGTGTATCCTCGATTTTACGGAGACACTTGTTCTTGCTGCAGGATGAGGCGGTGTTCCTATCGTCTAGGGCGGTGACCACACTCCTCATCGTGCCTATAAATATGACCCATGTCACATCAGAAGTAGAGCGAATGAACAGTAAGTGAGCCCGCCATCAGTTGTTGTGGACTGGATTTTAGTGTCTGCGCGGGTTGATGGAGCTGACCGGTTTGTGCTGTGCAGGTTGTACGAATAATGCTGGAAAGTCAGGACTTGGCTCTGATTGCGGTCAGGAATAGTGCGGACTCTACGGTTAAGCAACAGGCGGTAAACATCAGGTTACGGACTGTGACCAGGCGGTCTTCTCTTTGGCAACTTGTGTTTAGGGTTCAATAAAAGCCGTTTGCTTCAGGCGGCTTGTTCAGTTCAGCATCAACAGCTTGTGCGGTCATGCGGCTAGGCGACCTCGCGGTCAGGTGGCTTGCAGATCGGCGGCTAGAGCTTAGCATTGGAATAACGGGCAGTCCGCACGGCTTGGGTTGCGGTCTGGCGAACTGGCAAACTGTGCAGACTCCTTAGCAGTAGATCCGACGGCTACGTGTTTGAGCCCGCGCGGCTTGACTTGTCTTGGTTTTTGTAATTGTCTTTGCTCTCCCTGTGGTGGTTTTGGCGAATCATGTCTCGACATGTATGTCTCGCTTTGTAAAGAAGATTGTTGTTATCAATAAAGACTCTTGTTGTTGCATGTGTTTCTGGTTGTAACTAACTTTAATTGAGATAACCCCTGCTCATTTCAAGATCCGGAAAATTCAACAGGAAAGTGTTTCCTAAGCTTCGTCTTCATCACCGCTGCCTCTCCTTTAACGGATCTAGCAATCCGCAGAGACGTTGAGGGCATTCTTTCTTCCAACCTAGATCTTGTGTGACAAGAGTCTAAGTGTTCTTCTTGCTCGTGTGGATACCCATAGAGGCGGTGATATACTTCTACGCTCGGAACTCTAGTCAAAAGTGTTCGTCGGATTTCCTTGGAGCATCTTGGTTGATTATTGACTCAATCCCGCTAAGGTATACTTTATTCAAAGTTGTTTTACCTCTTGATCAATGATTATCGCAAGAAACCCAACACCTACCATCACTTCCACAATTCTCATGTTCACGGTTTTGCATACATACATACATTCATTGCAGGGGCACGGGAGCATCAGCCAGCCCACTAGGTTGTCTCGACCAACAGCTTGGTGCCCCTCCCCTTAGTGGATAAAACTTAACATTGATGGGACTATTACTTCGAACCGGCGCGTGGGCGTAGGCTTTGTGGCTCGAGATGAGCTTGGCACTATTCTCAAGGCCGTCGGGCTTGAGCTTCTTCATTGGTATGCGGGTGGAGCAAAGATGTCCCAACTTGCACTTTAAAATTTTGTTGCTTCGTATATATTAGAGGACAATAGTGCTATTATTGAAAGAGATTGCAAGAACATGATTGACCTCTACAAAGCTAGCATTGTGCGGGGGAGATGGATGGATTTTCCTGCTACTGCTGCGGACTTTGCTTTCCTCATCGACTTCACCCATGTACTATTTCACCATGCCCCAAGGACGGCGAACCAGGTTGCTGATTTCTTGCTTGATTTTCTTTGATTTCCCCTTTGAGCTGGAATGTCAATGATTGTAATAACTCAGTATTTCTTGAGCTAGTCAAGAATTATCTGGACAGTATCTTTCCCTCCTAGTAGGGTGTACTTTCTCTTTCAGTTTTGTAGAGAAATAAGCAAAAAATGCGCCCTCATGTTGAAAATGCTCGCCGTAGTGAAAAAATGTGGGTCCTGACGAAAAATGGATCTTCAGGAGAACTGGATCATCTGGAGAAAGGCTAGGATTTCCACAATATTGTCGAACTGGATATGGAGGAGGAAAACGTTTTCGTAGTGTCAACTGTATACCGGGATGAGGAAATATTTTTGGAAAAATCGAAAAGTAGGAGACCCGTGGCTTTTCCAAAGGAGGAGAAAAATGAGTTTTGGGCTGTAACTTTTCCTACTAGTAGACATTCCAAACGATATGTTAAGTGCGATAGCATTTTCCAAAAAAAAGAAAAGGAGCTAAAAAGCCCTCCCAACAAACCCTTGGGCTTAAATTTAATAGATAAATTTTGAATTGCATTTAATATTTTATGCTGTAGATAAATTTTTAAATTTTTAGAGTTGCAGTTAACAAGAAGATGCGACAACCAAGATCAAGTTGCGATTAACAATGGCCTAAATTTATATAAAAAAAATTATGGCCTAAATTTATATAAAAAAATTAAAGATCGGGGAGAGTTATTTCGCTCACCATTTTGTTTTCTCTCTAACAATGGTGGCAAAATTCTCAACTTAGTTTTTTTTTGCGTCCAACACTCTCACATTACACAACTAAAATACCACATAGGTACTTTATTAAAACATGCATCACTCTTTCATTTCCAACCTCTCACCGTCGTTTGGGCCCAAAAAAAGAATTGCATCAATCCTCTCAAAAGATCAAAACCAAGTAGAACACTGTAAAATCAAATCCTCTCAAAAGATCAAAACCAAGTAGAACACTGTAAAATCACGTCGAAAGACACAAGAAATCCGTCCATTAAAATCAAGACACTTGGGCACTTTTCCCGTCCACAACAGGAGCTAGTCAATTTCTGTTGGGTTTTGCACGGATGACACAACATATGTGCACGTAGCGAAAATAAAGAACAAGAAAACCCAAAATAAGTTTGGATCTAGCAATGAACATGTATCAAGAAAAAAGTCATGTAAATAAAATTTATCTCTGCGGGATTGAGTCTATACTCAACCTAGATGCTCCAGAAAAATAGCCGACCGCTTTGCGGCTACAGTTCCTAGTGCAGAATATTGTCCGCACCTCTGCAGGAAGTTCACACGAACGGGAGAACCTGTAGAATCTTGTCACACAAGATCTAGGTTGGGAGAGAAAACTTTGCGTCTTCACAGACTGTTAGGTCTATTATAGAAGAGGCTGCGACGACACTCGCAGGAATCAAGCTAAGCTGCGGCGACGGGATCAGTGGCTGGCGGAATGACTTCCGTCGGCTTTTAGGTCTCCGGTCTTTCGCACAGTGCGGCTCGTGTGCTTAGACAGAATGAACAGTTAATTCAGAAACCCTAAAATCCTCTATTTATACCCAAGGAATAAATAGAATAGCTCTCATTGTTATTCGCAGACCCAGGACTTAAAATCCAGCGTTTTCAACCAGACAACCCATGTCTCGACGAATCGTCGAGTATCAATGTTATATAAGCTGAATCGTCGAGTATACAAACTATACTCGGCGAACCGTTGAGTATCCATATGATATTCGACGAATGGCGTTGAGTGAACTCAACGCCTCAATGCTCTAAGCGCAAAACCTATCGAATCAACACTTGACTCAACGAAGACATTGAGTGGACTCAACGCACTCAACGCGTAAGTGCCAGATTCGCCGAGTCAACCTTTAACTCGACGAAGGCGTTGAGTGGACTCAACGCCTGAGACTCAGACTCATCGAATCAACTCCTTGACTCAACGAATCGTCGAGTATACTCAACTCACTCAACGCTTAAGTGTTATACTCGATGATTCAACTCTTTGACTCGACGAATCGTTGAGTAAATTGAACACACTCAACGTCATCATTCGACGAGTCAACAATTGACTCGACGAAAGCGTTGAGTGCTCTCAACGCACTCGACGCTTCCAAACACTGGTTGTGCTAAGTCTTTTCAACACATCATATGAGCAAATCATACTAAGTCAATCTCCAAATTTCTCCAAACGTTCTTATATGCGACCCTGATAGGCTCATACTGCATTGACAATGAGGCTACATACTTGATCACTTTTAGATCACAATGGTCATACCAAGAGTCTCCCACTTGATCTTGAAAGTATCAAATAAAAGCTTTACAAACAATGAGCGCATCTAGCAATGCATCATTGCTCCTCAAGCAATAAAAGTTTAGAACTCAAAAGCCATCGTGACCAGTGTATTAGTGTTGGCATGTCCCTCCGTCCCTTACATTCGGATAGAACTAGAGGTATAGACTGTGTCACCCTCATAATTGTTCAATCCTAGTTTCCTGATCTAGAATGGACTTACAGAAATTTTGTGAGCCCAATATCATATATTGACTCAACCAAGAAAGACAATGCATTTCTCAGTCTCATTCCATCAAAGGGCCCTTGGATGCAAATCATGTCATATAGGAGGACAAATCTCATTTCTGCTCACACACAAATACCTAAATGATTCGTAACATACCCAATAACAGAATTTATCATCCAACTTTCTCAAGACTGGACTTTTGGTAGCATCAAAGCACGTTCTTCCTCACTCGATAAATGTTGTGACTTCAGGTCAAAGGTCACAAACACCATTGTCACTTGAGTCATACTTGTGACACGTTTATATAATAATACACAAAATATTCTCATGGTGAGTTTGTCTAGTACAACTTGTTCACTAACAAGTACCCATGACTTGATATCACAATATCATGACCTTGAGAACCGGTCATCAGTCAACGCACATGCTAGTCTTAATGTGACATTATCGCCCTTAGCTTCTAAGATGACACTCGATCAGGGATCATTTAAGAATGAAGCTTCTAAAACATAGTCTCTCACATTCAAGACACCACTTCACTCCTATGTAAGCAAACATTCTAAGGACATTTATAATGTTAAATTACTCTATCACAATAGAAATAAATTTACAAAATAAAAGAACTTGTCAAAATATATAAATGAAATGTATACAGTACTCTATTCATCCAATGAATTATTATAGCCAACAAACATATAATCCACAAGACTCCTACTATGGCTAATCATTAAGGTATTATATACCAATAGATTTAACATGACCATCACGCTTTCTCTGCACTAGAGACTTTGTTAGTGGATCCACAATATTTTATTCAGTCGACACTCTACTAATGCTCGTATCTCCTCGATCGACAATCTTTCGAATAAGATGGAACCGCCGAAGTATGTGCTTGGAGCGCTGATGAGATCTAGGTTCCGAAGCAAGTGCAATTGCATCGTTGTTGTCAAAGTAGAGATCTATGAGATGAACAATGCTAGGAACTAAATCGAACTCATCGATGAATTTCCTAATCCATACAGCCTCCTTCGCTGCATTTGCTGCAGCGATATACTCGGTCTCAGTTGTAGAATTGACAACTGTCTCCTACTTGGAACTCTTTCAGCTAATAATGTAACACCCCAAAGTCAATTTGGGTCAGGCATGGGTGACACGGCCTGGGACACGGGCGTGTCCCAGGGCGTGTCCTGCTTGGGTTGAGCAGATGGGCGCGTGGTCGATGAAATTCGTTCGACGAATTTTTGGGAGGTACACGTCCGTGACACGGGCGTGTCAGAGGGCGTGACCTAGGGCGTGTCCTCCTTTTGTCGACACCAGAGTTTTGGTCGACGAACTGCGCTCGACGATCGTCGAGTATGGGGTACACGGCCTGTGACACGAGAGTGTCACAGGGCGTGTCTCGCTGTGTCGAGAGGTCGACACGTTTCTCTCGAGTAAGTGGAAAAGTACTCGAGTAAAAGGGCGGTGACACGGGCGTGTCATCCGACACGGGCGTGTCCAATCCGAGTACTCGAGTAGTTGGTTTTCTCTCGAGTAAGTCCTCTCGAGTAGGTATCGAGTAGGTGACACGCCCCGTGTCACAGGCGTTTCGGTCATGTGACATGGGCGTGGCATAACTAACTACTCGAGTAGTCCTCTCGAGTAGGTCGTGAATATGACTCGATTGAGGTACACACCCCGTGTCACGGGCGTGACCTGGCTGTCACGGGCGTGTACTCTGACCGTGATCTATTTTGGGATAAGGCGGTTTGTGCACCGCTTAAATATACGGTCTGTGACACGGGCGTGTCACAGGGCATGTCAGACCCGAAAAGCGAGTTTTAGGCTTTTTCGTGGCCGTCCATTTTTCTTCAGCTAGGATCTAACAGCTGAGAGCCCTCCCTGCTTCCTTAAGGCTGAGATTTGAGAAAGAAGTCCCATTATGCTCTTGCCTTCATCTTTCTAAAAAGCTTAGAGAGAGAAAAAGAGAGGAAGAAGGAGGAAGAAGAAGAGGGGCTGATCTATTGATCTCTGGTGGAGCTTGAGAGTGTCAAGCTGAGATCCGAGGCCGTCTTTGCGGAGGAAAAGCTGTTGCGGTTATTTCTAGCCAGCTAGGAGTTCATGGCACCGAAGCGGTCTTCAATAGTAATGACATTTCTTCTTAGCCATGTGAAGGCTTCCTTTTTGGCATATACATGATTCCCCCACCAAAGGGTGGCTGATTTTGGGAGTCTTTCTGGTTGATTCATGGAATCTCCTTTCATATAGATCCAGAAAGTGAGTACGGAATAAGCATGATGTGTGAAACCCTTCTGGACAGTTTGGTCTGTATCGGTGATGTTGCATACGAACCGGAGAAGACTCCGTGATAAACGTGTAGTTTAGGAGTCGACGGGTTTGACCTGTGAAAGGAAGTAGTAGGAAGTACTGGAGTGGTAGTCCAGGAAAATACCCATAGAATGCTTGTGCTGTTGGGTTCTACCTGTGAAAGGAAGTAGCAGGAAGTACTGTATTGGAATTTTAGGAAATACCCTTGTCATGCTTAATATTCATAGGGAGTCCACCAGTGAAGAGAGTAACAGGAAGTACTGGCGTGGTAGCTAGGAAAGACCCTTGACATTTGTGGTATTTGCGGTGTCCACCTGCGAAGAGAGTAGCAGGAAGTACTAGTGTGCCCAGGAAAGACCCGCTAATGTTGTGATATGAATGGGTGTAAGAGAAATACCCAGGCTTGAATGCCAGAACAGGATTGGTGAGACTGACCCGCGCCTTTTGTAGCCGCGAGTACGCCGTACTCGATGATGGCAAGTCGATTTGAGCAATGGGGGGGTGGAGGATCCGACCTGCATTATGTCCATCCGACGTGAGACCTGAAAGTGTGGTCTGTTGGAGCGCATAGCAAGAGTCTTAGGCCTGCGCGCTATGACACAATGGGGGGCTACGAGCCAATCCCGGTGTAGTAAGACTAGAAACTCCGGCTCCACGCCATGGAGTAAATGCTCAAGTGATTTGTCATTGGGGTGCGACCCTGATACGGTGGTGGGACCCTGGTTCGCCGGTACACCAAGAATGTGGCCTGAGTGCACGGATCGTCGGGCCGGGTGGCTGACGGTTGTGATGGCATGTGTGTGTGAAAGCACTTTATATGAGATATATATATATACATGCTTGTGATATGTTATGCCTGCAGGGATGAATCCCGCTGCCCCGAGATAGGGGTAGGGTCATTATAATTTGGTCAGCTGAATGCTGATCGTTGCCTCTGTTTGCCACTCTTGGGTGGAATGTCCCTATGTAGGTGTTGGAGAGCCGAGCGGGATGCATAAGGTTTGAAGTCCCTGCTGCATTTGCTACTGCCGCTGCTAGCCCATGAAGGCTAAAAGAAATGAAAGTGTTATGTTTCCTTTTGATGTGGCCGACCTGCTTGCCAATGTTTGAGACCACTGTTTGAAAGCTCTGTAAGGCCATAAGGCCAACTATTTATGTGTGTTGTAAGACATTCCTATGATGTATAAAATGTGAAGTTTTTATATGTTGTTACATTTTTTGTATCAGAGCTGTCTTGGTCTTTCCCTGTCGAAGTCATGGTCGACTTCTTTTGTGGGGTAGCGAGCACGTGTCTGTGCGAACCAAGTTAATACGATTGAACTCCTGAATGTCTAGTAGGAATTCAAATACATGTGTTTGAGGAACCTGCGCGTTCCTATCTTGTTGTTATTGCTTGTGTACGGTTGCTCATGTGTGTGTCTTGTCCACCTTTAGGTGACGCGGAGTGGTGTGGGGAAATCGGAGCCCCAACGGTCTGATGAAAGTACGACACCAGCTGAGGTGCCTACACCTCCACCTTCTGAAGAAATTGTGTGACAAATTGCTGAGGCTTTGTTTGCTATGGTTCAAGGATAGCCGGTTGGGCAGGCGCAAGGGCAGGCGTAGCCGACATTGAGGCCAGAACAGGTGGCGGCAAGGCCAGAACCTATACCGGCTGTGAATCCTCGAGCAGTTGAGAAGCAGTTGAAACAATTTATGAGTTTTCACCCTCCTACGTTCTCGTGAGTGAGAGCTCCTACACAGTCTGAGGATTGGTTATCGCACGTCAAGCGGATCATGACGGCGATTGGAACGAAGGAGCATCAGAAAGTCACCTTAGCCACCTTCTTGCTGGAAGACGAGGCGCAGTTGTGGTGGGACGAGATGGAGCTGCATCATGTAGCGGGAAGACCGTTAACACAAGTGTCGATGGAGGAATTCTCTCGGCTCTTCCTGGCGAAGCACCTCCCGGCGGCACAGCGTATAGCCATGGAGAATGAATTCCAAAGGCTGACGCAAGGAGATGACAGTGTGGAAGCTTACCTGCATGATTTTATACGCTTGGGGTGGTATGCGGGTTCGATTTTTGTTGATGAGCAGAGGAAGACAAATAGGTTCTATGAAGGTCTGCGGGACGAGTTGAGATTCCTACTTTCTAGTTCTGTGAACTAAGGCTTCCAGGCATTAGTTGATACTGCCTGCGTGCTGGAAAAAGACATGAAAAGGGTGCAAGGGAAGATGGCATTGGCTGTGACACATCCAGAGTTTAAGGTGCCCCGACCGACGAAGTCCTTTTATAAGAAGAAATGGGGCAAGAGACCCAAGACGGCGGGACAAGCTCCTTCTTCAGTTGCATCGGGAGAAATTTCGGGGGCCACCTCAAAGCCGGATACTCGTACGTGCTTCAATTGTGGACGGGTGGGGCATATAGCTCGGGATTGTCGGGTGCCGCCAAAGAGTGAAAAGAAGGCGGGAGAATCATATGCGGAAAAAGGAAAGGCGGTGGTGGACTCCTCTGCCTTGCAGGCACAGCCCCGGGTCTACAATCTTGGCCTGCATGAGGCCATCAAGCAAAGTGACGTCGTCACAGGTACGAGTTAAGTTTTTGAGTATTGTATTGCTTGTATTCTTGGTTTATTGCATATGTGTTTGTGGTTTGTATGTGTGACATGATCGTCACAGTATTTGTGATGATTCAGAACACGTTAGCACGAGCCCTGTTCAATACGGGTGCTTCTCATTCTTTTCTATTTAAAGAGTTAATAGCACAGCTTGGGATACCTAGTCGTGTGAAGACAAATAGCGTCAGTGTGGTGTTGTCGAATGGTTGTTTGATGCTCGTGGATCGAGCTTGCGATGTGGAGGTCCAAATAGGAAGTCGGGACTTTAGTTTGACTGCATCTGTCTTGCTGCTATCGGAATTCGACGTGATCTTTGGGATGGATTGGCTCGTGAAGCAGCATGCCTTGCTTGATTGACAGTCCAAAGAAATCACGTTGGGCCAGAATACCAAGCAGGAGACTAAGTTCGCGGGGATGCGAGGAGTGGGAGGGACGTTGATGTCTTCACTCCAAGTACTCAAAGCTGTTCGAAAAAGCACGGAGTTATACTTCGCGTTAATTCAGGATATGGAGCCTAAGGCCAGTGTGTGTGATGTTCCGATAGTGTCGGAATTTACAAATGTGTTTCCCAAGGATCTCCCCGGGCTACCACCCCAGCGAGAGATTGACTTCACGATCGAGTTGGTACCAGGTGCGAAACCTGTGGCCCGCTCGCCATATCGCGTTGCGCCTAAGGAAATGGCGGAGTTGAAAGTCCAACTGCAAGAATTGTTGGAGCAGGGTTATATACGCCCAAGCATGTCTCCTTGGAGCGCCCCTGTGCTTTTTGTGAAGAAGAAAGACGGTGGCTTGCGGTTATGTATTGATTACCACGAATTGAATAAGTTGACCGAGAAAAATAAATATCTGATTCCACGGATTGATGAGCTGTTTGATCAGCTAGTGGGATCGTCCGTCTACTCGAAGTTGGACTTGAAGTCTGGTTACTACCAATTGAAGATACGAGAAGAAGATATTCCCAAAACCGCATTTGGAACACGGTACGGGCACTACGAGTTCACGTTTATGCCGTTTGGGCTGTGTAATGCGCCCTCGGTATTTATGGACTTGATGCACCGAATCTTCCACGAGTACCCGGATCTGTTCGTGATAGTGTTCATTGATGATATCCTGGTGTACTCGAGATCGGAAGCCGATCATGAGAAGCATTTGCGGTTGGTGTTGAATACATTGAGGCAAAATCAGCTCTATGCCAAGTTCTCAAAGTGCGAATTTTGGCTAGCGTCGGTGGCTTTTCTAGGCCATGTGGTGAGTGGAGCGGGTATAGTAGTGGATCCAGCGAAGATAAGGGCCATAGAGGAGTGGCCACTGTTGTCTTCAGTGGCTGAGGTCAGGAGCTTCATTGGACTGGTAGGCTACTACCGAAGATTTATTGAAAACTTCTCACGGATTACTTTGTCGCTAACCATGTTGACGTGAAAAGAGCAGAAGTTCGTTTGGTCGCTAGAGTGCGCGCGAGCTTTTGAAGAGCTGAAGATTCGGTTGACCACGGCGCCTGTGTTGTCATCTCCATGTGGTACCGTTGGATTTGTAATCTACAGTGATGCCTCAGGGAGCGGCTTAGGCTGCGTTCTACTGCAAAATGAAAAGGTGATTGCTTATGGCTCACGCTAGCTGAAGGTGCATGAACGAAACTATCCCGTCCATAACTTATAATTGGCGGCGGTAATCTTTGCACTAAAGCTGTGGCGACACTATCTTTATGGTGTGAAAGTGGAGATCTATACAGACCACAAGAGCCTAAAGTACTTGTTGGAGCAGAAGGACTTGAATATGCGACAACGAAGGTGGTTGGAGTTCCTCGGGGACTACACCTTTGAGATTCACTATACTCCCGGGAAGGGAAACGTAGTCGTGGATGCCTTGAGTCGGAGAGTTCCGGCAAGGGTGAGCTGGTTACAAAAGCATGATGAACGTCTCATCCAGGAGTTAGAAGCGTTAGAGATTTCTTGTGTTGACAAGAATTCTACCGCCAATGCATGTTTGAACTGGACGGAGGTGCAGTATGACCTTGCAGACCGGATTCGACGAGCAATAGTGCTAGATGAAGATCTCCTACGCTATGCAAAAGATGGGCCAGAGGGCGAGTTCTCCTGGGATGACGGTCTTTTGCGGAAAGAGTTCCGTTTGTGCATCCCGAATTTGGGTAAATTGAGGGAAGAACTGATGTATGAAGCGCATTATACGAAGTACTCAATCCACCCAGGGAGCACGAAGATGTTCAGAGATATGAAAAAGTTGTTCTGGTGGCTAGGGCTAAAGAGCGATATTGCTCATTATGCAGCCAAATGCCAAACATGTGCTATGGTAAAGATGGAATGCCAGAAACCTGGCGGTTACTTGAAGTCGTTGCCAATTCCAGAATGGAAGTTCGACGATATTTCCATGGATTTCGTGCACGGGTTGCCGAGATCTCAGCGCAGAAATGACTCCATATGTGTAATTGTCGATCGGCTAATGAAAGTGACACACTTTCTGCCGAACAGACGTGATGATTCGGTGGAAACTTTGGCAAAGTTTTACGTTGACCAGATTGTGCGGCTACACAGTGTTCCTCAGAGCATCGTAAGTGATCGAGACGGGCGGTTCACATCGACTGACTGGAGGCTAGTTCATCAACTATTGGGCACGAAGTTACAATTAAGTACGGCCTTTCATCCCCAAACAGATGGCCAAACTGAACGAACCAACAGAATGATGGAAGACATCCTTCGAATGTGCGCCCTTGACTTTGGAAAGAGATGGGAAGATCATCTCTATATGGTGGAGTTCGCTTACAATAACAGCTACCAAGCGAGCATTGGTATGTCACCGTATGAAGCTTTGTATGGCCGGAAGTGTCGTACTCCTTTGGCTTGGATAGAAGTGGGCGAAGCTAGAGTTTATAACCATAATGAAGTCGATGAAGCAAATTCAACAATCCGTACAATTTGAGAGAGGCTATTGATCGCTCAAGATCGACAAGCAAAATATTACAACGCCAAGCACCTGAACGTGGAGTTCGCGGTAGGCGACTGGGTATACTTGAAGATCAAGCCCTTCAAAGGCGTATCCAGGATTCGACGTCTGAAAAAGTTGAGTCCAAGATACCTTTGTCCATTTGAAGTGGTCGAGCGAGTCGGGGAAGCTGCATATCAGCTAGCTCTGTCGGTCGACTTGAGTGGATTATATGATGTGTTTCACATCTCGGTACTTCGGAGGGTCGTGAAAGATCCATCTCAAGTGATTGCAGATGATCGTGTGTCGGTAGAGTATGGGCTAACAACGAAGGTTAGGCCCATTCAGATCGAGGATCGTGCCGAGAAGCAACTGCGGAACAAGACGGTCGGGATTGTCAAAGTCCGATGGGACAATTGGGGCCGTGAGGAGCTTACATGGGAGCGAGAGCAAACCATGCGAGCTGATTTTCCCGAGTTGTTTTTGTAAAAACGGTTGAGTAGTGAGTAACCTAAACAGTTTGATGTTATAACTTTTTGCTTGCTGGTTCCTTATTGTGTACAAATTTCGAGGATGAAATTTCTTGTAGGAGGGGAGGATTATAACACCCCAAAGTCAATTTGGGTCAGGCATGGGTGACACGGCCTGGGACACGGGTGTGTCCTGCTCGGGTTGAGCATATGGGCGTGTGGTTGATGAAATTCAGTCGACGAATTTTTGGGAGGTACACGCCCGTGACACGGGCGTGTTAGAGGGCGTGACCTAGGGCGTGTCATCCTTTGGTTGACACCAGAGTTTTCGTCGACGAACTGCGCTCGACGATCGTTGAGTATGGGGTACACGACCTGTGACACGGGCGTGTCATGGGGCACGTCCCGCTGTGTCGAGAGGTCAAAACTTTTCTCTTGAGTAAGTGGAAAAGTACTCGAGTAAAAGGGCGGTGACACGGGCGTGTCATCCGACACGGGCGTGTCCAATCCGAGTACTCGAGTAGTTGGTTTTATCTCGAGTAAGTCCTCTCGAGTAGGTCTCGAGTAGGTGACACGCTCCGTGTCACGAGCGTGTCGGTCATGTGGCATGGGCATGTCATAACTAACTACTCGAGTAGTATCTCAAGTAGGTCATGAATATGAATCGACTGAGGTACACGCCCCATGTCACGGTCGTGACCTGGCCGTCACGGGCGTGTACCCTGACCGTGACCTATTTCGGGATAAGGCGGTTTGTGCACCGCTTAAATACATGGCCTGTGACACGGGCGTGTCACTGGGCGTGTCAGACCCGAAAAGCGAGTTTTAGGCTTTTTTGTGGTCATCCATTTTTCTTCAGCTGGGATCTAACAGCTGAGAGCTCAAGTGTGTTGGACATTCAGGTGTGGAGTTCAAGTATAGTGTTATAGGCTTCCGCTAGAATGCAATGTGTTAGGTGCGCTGCGCTACTCTGGTATCACTCCGTAGCTTCATCGTCTGTTTTGTGGTATATGTTGTGGGGGCCCGACCGGACCTTCTAGTATATATTATATGAACGGATGGGGTTGTTACAAATAACATCTCCATTTAGGCAAAATATGAACCCTGACTGAGACTTTGAGTCGTCCCTATTAGTTTGGAAGCTAGCATCCGGGTAACCTCTTACAACGAGCACTTCCTCTCCACCAAATACCAAGAACATATCATTAGTCCTTTGCAAGTATTTTAGGATATTCTTAACAACAATCTAGTGACTTTCACCGGGATCATACTGATATGTGCTAGTCATGCTCAAGGCATAAGAGACAACGAGTTGAGTGCATACCATTGCATACATGATTGACCCAATTGTCGAAGCATATGAAATCAACTTCATGCGGTCCTTATCTTCACAATACTTAGGACACTGATCCTTCGAGAGACTCACATCATGAGACATGGGTAAGAATCCTTTCTTGGACTCAAGCATGTTGAACCACTTCAACACCTTATCAATGTATGTACTTGGGTCAAACCCAGCAACTTCTTCGATCTATCTCTATAGATCTTAATACCAAGTATATAAGTCGCTTCACCCAAGTCTTTTATAGAAAAGCAGCTCCCTAAGTTATCCTTAACAACTTAAAGGGTTTGTTTGTCATTCCTGATCAGCAATATGTCATCTACATACAATATCAGAAAGACAACAATGCTCCCACTAATCCATTTGTAAACACATGGTTCATCCTCGTTCTTGATAAAACCAAACTCTTTAATCTTTTCATCAAAATGAAGATTCCAACTTCGAGAAGTCTGTTTTAATCCATAAATGGATCTTTGTAGCTTGTATATTTTAGTGGCTTCACCTGGAAATACAAAACCCTCGGGTTGTGTCATATACACTTACTCAAGGAGGTTTTCATTTAGGAAAGTCATTTTGACATTCATCTATTAGATCTTGTAGTCATAATGCATAGCAACAGCAAGCAGAATTTTGATGGACTTAACCATGACAATAGGGGAAAAAGTCTCATCATAGTCAATACCATGAATTTGCTTGAAACCCTTAGCCACCAGTCGCCCTTTGAATGTTTGTACATTCTCATCCATGTCGGTCTTCTTCTTGAGGACCCACTTGCATCCTATGGGTCGTACCCCTTCAGGTGGTTCCACCAAGATCCAAACTTGGTTTTCATGCATGTAGTCCATTTCAGATTTCATGGGCTCAAGCCACTTCTCGGAGTCCGGTCCACTCATAGCCTCTTGGTAGGTTGCAGACTCATCATTATAATCCATAAGCAACACATTACTTATTTGAGACATGAGAAATCCATATCTCTCAAGCTCAAACCTTGGTCTACTAGATCTGTGTGGAACTTGTGTTTCCTGAGTAGGCTCTCAAGGTACAACAACTTGTAGTCTTGGCTCAAGTTCCAATTTTGGTTCATTCACAGTTTGTGGTTCTTGAACTTCTTCAAGTTCTACCCTGGTAGTCTTTTTACTTAAGACTTCTTTCTCAAGAAAAACACCAGTTCTTGCGACAAATATTTTGCCCTCAGATGGTAGGTAGAAATAGTACTCTTTATTTTCCTTAGGATACCCCAAAAGATAACACTTATCTGACTTGGGTTACAGTTTGTCAGACATTTGATGTCGCACATACGCCTCACAGCCCCAAATCTTAACGAACAACACACTAGGATGCTTCTCAGGGCATATATCATATGGTGTCTTCAGAATAGCTTTCTTTGGAGCACGATTTAGTGTAAAAGTAGCAGTTTTTAGGGCAAACCCCCCAAAAGGAAACATACAGATCTGTATGAATCATCATCGACCGTACTATGTCTAACAGAGTACGATTCCTCTGCTCAGACACACCATTATGTTGCGGTATTCTAGGTGAAGTGAGTTGTGATACAATACCACACTCTTTCAGATGATCACGAAACTCATGACTCAGGAATTCGCCACATCAATCAGATCAGAGTGCTTTAACCTTCTTACCCAGCTGGTTCACTACTTTGTTCTTAAACTCTTTGAACTTTTCAAAGGTTTAGGATTTTCACTTCATAAGATACATATATCTGTATTTACTAAAGTCATCAGTAAATGTAAAAAAGTAAAAATACCCACCTCTAGCAATAGAACTCATGGGTCCACATACATCACTATGTACTATACCTAAGAGATCATCAGCCCTCTCATTGAAACCAGTGAAAGGGACCTTAGTCATCTTGCTTAACAAACATGATTCACATCTCTCAAATGATTCATAATCAAATGAGTCTATTAGTCCATCTTTATGGAGCTTGGATATGCGCTTCTCATTTATATAGCCCAAACGACAGTGTTAGAGGTATGTAGGGTTCGAGTCATTTATTTTAGTCTTTTAGTATTTTCTATATTATAGATCTGATGGTCTAAGTTCAAAACATATAAAACATTAAACATTTAAGTTATACTATAACGAACATCATTCTTAAATATGGAACAACAATTGTTCTTAATAATAAAAGAAAAACCAATCATGTATAAGCATGAAATGGATATAATATTTCTAGTTATGGAAGGAACATAATAATAATTATCAAGTTCAATTACATGCACACTGGGCAAAGAAAGACGATAAACGCCAACGGCGGCAGCAAAAACTCTTGCTTCATTGCCAACACGGAGGTCCACCTTCCCTTTACTCAACAATCTTCTCCTTCCTAGTTCCTGCACATTTATACAAATGTGAGAACCACATCTTGTATCCAATACCCAGGATGAATGAGCAGAAATGTTTATCTCTATAATATAGATACTTGAAGTGAAAGTCATACCTCCCTTTATCTTTTGCAGACCCTCAATGTACGAATGACAGTTCCTCCTCCAATGACCAGTCTTTCCATAGTGGTGGTTTTTCCCTTCTTTTGCAGA
This sequence comes from Platanthera guangdongensis, assembly GCA_039583875.1. Classification (NCBI taxonomy): domain Eukaryota; kingdom Viridiplantae; phylum Streptophyta; class Magnoliopsida; order Asparagales; family Orchidaceae; genus Platanthera; species Platanthera guangdongensis. The sequence continues at coordinate 35,997,307 of CM077164.1, read as the reverse complement.
GCCTTTCTTCTTTAGTGCTGAAGACTTGGGCTCCAGAGCAGACTTAGGTCCTACCTTCATCTTCTTGATGCCCTTGGCCTTGCCCTTTCTTTTATGCACCGTCAGTATGGGTCTAGCAGGCTTGGGCTTCTTCATGTTGATTTTAGTAGTTGTTAACATGCCTAGGAGCTCGGGCAGTGTCTTGTCTATTTCATTCATGTTATTGTTTAAAATAAACTACTCATAACTGTCCGACAATGATTGTAGGATCAGGTCTATAGTCAACTCTTGGCCCAAAGGGAAGCCTGGTCTCTCAAGGTTCTCTATATACCCAATCATTTTGAGTACGTGAGCCCCTACTAGGTCTCGAGCTCCCATCTTACACTAGAATAACGCCTTAGTGACGCCAAACCTCTCTCGACGAGCTTGTCTTGAAATATTTTCTTAACGTGCTCATCAATTTCCTTGCAACCCATGTTCTCATGTTACTTTTGAAGCTCAGAGTTCATGGTTGCCAGCATGAGACATTCGACGTTTAAGGAGTCGTCAAGATACTTCTTATAAGCATCCTTATCAGCACGGGACACATTCACGGCAGGCTCTTCAGAGGATTCCTCTTCCAAAACATAGAGCTTGCGCACTTGCCTGAGAACAATTCTCAAGCTCTTGTACCAGCCTAAGTAATTAGTCTCACTTAGCCTTTCCTTCTCAAGGATGGCTCTGAGGGACAGGGTGGAGTGTGAATCACTTGTCATGAAAATTCTACAAGAATCAATGTAAAGTAAAATCAGTACTACATTTCAAAATACATTTTATTTATTTCAATTAGGACTTTAATCAAAATACTCTCACTTTTTTATCAAACTGATAACTCTCGATATCAATTCGAAGAGTTTATGTGAGTAACTCTCTTAGTGGACAAGATCTATATTTCACCAACATTATGAGTCAGTTTTGGCTTTTCCCTCATAATGCAGTTATTAGGTAGTCAATGCTTATCAATTGCGTCATAATATAACTCTTTATTCGCATCCATCAAATGGTGCATGCCAACCCTATGGCTCTGGGCACTCAACCTTTGAGGTCACCCAGTTAAGTCTGACCCGATGTCGAAAGTGGGATATAACAATTATCCGCTCGTACCCTTACCAAGATAGATTAATGCATCTTGCTTTGGCAAGCCAACACTTAATCGATCGAGGCAGAAAGCGTGTCATCCATCCGAAGACATCCGAATACTTAATATTTCTTAAGGGATTTTTAAACGATTGATCAACAATTAATCATGGTTAACAATTAATCAGTGTGCACATTCACAAAATAAAACTATAGCAGTCATAATCCAAGTGCATCCCAGATGTACACAAAAAAGATCATCAACATTTGATGAACTGGGCTAAATCTGAACATCTAGAACCCTTCTAAATATTCAGATTTACATGCACTAGACATGAGCAAAACTAACTCCACTTAGATAGTAGGCAAGCTCGTCTCTTAATGTGAGATACAAAATCAAACATACTTGGTTTCACAAATCAACAAGAGGGACAGTTACTGTCAAGGAGTAACAAAGATATCAATTATGATATCACGTCAAAATCACATATGTTCTTGGCGAGATCCCAAGCATAGATTTGAGCATTTAGAACATTTCTAAATTTCCAGATCTACACATCATGGATAGAACACTTCTAATAACACTGATCATTGTCGGAACCTGGCTCTGATACAACTGTTGGGTTTTGCACGGATGACACAACACTTGTGTATGCAGCGAAAATAAAAAGTAAGAAAACTCAAAAGAAGTTCGGATCTAGCAATGAATATGTAACAAGAAGAAAGTGTTGTAAATAAAATTTACCTTTGCGAGATTGAGTCTATACTCAACCTAGATGCTCAGGATATTCTTCCCTAGGCCCGTGCAAAAGCAACCAAAGAACTGAGAATCGAACTGAAACCAAACCGAATTAGACGGTTCGGGTCGGTTCCTGGGTTGATCGGTTTGGGTCTGGGTGTAACACCCACATCCGTCACATGGGATATAACAGAAGATCCGGTCGGGGCCCCACGTCATATACCAAGGACAGCTAGTGGAGTTACGTATTAATAATAAATTACTACCAAAGAAACACGCGTCCTAACTCACAGCATTCTAGTTAAAGCTTTTAAAAACAGATATAAGAACCCAAGCCACAACATGAATGTCCACTAAAAACCCAAAGTAGGAATGAGCGTACAAATACACAAAGTACTTGGCCTTATGGCCTTACAAGAGTTTACTTAAATAATAAATGTCTTCCAAACATCAGCACGCGGGCCGGCCACACATGAGCATAAAAGTAAACATTTGCTTTGGCCTTTGAGGGCCTGCACAACAACCAGGGCTTCAGCCCGCTACTTGCCACTAGGCTCCGCAGCACCTGCAATCAACATTCCACCGCAGCGATGGCAAACAAAAGTAACGGTCAGTTAAAGCTAACCAAATTATAATGATACCGCCCCTTTACTCGGGGCGACGATGCTCCTTCCCTGTACTTTATTAGCATAGCCAAACATTAAAGTGAAAGTACAACATCAGCACACTTTACCACAGGTGTAGGCCAGCACGACCTCACAGCCCGTTCTCTCAGGGCACTTACTCGGTGATCCTGGTCCAAACCCAGCTCGTTCCACAGTCCACCACTGCCCCTAGGATGGCAAACAAGTGAGCATTTAGTCCTTTCAGCCATAGCCTAGACTCACTCTTCAAGTTATCAGTAAGTACCATGTACCTTAGGTCACTTTAACCGAAGCAAATGGAGTGGGTAGGGTTCCACCTGCCCGTTGTTCACTTCGCCACGGTAATTTAGCCATCGGCGCGGGCCAAATTTCCGCCAGTCCCAAAGTATCGATCAAACAATCGTACATAACCCGTTTATGTATGTGGTTGGCTCCCAAGCCACCGATACGGCAGAAATTCGCTTCTGCCCAGATTTCCGGGTGCAACTTTGAGTTAATTCCCAAGACTCATTGTTGCAATTTACCACGTAAAAAAACCCGAAAACAACTATCGGCACAGAGTCTTCTCTGACTATTCATGCATAATGAAACATCACTGATCCAGACCAACTTGTCCAGGTAGGCTTCACATACCATGCTTATGTTTGTACTTCGATTCTGGACTCTACATGCAAAACTAGGGGGACTATTCATATCCACCCGAAAGAACACCTCACACTCACCGCATACTCGCGAAAGTGAGTTTCCTATGCAGAAATAAAGAGGACTTCACATGTCCAAGAATAGAATCGTTACCCTAGAGGTTCGCTTTGGCGCCATGTAAAACTAGCTAGATGGAAAGCACCACAAAGGCCTCGCCTCCACGGATCTAGACTCGGCACGCGATTTGGGGCTCTGAAGCTCCATCGGCGGCCGAATTTCTCCTTCTCCTTCTTCCTTTCTCTCCCCTCTCTCTAACACTTTAGAAAGAGAAAACCTAAAGAGAAATGAGGGTTTCACCCCTATTCCTGGCCATATAACACCAAGGACAAATTTGGGCCCATGGATCCCATTTGAAGGAAATGAACGGCCACGATTCACACTTAAAAACACTTTCCTGGGCCGAACACGGCTTGTGACATGACCGTGTCACAGGCCTTGTCTCACGATCTGAAAACGATCATCGAACACAGAACAGGACACGGGCTCAGACATGCCCGTGTACTGCTTGACATGCCTATGTCAGCCTATGACACACCCGTGACACAGGGCGTGTTCTCAAGTGACGATGGAAACTGTCGCGTCCCGACCAGGACACGGGCTTAGACACACCCGTGTCAACATTTGACACGCACGTGCCGACCAGTACACGTCCGTGTTCCAGGCCGTGTTCCTCACCCGACACACCCCGGCTAACACAGAGCAGCACACAGTCCTGGACACGCCCGTGTCTCAAGTTGTGTACCCGACCTCCAAGGATCGTCGAATGTATTTCATTGACCACACGGAAAATCGTCAAACTCATAGCAGGAGACGACCATGGACACGCCCGTGTCCAAGGCCGTGTGACCCTTGTCAGCCCCCAAATTGGCCTTAAGACGCTACTAGATCATTTCCGAGTTTTGGGGCGTTACAATTCCCCCCCCCCCCAAATGAATTTCGTCCCGAAATTATGGAATAGAAAGTACTCAAACTTAAACGGTACCTGAGTAGAAGAGCTTGGGATACTCCTCAATCTTGGTCTGCTCTCACTCCCACGAAAGCTCCTCACGACCGCAGTTGTCCCATCAGACTTTGACTATCCTGATGTCTTTGTTACGAAGTCGCTTGACTTCAAAGTCCTCAATGTGAACGGGCTTGACCTTCGTCGTCAACCCACTATCAACAGGTACCTGATCGACCATAATCACTTGTGAGGATCCTACACCGCCATCCGCAACACCGATATGTGGAATACATCATGTAGACCACTCAGTTCCACTAAAAACTTTAGTCGATAAGCCGCTTCACCAATTCGCTCTAGAATCTCAAACGGTCCAAGGTACCTCGGACTCAGCTTCCTCAAGCGTCGTACCCGAGAGACACCATTGAACGACTTAATTTTCAAATATACTCAGTCACCAACAGTGAACTCAACGTTCCTATACTTGACGTTATAGTATTTAGCATGCTTGTCCTGAGCGATCAGCAATCGTTCTCGTGTTGTTTGTACAAACGAAGTGGCGCCTTACACTTCTTGTTGTTTGTACAGCTTCGACTCACCCGTCTCCAACCATGACAACGATGTGCGACATTTTCTACCATAAAGGGCCTCGAAGGGCGCCATTTGAATATTCGCTTGGTAGCTAATGTTATAGGCAAACTCCACCATGTATAGGTGATCTTCCCACCGCTTTCCGAAATCCAAGACGCACATGCGAAGCATGTCCTCCATCGTCCTGTTGACCCTCTCGGGCTGAAAATCCATCTGTGGATGAAAGGCCGTGCTGAAACTCAGCTTAGTTCCCAACATTTATTGCACCAACCTCCAGTTATTAGACGTGAAGCGCTCATCTCAGTCACTCACAATGCTGCGGGGCACACCGTGTAGTCGAACAATGTTATCTACATATAGTTTTGCTAGCTTATCCACTGAATCATCCTTCCTATTCGAAATGAAGTGCGACACTTTCGTCAATCGATCTACGATTACCCAGATGACGTCGTTTCCCTTCTGCGACCTTGGCAACCCATGCACAAAATCCAATGAAATATCATCAAACTTCCACTTCGGGATAGGTAAGGACTTCAAGAAAACTTTGGGCTTCTGGCACTCCGCCTTCACCAAGGCGCACGTTTGACACTTCGCCACATAAAGTGCCACGTCTTTCTTAAGTCCTGGCCACCAGAACAACTTTTTCATATCACAATACATTTTTGTGCTCCCTGGGTGAATCGAGTACTCGGTATGATGAGCCTCGTACATCAATTCCTCCTGCAGTTTACCCACATTTGGGACGCACAGACGATTGTCCCTCCATAACAGTCCATCAACAACACCAAATTGAGAATTTGACCCATTCAAAGCCTCATCCATGATCTGCTTCATGTTGATATCCAAATCCAGAGCCTGCCGAATCCTATCAGCATGGTCATATTGCACCTCTGTCCAGTTCAATTGTGCTTCAGCACTCGTTTGCTTGTCAACACAAGAGATCTCTAATGCCTCCAGATCTCGAATCAATCGCTCGTCATGAACCGACAACCAATTGGCCTGTGTGGGGGCCCTACGACTCAACGCATCTGCCACCGCATTGTCTTTCCCAGACACATAATGTATCTTGAATGTGTAGTCACCCAGGAACTTCATCCACCTCCACTGACGCAAGTTTAGGTACTTTTGATACAACAAGTACTTCATTATCTTGTGATCGGTATAGATATCGACCTTCACACCGTACAGGTAATGTCTTCACAGCTTTAGAGCAAATATCACGGCCGCTAACTCCAAGTCACTGACCAGATAATTCCTCTCGTGCACCTTCAGCTGACGCGAGCCATAACCTATTACACTCCCATGCTGCAATAGAACACAACCTAAGCCACTGCCCGAAGCATCGCTTAAATCTCAAATCCTTCGGTCCCACTTAGCAAACATAGAATATGAATCGTGGTCAACCGACTTTTCAGTTCTTCGAAAGCTTGTGCGCACTCCAACGACCACACAAACTTTTGATCTTTCCTCGTCAAAGTCATGAGGGGTAACACTATCTGTGAGAAGTTCTCTACGAAGCGTATGTAGTAGCCCGCAAGTCCAAGGAAACTCCAGACTTCTGCCACTGAAGATAACACAGGTCACTCTCATATCGCAACTATCTTCGTTGGATCTACCGCAATCCCTTCTCCACTAACTATATGACCAAGGAATGCTACCGAGGATAACCAGAATTTGCATTTGGAAAATTTGGCATAAAGTTGATTCCTCCTCAATGTCTCCAACACCATATACAGATACTTGAAATGATCCTCCTCGCACTGCGAGTACACCAATATATCGTCGATAAAGACTATCACGAAGTGATCTAGGTACTCTCTGAACGTTCTGTTCATCAAATCCATAAACACAGATGACACATTAGTCAGCCCAAACGGCATGACGGTGAACTCATAATGCTTATACCGTGTGTTGAAAGCTGTCTTGGGGATGTGACTTTCCCTTATCCGCAACTGATAGTATCCGGATTTTAGATCCAACTTTGAGTACACAATCGACCCCACCAGCTGGTCAAACAGATCATCTATCCTTGGGATCGGATGCTTATTCTTCTCTATTAGCTTATTCAACTCCCGGTAATCGATACAAAGTCGTAAACTTTCGTCCTTCTTCTTAACAAAGAGGGCTGGCGCGCTCCAAGACGACGAACTTGGACACACATAACCTTGCTCCAACAGCTCTTACAGTTGTACTTTCAACGCTGCCATCTCCTTAGGCGCTAACCGATACGGAGAGCGTGACACAGGTTTGGCACCTGACACAAGCTCAATGGTGAAGTCGATCTCTCGCTGAGGTGTGGCTCCAGGGAGATTGTCAGGGAACACGTCGGGATACTCAGGTACAACTGGGATATTGTCCATACTGGGCTTAGACTTCGAAGCCTCCACTAATGTGAAAAATAGCTCTGCACCAGCACACACTGCCTTAACCACCTGGAGAGCAGACATCAAAGTCTTGCTCAACCCTTTCATGCCCGCAAATGTCGTCTCACGATCAGTTCCCAATTTGACCTCCTTGCGGTTGCAATCAATATATGCTTGTTGCTCCGAGAACCAATCCATCCCAAAGATCAGGTCGAACTCCACTAACGGCAATAACGACGCTTGCAAGTCAAACTCTTGACTCCCGATCTGTATCTTTACGCAATAAACTCTATTCGTGCGCATTGAACACCCATTAGGCAACAACACATCCAATTTGTCCCTTGCCATTGAAGAAGGTACTCCGATGAGTGATATAAATCCTTTGGACAAAAAGGAATGCGAAGCTCCCGTATCGAACAGTGCTCTCGCCGGATAATCGAAAATCAAAACAAAGTCTAGCACAAGGAGTCAAAAGCTAACGCGCAAAAGGGTAACAAATATATAAAGTTAATCTGTTTTTAATTAACTCATATATGTCACCACGTCAGTCTGCTTTATGGCCTCCTGAAGGCCAAGATTGTACGCTCTAGGCTGAGCCGGAGCATAGTGAGATGCGGTTGACTCCACCGCCTTCCCCTTTTCCTCGTATGTTGCTTCAGGCTTCCTCTCGGACTTTGGACGTCTGCTCCAACACTCTCGGGCAAAATGCCCCGGCTTTCCACAGTTGTAGCAAGCACCTTTAGCTCGACCTATGCTTGCCCCAGACCCACCAGAAGAAGGGGCTGGACTTCAAAGTCCTAGTATTCTTGTTCCACTTATGGAACATAGACTTTGAGGAGTTCGGCACCTTGAACTCCGTCTTCTGCATACCCAAGTCTTTGCTCCCTTGGATTCTCTTCAGATCTCTTTCCATTGATCGGGCCGAACTGACCAAGGTTAGGAAACCTTGCGTCACAGGCCCAGCAAGTAGTACCCTCAGGTCATCGCGCAGACCCTCAAAGAACTAGTTGGTCTTACGCTCCTCATCGCTAAACGTAGGGGCAGCGTAATGACCCTACTGTGTGAATTCGTGGAGGTACTCATCCACGCTACTCATTCCTTACTTCAACCTCAGAAACTGATTCTCCATCTCAATTCTCTCAGCGGAGGGTAGGTATCTAGCCAAGAACAGCTTTGAGAATTCCTCGATTGAGACGTCGGTGAGTTGTCTCCCAACTAAGTGATGCTGCTCCAGATCTTCCCACCATAACCTTGTCTCACCATCTAGCATGAAAGTGGCTGTGGCGGTCTTCTGTCATTCCTCCATTTCCATTGTCGACAAGATTCTCTTAACTCTAGCGAGCCAATCCTCGGCTTGAGTTGGGGTTCCAGTCCCTGTAAATATTGGAGGACTGAAACTCATCACATGTTTAAGTTGTCTTTCTGTCGCTCTTCTTGGCGGCAAAGGTTCTTCCGCCACCCGTTCCACAACTCTAGGCTCTACCGCTTGAAGCGGTTCTTGTTCCATCGCAGGGGCTAGGTGCAGCACCTGTCTTGTTGGCTGGGCATTTATCATTGCAAACACCTCTTCCGCTACGAGTCTTATAGTTTCGACTGAAGGAGTGGTTGCAGGCACGTCATTAGGTGCACTGCTCTCCCCCGATTGCAGACGTTCTAACTGTCCAACACCGCTCCTAGTCACTTATAGTAGCAAAAACCCTCGATTAAGCGGCACACAGATTGCTAAAAGAAATCATTGAACACTCAGGGTCCTCAAAACAAGTGTATTTTCATTCCTAAGTGGACATTCATGGGTTCTTTTCATGTTATAATGATGACGCACATACATGTGCTCACCACCCCTTAAAAGAATTCACCCACAAATTCAAATAAGCAAGACCAAAGCCATAGTCTGATACCAAATTGTGACACCCCCATCCGTCACATGGGATATAACAGAAGGTCCGGCTAGGGCCCCACGCCATATACCACGGACAACTAGTGGAGTTACGTATTAATACCAAATTACTGCCAAAGAAACATGCGTTCGAACTCAGAGCATTCTAGTGGAAGATTTTTAAAACAGTTATAAGAACCCAAGACACGACATGAATGTCCAATAAAAACCCAAAGTAGGAATGAGCGTACAAATACACAAAGTACTTGGCCTTATGACCTTACAAGAGTTTACTTAAATAATAAATGTCTTCCAAACATTGGCATGAAGGTCGGCCACACATGAGCATAAAATTAAACATTTACATTGGCCTTTGAGGGCCTGCACAGCAACCAGGGCTTCAGCCCACTACTTGCCACTAGGCTCCGCAGCACCTGCAATCAACATTCTACCGCAGCGATGACAAACAAAAGCAACGGTCAGCTAAAGCTGACCAAATTATAACGATCTCGCCCCTTTACTCGGGGCGGCGATGCTCCTTCCCTGCACTTTATTAGCATAGCCAAACATTAAAGTGAAAGAACAACATCAGCACACTTCACCACAGGTGTAGGCCTGCACGGCCGCACACCCCGTGCTCTCAGGGCACTTTTTCGGTGATCCTGGTCCGAACCCAGCTTGTCCTGCAGTCCACCACCGCCCCTAGGACGGCAAACAACGTGAGCCTTTAGTCCTTTCAGCCACAGCCTAGACTCGCTCTCCAAGTTATCGGTAAGTACCATGTACCTTAGGTCACTTTAACCGAAGAAAATGGAGTGGGTAGGGTTCCACCTGCCCGTTGCTCACTTCGCCACGACAATTTAGCCATCGGCGCGGGCCAAGTTTCCCCCAGTCCTAAAGTATCGATCAAACGATCGTACATAACCTGGTTATGTACACGTCTGGCTCCAAGGCCACCGATACAACAGAAATTCGCTTCTGCCCAGATTTTCGGGTGCACCTTGGAGTTAATCCCCAAGAATCCCTGTTGCAATCTACCACGTAGAAAAACCCGAAAACAACCATCAGCACGGAGTCTTCTCTGGCTATTCATGCATAATGAAACATCACCGATCCAAACCAACTTGTCTAGGTAGGCTTCACACATCATGCCTATGTCTGTACTTCGATTTCAGACTATACATGCAAAACTAGGGATACTATTCATATCCACCAGAAGGAACACCTCACACTCACCGCGTACTCGCGAGAGCGGGTTTCCTATGCAGAAAGAAAGAGGATTTCACATGTCCAAGAAAAGAATCGTTACCCTAGAGGTTCGCTTTGGCGCCATGGAAAACTAGCCAGATGGAAAGCACCACAACGGCCTCACCTCCACGGATCTGGACTCGGCACGCGATTTAGGGCTCCGAAGCTCCATCGGTGGCTGGATTTCTCCTTCTCCTTCTTCCTTGCTCTCCCCTATCTCTAACACTTTAGAAAGAGAAAACCTAAAGAGAAATGAGGGTTTCACCCCCTATTCCCGGCCTTATAACAACAACGACAAATCTGGGCCCTTGGATTCCATTTGAAGGAAATGAACGACCAAGATTCGCACTTAAAAACAATTTCCTGGGCCGAACACGGCCTGTGACACGCCCGTGTCTCACGATCTGAAAAAGATGGTCAAACACAGAACAGGACACGGGCTCAGACACGCCCGTTTACTGCTTGACACACCCGTGTCAGCCTATGACACGCCCGTGACACAGGGCGTGTTCCTCAACTGCCGATGGAAATCATCACGTCACGACCACAACACGGGCTTAGACACGCATGTATCAACATTTGACACGCCTGTGTCGACCAGTACACGCCCGTGTTCCAGGCCATGTTCCTCACCCGACATAGCCTGGCTAACATAGAGCAGGACATGGCCCTAGACACGCCCGTGTCTCAGGTCGTGTACCTGAACTCCAAGGATCGTCGAATGCATTTCACCGATCACACGGAAAATCGTCGAACTCGTAGCAGGATGCGGCCATGGACACGCCTGTGTCCAAGGCCGTGTGACCATTGTCAGCCCCCAGATTGGCCTTAAGACACTACCAGATCATTTTCGAGTTTCGGGGTGTTACAATTCCCCCCCCCCCCCCCCACACACACCTTAAATGAATTTCATCGTGAAATTATGGAATAGAAAGTACTCAAACTTAAACGGTACTTGAGTAGAAGAGCTCGGGATACTCCTCAAGCATGGTTTGCTCTCTCTCCCACGAAAGATCCTCACGACCGCAGTTGTCCCATCGGACTTTGACCATCCTGATGTCTTTGTTACGAAGTCGCTTGACTTCAAAGTCCTCAATGCGAACGGGCTTCACCTTCGTCCTCAACCCACTATCAACAGGTACCTGATCGACCGCAATCACTTGTGAAGGCTCCTGTACCGCATTCCGCAACACCAATATATGGAATACGACGTGTAGACCACTCAGTTCCACTGATAACTTTAGTCGATAAGCCGCTTCACCAATTCGCTCTAGAATCTCAAACGGTCCAAGGTACCTCAGACTCAGCTTCTTCAAGTGTCGTACCCGAGATACACCCTTGAACGACTTAATTTTCAAATATACCCAGTCACCAACAGCGAACGCAACGTTCCTATGCTTGTCATTATAGTATTTAGCCTGCCTGTCCTGAGCGATCAACAATCGTTCTCGTATTGTTTGTACCAACGAAGTGGTGCCTTCCACTTCTTGTCATTTGTACAACTTTGACTCACCCGTCTCCAACCCTGACAACGGCGTGCGACATTTTCTACCGTAAAGGGCCTCGAAGGGCACCATTTGAATACTCGCTTGGTAGCTGTTGTTATAGGAAAACTACACCATGTACAGGTGATCTTCCCACTACTTTCCAAAATCCAAGACGCGCATGCGAAGTATGTCCTCCATCGTCCTGTTGACCCTCTTGGTTTGACCATCCGTTTGCAGATGAAAGGTCGTGCTGAAACTCTGCTTAGTTCCCAACATTTATTGCACCAACCTCCAGTCATTGGACGTGAAGCACCCATCTCGGTCACTCACGATGCTGCGGGGCGCACCGTGCAGTCGAACAATGTTATCTACATATAATTTTGCTAGCTTATCCACCAAATCATCCTTCCTATTTGGAATAAAGTGCGACACTTTCGTCCATCGATCTACGATCACCCAGATGACGTCATTTCCCTTCTGCGACCTTGGCAACCCATGCACAAAATCTATTGAAATATCGTCGAACTTCCACTCCGGGATAGGTAAAGACTTCAAGAAACCTCCGGGCTTCTAACACTCCGCCTTCACCAAGACGCACGTTTGACACTTTGCCACATAAAGTGCCACGTCCTTCTTAAGTCCTGGCCACCAGAACAACTTTTTCATATCACAATACATTTTCGTGCTCCTTGGGTGAATCGAGTTCTTGGTATGATAAGCCTAGTACATCAATTCCTCCCACAGTTTACCCATATTTGGGATGCATAGACGATTGTCCCTCCATAACAGTCCATCAACCACACCAAATTGAGAATTTGACCCATCCAAAGCCTCATCCATGATCTGCTTCATGTTGCTAACCAAATCCAGAGCCTGTCGAATCCTATCAGCAAGGTCATACTGCACCTCTGTCCAGTTCAATTGTGCTTCGGCACTCGTCTGCTTGTCAATACAAGAGATCTCTAATGCCTCCAGATCTCGAATCAACTGCTCGTCATGAACCGACAACCAATTGGCCTGCGCGGGGGCCCTGCAACTCAACGCATCCACCACCGCATTGCCTTTCCCAGGCACATAACGTATCTTGAATGTGTAGTCACCCAGGAACTCCATCCACCTCCGCTAACTCATGTTTAGGTCCTTTTGATCCAACAAGTACTTCAGGCTCTTGTGATCGGTATAGATATTGACCTTCACACCGTACAGGTAATGTCTCCACATCTTTAGAGCAAATATCACGGTCGCTAACTCCAAGTCATGGACTGGATAATTCCTCTCGTGCACCTTTAGTTGACGCGAGCCATAAGCTATTACACTCTCATGCTGTAATAGAACACAACCTAAGCCACTGCCCGAAGCATCGCTGTAAATCTCAAATCCTTCGGTCCCACTTATCGAACATAGAATAGGCATCGTGGTCAACCGACTTTTCAGTTCTTCGAAAGCTTGTGCGCACTCCAGCGATCACACAAACTTTTGATCTTTCCTCATCAAAGTCGTGAGGGGTAACGTTATCCGCGAGAAGTTCTCTACGAAGCGCCTACAGTAGCCCGTAAGTCCAAGGAAACTCCAGACTTCTGCCACTGAAGATTACAAAGGTCACTCCTATATCACAACTATCTTCGTTGGATCTACCGCAATCCCTTCTCTACTAACTATATGACCAAGGAATGCTACCGAGGATAACCAAAATTCGCATTTGGAGAATTTGGCATAAAGTTGATTCCTCCTCAATGTCTTCAACATCATATGCAGATGCTTGAAATGATCCTCCTCGCACTGCAAGTACACCAATATATCGTTGATAAATACTATCACGAAGTGGTACAGGTACTCTCTGAAAATTCTGTTCTTCAAATCCATAAAAACGGATGGCGCATTGGTCAGCCCAAACAACATGACGGTGAACTCATAATGCACATAGCGTGTGCTGAAAGCTGTCTTGGGGATGTCACTTTCCCTTATTCACAGCTGATAGTATCCGAATTTCATATCCAACTTTGAGTACACAGTCGACCCCACCAGCTGGTCGAACAGATCATCTATCCTTGGGATCGGATACTTATTCTTCTCTGTTAGATTATTCAAATCTCGGTAATCGATACAAAGTCGTAAACTTTTGTCCTTCTTCTTAACAAATAGGACCGGCACGCTGCAAGTCGACGAACTTGGAAGCACATAACCTTGCTCCAACAGCTCTTGCAGCTGTACTTTCAACTCTGCCATCTCCTTAGGCGTTAACTGATACGGAGAGCGTGACACAGGTTTGACACCTGGAACCAACTCAATGGTGAAGTCGATCTCTCGCTGTGGCGGGGCTCCAGGGAGATCGTCAGGGAACACGTCGGGATACTCAGATACAACTGGGATATTATCCATACTAGGCTTAGACTTCGAAGCCTCCACTAATGTGAAAAACAGCTCTACACCAGCACATACTGCCTTAACCACCTGGAGAGCAGACATCAAAGTCTTGCTCGACCCTTTCATGCCCGCAAATGTCGTCTCAAGATCAGTTCCCAATTTGACCTCCTTGCGGTTGCAATCAACGTATGTCCGCTGTTCCGAGAGCCAATCCATCCCAAAGATCACATTGAACTCCACTAACGGCAGTATCGACGCTTGCAAGTCAAACTCTTGACTCTCGATCCGTATCTTTACGCAACAAACTCTATCTGCGCGCATTGAACACCCATTAGGCAACAACACATCCAATTTGTCCCTTGCCATCGAAGAAGGTACTCTGATGTGCGATATAAATCCTTCGGAGAAAAAGGAATGTGAAGCTCCCGTATCAAACAGTACTCTCGTCGGATAAACAAAAATCAAAACAACGCTTAGCACAAGCAGTCAAACACTAACGCGCAAAATGGTAACAAATATATAAAGTTAATCTGCTTTTAATTAACTTATACATATCACCATGTCAGTCTGCTTTTTGGCCTCCTGAAGGCCAAGATTGTACACTTTAGGCTGAGCCAGAGCATAGTGGGATGTGGTTGACTCCACCGTCTTCCCCTTTTCCTCGTATGTTGCTCTAGGCTTCCTCTCGGACTTTGGACGTCCCCTCCAACACTCTCGGGAAAAATGCCCTGGCTTTCCATAATTATAGCAAGCACCTTTAGCTCGGCCTGTGCTTGCCCCAAACCCACCAAAATAAGGGGTTGGACTCAAAGTCCTAGCCTTCTTGTTCCACTTATGGAACTTAGACTTCGAGGAGTTAGGCACCTTGAACTCCGTCTTCTGCACACCCAAGTCTTTGCTCCCTTGGATTCTCTTTAGATATATTTCCATTGATCGGGCCGAACTAACCAAGGTTAGGAAACCTTGCTTCACAGGCCCAACAAGTAGTACTCTCAGGTCATCGCGCAGACCCTCAAAGAACTGGTTGGTCTTACGCTCATCATCGCCAAACATAGGGGCAGCGCAACGACCCAATCATATGAATTCGTGGAGGTACTAATCCACGCTACTAACTCCTTGCTTCAACCTTAGAAACTGATTCTCCATCTCAATTCTCTCAGCGAAGGGTAGGTATCTATCCAAGAACAGCCTTGAGAATTCCTCGATTGAGACGTCGGTGTTGGGTATTGTATCCACAACGTACCTGATTTGAAAAAGCCCCTGAACAAGCTAAGGTAAATAGACAATGTATTTGATAAAATATTTCAAGTTGTGCTTGCAGTTATTCCTCGCTAAGTGCACACCAATGTCAGGGTGCAGTAGGTCAATATACACGGGTCTGCGCGACGTAATCCCTCGTTGAGCAGATCAGTGTGTTGGCTTACGTGTACTCTCTCTATTGGAGTGTACTTATTTTCAAGTACAGGGCTGTGTTAACTCAAGAGCAGACAAGGAGCAAGGATGGGTCAAGGAGCACCTCATGGGTGGAAAGACGAAAAATCGTCTAAGTATAAATCGACGAGAATCACCAAGTGATTCTCGCCGATTCGGCGAGAATCATCTTTGATTCTCGCCGAATCGTCGAGAATCATTGGCTGATTCTCGCCGACTCGATCCAGCTACTTCAAAGCGAGCAACTCTGATGCCAAGTAATAATCGACGAGAATCACCAAGTGATTCTCGCCGATTCGGCGAGAATCACTAGTGATTCTCGCCGTCTCGACCCGGCTAAATCAGAACGAGCAATCAAGTCAACATCGACGAGAATCATCTTTGATTTTCGCCGAATCGACGAGAATCACCTTTGATTCTCGCCGATTCGACGAGAATCACCTTCGATTCTCGCCGATTTTGACTTAGGCGATTCTCTGAAAACCGCTGGACCGGATTCTGCCGCTGGCGCTGTTCTGAACCGGGGTTAGGGTTTCTTCAGGTGGGACCCATAACAGTTATATTGGAGTATTTCCACCGTATAAATATACGAGTATTTTTGAACAGTAGACAGACAGAGACAGAAAGAAATACACGAGCCGTCGACCGTGACCTAGATCGCGATTCCTGCTCCGCCGCCGTCGCCGCTCGAGCAAGCTGTTCGCCGACCTAGATCGTGATTTCTTCCAGATCTACCGGCGACAGAAGCTTAGCCAAGCTTAGAGTCTCACGCGTCTAACCAGAGATCCTTTGTATCTTGATTTGTTGATCGGGAAAACCTTCTCTGTGTGAATCGATCGAGACGATCGATCCTAGTGTAACCGTTGGAAGACCTAGCTAGCTTTGCTACGAAGTTTGGATCTCCAAAGTACGGCAGCTGCACACCGTTGTCGCCGCCGATCCCGTGAACCAAGCCGCCGCCCATCTTGCCGCCGCCGGTTCCGGGGAGATTCTCTCCAAGAGAGATCTAGGGTTGTGGACTCTTCGTGGACTTCAAGAACACGTCGTCAACGAAGAGGGACACCTGAGTATCCAAAAGTAGTTTGTATTTCTTGTACATTCTAGTTCATTTCTGTTGTAAAGGAACGTTGGTTCCGAGTTGTAAGGGTTGGGTGCAACCCGTGTTGTGGGAGTGTTGACTCCTACGTGTGGAAGGGTTCCTTCCGATAGTGCAAGGATTGGATTTCAATCCTGTTGGTGAAGAGACTGAGTCATCCATTGTTGGGAGATAGGTCGAAGGGGGAAAGTGGATGTACCCAAATCGGGGAACCACTATAAATTGCTTGTGTACTTTCTTTGCTGTGTTGTTTTGTTTTCTTGTGCAGGTACAATATTAAATTCCGCAAAAACGCTGCACGTCACATATTCCCCCCCATAGGTGAAGATAGTTGACACTAGGTAGACTTTCAGTCGGCGAGTTGTCTCCCAACTAAGTCATGTTGCTCCAGATCTTCCCACCATAACCTTGCCTCTCCATCTAGCAGGAAAGTGGTTATGGTTGTCTTTTGTCATTCCTTTGTTTCCGTTGTCAACAAGATTCTCTTAACTCTAGCGAGCCAATCCTCAGCTTGAGTTGGGGTTCTAGTCCCTGTAAATATTGGAGTACTGAAACTCATCACATATTTAAGTTGTCTTTATGTCACTCTTTTTGGCAGCAAAGGTTTTTTTGTCACGCATTCCACAACTCTAGGCTCTGTCGCTCGAAGCAGTTCTTGTTCCATCGCAGTGGCTGGGTGCTGCACCAGCCTTGCTGGCTGGGCGTTTATCATTGCAAACACTGCTTCCTCTACGAGTCTTATAGTTTCTGCTGAAGGAGTGATTGCAGGCAAGTCATTAGGTGCACTGCTCTCCACTGATTGCGGACGTTCTGACTATCTAACACCGCTCCTAGTCACATATAGTAGCAAAAACCCTCGATTAGGCGGCGCACAGATTGCTAAAATCAATTATTGGAACACTCAGGTTCCTCAAAACAAGTGTATTTTCATTCCTAAGTGGACATTCATGGGTTCTTTTCATGTTATAACGATGACGCACATACATGTGCTCACCACCCCTTAAAAGAATTCGCCCACGAATTCAAATAAGCAATACCGAAGCCATAGTATGATACCAAATTGTAATACTCTCATCCGTCACATGTGATATAACAGAAGGTCCGGCCGGGGCCCCACGCCATATACCACGGACAGCTAGTGGAGTTACATATTAATACCAAATTACTGTCAAAGAAACACTCATCCTAACTCAGAGCATTCTAGCGGAAGCTTTTTAAAACAGTTATAAGAATCCAAGCCACAACATGAATGTCCACTAAAAACCCAAAGTAGGAATGAGCGTACAAATACACAAAGTACTTGGCCTTATAGGCTTACAAGAGTTTACTTAAATAATAAATGTCTTTCAAACATCGGAACACGGGCCGGCCACACATGAGCATAAAAGTAAACATTTGCTTTGGCCTTTGAGGGCCTACACAGCAGTCAGGGCTTCAGCCCGCTACTTTGTTGAAATTTGTGAAGTGGAAGTGGTTGATGGGCAGGCCGGGCGGCCTGAGCGAACAGAGTCTGCGGACTGGGCAGACTAGGCAGACTGGGCGGACTGCTGTTATGCGGCCTGATGATAGGCCTAGGATCTGGCTGTTCTTCTGAGCGGCATATGCGGACTAAGTCCGTGTCCTGGGCGGACTATTGTCTGCGGATAGAGCGTTGGATGTCTTGCTGGCCTGGCCTTGGTTGAGCGGCCTGAGCGGTCTGCATCCGCAGCCTGGGCAGACTGCTGTCTGCGGACAGGGTGTTGGAGGCTTGGCTGATTAAGGAGCGGCCTGAGCGGACAGCTGTTTGCATGCTGTAGGCAGTGCTCTGTTCAGTAGCCGTGTTGCAAGCTTGTGTTAACCGGTGGTTTGGGTCCTATCCGCGGGAGGCTTGCGGACTGGCGTGTCCGCGGTGTCCGCTGTTGCGGACTGGCCTTAGGAGTTTGGTTGTGGCCTTGCCAAGCTCTGGTAGTACAGCAGTATTGGTGCTGTGGCGAACTGGTGTGTGGAGTCCGGTAGTTGGTCGTTTGGGTAGCCATGCGAGGATATCTTGCGGACTATACCTTGACTCTGGAGGAGTGTTGGCGATTTCGCTTTTGGGTGGTTGGCGGACTGAGCCTTATCCGCCGAGCTCGCGTTAGACCCTTTGTGATTTACTGGACTTGGTCACATTTTATGACAAGTCAAGTGTGTCCGCTGTATCCGCCAAGCCCGCTGTTGACCGGGCGGATAGTTGCTAACCCTGCATTTGGTTGTGGGCTTGTGGCGGATGGAGGCTTAGTCTTGTACTATGTGGACTTCCTCTCTAGTGTGCGGACTGTTGCTGAAGGGGTTGTGGCTGTCCATATGGTGATGTTGCGGACTGTGCGGACTGTGCGGACTATACCTAGTTCGCATAGTGTGAGGCAGGTCCGCCTTGTTGAGATCTTGCCTTGCTCCTGGCGGATTATTTCTTGGAATCCGGCTAAGTCCTTGCGGACTCAGCGGACGGGTGTTTGTTAGCGCGCGGGCTGGGGCGGTGTCTCTATCCACTAGGGCGGTGACCACACTCCTCACCTCGCCTATAAATAGGACCCCCCTAGCACGTCTACAGTAACAGAGTGAACAGTAAGTGGAGGCTCGTCAAAGTGCTGCGGTCTCAGTTTTTTGTCCACACGGATTAAATCAGAGTTAACTGTTTGTTGTGTGCAGGTCACGCGGCTAGCTTCAAGGAGCCAGGAGTTTGGCTTTGACTTCGGTCAAGTACTTGGAAGTGTGCAGTCTCTGCGGTTTTAGCAGGTCGCTCTGCGGCTTGTCAGTTCTCTGCTTCAACTTTGCAAGTTCAAATAACATGTCCGCCAGTCTCAGGCGGGTAGGCGGTCTGTTCCTCAGTTCCTTGGCAGTAGGCGAATAATGATGTGTCTGTGCGGCCTCGCGGCTTCGGCGGACTCCGTGTCTATTCGGCGTGTTGCAGCTTCAGCTCGGGCGGCTTCGGCGGACTTGGCGACTTCGGCGGTCTCAGCGGTTTCCAGTGCTGTCCGCCCGGCTTGTTTTTGTGCTTTCTGTTATAGCTGATTGTACTAGCGAAATCATGTCTCACTACGTATACCTCGTATTGTAAAGAAGTTTAAGGAATATAAGATCTGCTTGTTCTTCCATGTGCTTGGTGTGTTGAGCTTATTCCCTGGTTTTTTGCTAGATCAAAGTGTGAACTGGGTAGTGCCGAGAATATTAATTTGTCTTTGGGCTATCTTGCTGACCACTTTAAGAAAATTTAACATGGTATCAGAGGGAGGTTCAGTTGCTTGAGCGGTGTTCAACCAGTGTTGTTGCTCTGTGCTTGAGTGGTGATCACCGGTGTTGGTGCTCTGTGCTTCTGAATTCTTAACCAATCAGTTGTTACAATGGAAGGGAGCTATGCAAGGGGTCTTGGCATTGAACTCTTGACCACGACTAACTTCAAGAAGTGGAAGTCGTGTATGAAGAGTTTTCTTCTTGGCGAGGAGCTGTGGGAGGTCGTCGGTGGTGACGACAGACAGGAAGTTACTGCTGCGTTTGGTACTGCTGAGCAGGTGAGGCTCTGGAGAAAAATAAATGCAAAAGCATAGTTTGTTCTCAAGAGAGCCGTTTCACCAGAACTGTTTGATCAAATCATTTGATGTGAGTCTGCTGCTGATATTTGGACAACTATTGATGAGTTATTCAATAGGAAGAATGTGGCTAGACTTCAGTTTCTGTAGAGTGAGTTGGCTAGAACAACTCAAGGGGACCTTACTATCTCAAAGTTCTTCTTGAAGATGAAAAGCTTGTGCGCAGAGATATCAGCGTTTGACCCTGATGAGCCTATCTCGGAGGCTAAGTTGAAAAGGCACATTATCCGCGGCTTGTAGAAGGAATATGTTGCTTTTGTAACCTCTGTTAAAGGGTGGGCAACTCAACCATCCTTGCTGGAGCTTGAGAACCTGCTTGCTTTGCAGGAAAGTTTGGCAAGGCAGATGGCAGGAGTGACTGTCTCTGAAGGTGGTAGTGAAGCACTGTTCACAAGCAAGAAGAAGAAGGGATGGGAAGGGAAGAAGAAGAAGCAAGTCGCTGCTGAGAATGAGCCTTCAACTTCTTATCAGCCAGAGAGGAGTGCTGCTCCGAAGGACTGGAAGAAGAACTTGAAGTGCTACAGGTATCATCAGCAAGGGCACTTCAAGCGGGACTGCAAGGTCAAGCTGCAGCTTGGGCATGCTGCAGGTAAGGAGGAAGCTTGCTCTAAGAGTGAGGAAGCAGAATGGGGTGGTGCCTTCATGACAGGCACTTGTGTCTGTGCCTTGTCTGCTGAGGACTTCAACGACGAATGGATCGTGGACTCCGGGTGTGGTCATCACCTCACCGGAGACAAGTCAAAGTTCTCTTTCTTGCAAGCATATGCAAGTAACGAAGCTATCATAACTGCTGATAACACTGTTTATGCAGTAGAGAAAGAGGGGGTTGTGTCTTTGGGTAGTGATCAAGGGCCACTCACATTAAGGAGTGTGTATCATGTACCGGGCATGAAGAAGAACCTCTTCTCTGTGACCAATGCAGTAGATGCTGGTTATCACGTTCTGTTTGGGCCAACAAACGTGAGGTTCCTTCGCAACGTATCAGCGGTTAAGGTTGATGTTGCTCATGTATGAAGGAGAGTTAAGAACTTATTTGTTCTTGCAACTAATGCTTATATTGATCGTATGAGAGCCAACGATAGCGCTGTTATCTGGCATGAGAGGCTGGGGCATGTAGGAATGGACAAGCTAAAGGCTATGGCTAGTAGAAGTTTGGTGAATGGCTTGCCTAAGTTATCCTTCTTTGGTGACGGGCATGTTTGCGCGGGGTGTCAATACGGTAAGGCACATCGCCTTTCGTTTGATAAATCACAAACAAGGAGCAAGCAACCATTGGAGTGCATTCATGGCGAATTGATAGGACGAACTGTCACTGCCAGCCTTGATGGAAGCAGATACATGCTTGTCCTGATTGATGACTACTCAAGATATACTTGGGTTTATTTCTTGAAGGAGAAGTCTGAAGCCTTCTGGTTGTTTGTGGAGTTCAAGGAGCTAGTGGAGGGCCGGCTTGGCTTGCGGATCAAGAAGCTTAGAACTGATAACAGGGGTGAGTTTGTTTCCTCCGAGTTTTCTAACTTTTGCAGGAAGCACGGAATTCAGAGAGAGCTCACTTGTGCTCACACTCTACAACAAAATGGAGTAGCGGAGCGGAAGATCCGTCATTTGACGGATACTTGTAAATGATGGCTTCATGCGAAAGACATTCCAAGGTCCTTTTGGGCAGAGGGGATGTCTTGTGCTTCTTATGTCATCAACCGGATTCCGCTCAGCCCGATCAGCATGAAGACTCCTATTGAGTTGTTGCTGAAGGAGAAGCCTAGTGTGGGACACCTTCGGGTGTTCAGTTCAACTTGCTATGTGCATGTTCTGGATACTTTATGGACTAAGCTGGATGCAAAGGCAAGGAAGCTTGTCTTTGTTGGCTACGATGAGCCGAAGAAGGGATGGAAATACATGGATCCTACGACGAAGAAGTTCGTTGTGTTAAGAGATGTTGTCTTTAACGAGCTGACGTCGTATAGAGGTAGCTCGGTTGAGCTAACCGGAGGCAAGGTTGATGAAGAACCAATGGTGGCTGCTGAAGACCTGGAAGAGGAGCTTATTGTTTCACCAGCAGCTCCTGTTGCTTCAAACTCTAAGGCTAAGCCTTCTGGCTCAGGAAGTAAGGGGAGCACTGCTCAAAGCTTGCCTCAAGTAGGAGTTGAGCCTGAAGAAGCAACGGAGGTAGTAAGCAAGGAGCCGACCCTTCGGAGATCGAAGAGGGTTATTAAGCCACTGCCTCGTTACTGTGATGGGAATGCAGTGAGCTTTGTCTCCTGCTTCTTTGCAGGTCCTCTGGATGAGCGAGAGCCTGCAAACTTCAATGAGGACACTGGATTCAAGGAGTGGGAAGATGTCATGAAGGAAGAGATTGCTGCTCTCAAGAAGAATGAAACCAGGGATCTTGCGCCCAAGGTTTATGACATTACTCTAGTGACTTGCAAGTGGGTGTTTAATTTGAAGAAGAAGGCTAATGAGAGCATTGATAAATACAAGGCTCGTCTGGTTGCTCGAGGATTCTCACAGCAGTATGGATAAGACTATGAGGAGACGTTTAGTCCGGTTGCAAAGATGACTTCAGTTAGAGTGGTGATCTCCTTGGTTGCTAGCAAGGGATGGAGAATGTGGCAGCTTGATGTGAAGAATGCTTTTTCTTTACGGAGAGATTGATAAAGACATCTTCATGGATCAGCCTCTTGGATTTGTCTTTAAAGATCATCCGGACTATGTCTGCAAGCTCAGGAAGGCTCTCTATGGGTTGAAGCAAGCTCCTAGAGTTTGGTATGTGAAGATAGCAGAGTATTTGTAGTTTTGCGGTTATCTTGCTTCCAACTCAGATTCTAGCTTATTCGTCAAGAACAAGGGGGAGCTTCAAGTATTGGTTCTGCTGTATGTGGATGACATGATCATCACAGGGAATTCGGATGAGGAAGTAGCAAGGCTCATGGCTGAGCTTGTTATACGCTTAGAGGTGAAGGACTTGGGAGAGCTTCATCACTTTCTCGGTCTTGAAGTGGAGAGGAAGAAAAGCGGTATACTCATTTGCCAAAGAGGATATGCAGATCACATTGTGACGCGGTTCGGCATGGACGAAGGAAAGAGTTGCTCTACTCCACTGGAACATGGGCTGAAGCTTCGACGAGATGAGGGAAGGGTTCTTCCTGATCCCTTGGTGTTCAGAGCTCTTATTGGGAGCTTGATCTACCTGACGATTACTAGGCCAGACATAGCTTACGCTGTTGGCCGAGTAAGTCGGTTTATGGCTGAACCAAGGAAGTCTCATCTAGTGGCGGCATAGAACATTATGAAGTATGTCAAGACAACTTCTGACTTGGGACTTCTCTACAAAAGGGACTCAGACTTTTCCTTGCTTGGGTACACGGATGCTGACTATGACGGTGATTCGGATGATCGAAGGTCAACTTCTGGTTAGGTGTTCAGTTGCGGATCAACTAGCATCTCATGGTGTAGCAAGAAGCATGACTCGGTGTACGTTTCAACTACAGAGGCAGAGTATAAGGCTTCGGCCTTGGCTGCTCGGGAAGCCATCTGGTTGAGGAGGCTTGTAGAGGATGTGCATGAAGAAGTGCAAGGGCCAAATTTACTCTGGGGTGACAATGAGAGTGCTCTCAAGCTGGTAAACAATCTAGTGTGTCATGCTAGGAACAAGTATATTGAGATCGATCACCACTTCATAAGGAAGAAGGTGTTGGAGGGATCTCTTCTGGTCGGGCATGTTTGGAATGAAGACAATCTTGCTGACATCTTCACGAAGCCACTGTCGAAGGGGCCTTTTGAGCGGTTGCGCAGCTTGCTGGGCTTGGTCACCACTTCTCACTTCAAGGGGGAGTGTTGAAATTTGTGAAGTGGAAGTGGTTGATGGGCAGGCCGGGCGGCCTGAGCGGACAGAGTCTGCGGACTGGGTGGACTGGGCGGACTGCTATTATGCGGCCTAGTGATAGGCCTAGGATCTGGCTGTTCTTCTGAGCGGCATGTGCGGACTAAGTCCGCGGCCTGGGCGGACTATTGTTTGTGGATAGAGCGTTGGCTGTCTTGCTGGCCTGGCCTTGGTTGAGCGGCCTGAGCGGTCTGCATCCACGGCCTGGGCGGACTGCTATCTGTGGACAGGGTGTTGGAGGCTTGGCTGATTGAGGAGCGGCCTAAGCGGACAGCGGTTTGCAGGCTGTAGGCAATGCTCTGTTCAGTAGCCGTGTTGCAAGCTTGTGTTAACCGGCGGTTTGGGTCCTATCCGCGGGAGGCTTGCGGACTGGCGTGTCTGCGGTGTCCACTGTTGCGGACTGGCCTTAGGAGTTTGGTTGTGGCCTTGCCGAGCTCTGGTAGTACAACAGTATTGGTGTTGTAGCGGACTGGTGTGTGGAGTCCGGCAGTTGGCCGTTTGGGTAGCCTTACGAGGATAGCTTGCGGACTATGCCTTGACTCTAGAGGAGTGTTGGCGATTTCGCTTTTGGGTGGTTGGCAGACTGAGCCTTGTCCGCCGAGCTCGCGTTAGACCCTTTGTGATTTACTGGACTTGGTCACATTCTGTGACAAGTCAAGTGTGTCCGTTGTATCCGCCAAGCCTGCTGTTGACCGGGCAGACAGTTGTTAATCCTGCCTTTGGTCGTGGGCTTGTGGCGGATGGAGGCTTGGTCTTGTACTATGCGGACTGCCTCTCTAGTGTGCGGACTGTTGCTGAAGGAGTTGTGGTTGTCCATATGGTGATGTTGCGGGCTCTGCGGACTGTGCGGACTATACCTAGTTCGCATAGTATGAGGCAAGTCTGCCATGTTGAGATCTTGCCTTGCTCTTGGCGGGTTATTCCTTGGAATCCAGCTAAGTCCTTGCGGACTCAGCAGACGGGTGTTTGTTAGCGCACAGGCTGGGGCGGTGTCTCTATCCACTAGAGCGGTGACCACAGTCCTTCCCCTGGCACATCTATAGTAACAGAGTGAACAGTAAGTGGGGGCTCGTCAAAGTGCTGCGGTCTCAGTTTTCTGTCCGCACGGATTGAATCAGAGTTAACTGTTTGCTGTGTGCAGGTCGCGCGGCTAACTTCAAGGAGCCAGGAGTTTGACTTTGACTTCGGTCAAGTACTTGGAAGTGTGCGGTCTCTGCGGTTTCAGCAGGTCTCTCTGCGGCTTGTCAGTTCTCTGCTTCAACTTTGCAGGTTCAAATAACCTGTCTGCTAGTTTCAGGCTGGTAGGCAGTCTGTTCCTCAGTTACTCGGCAGTAGGCGAATAACGGTGTGTCCGCGCAGCCTCGCGGCTTCGGCGGACTCCGTGTATATTCGACGTGTTGCAGCTTCAGCTCGGGCGGCTTCGGCGGACTTGGCGACTTCTGCGGTCTCGGCAGTTTTCAGTGTTGTCCGCCCGGTTTGTTTTTGTGCTTTCTGTTATAGTTGATTGTACTAGCGAAATCATGTCGCGCTACGTATACCTCGTCTTGTAAAGAAGTTTAAGGAATATAAGATCTGCTTTTTCTTCCATGTGCTTGGTGTGTTGAGCTTATTCCCTGCTTTTCCGCTAGATCAAAGTGTGAACTGGGTAGTGCCGAGAATATTAATTTGGCGTTGGGCTATCTTGCTGACCACTTTGAGAAAATTTAACATACTTGTCACTAGGCTCTGCAGCACCTGCAATCAACATTCCACCACAGCAGTGGCAAACAAAAGTAACGGTCAGGTAAAGCTGACCAAATTATAACGATCCTGCCCTTTACTCGGGGCGGCGATGCTCCTTCCCTACACTTTATTATTATAGCCAAACATTAAAGTGAAAGTACAACATTAGCACACTTCACCACAGGTGTAGGCTTACACGGCCTCACACCCCGTGCTCTCAGGGCACTTACTCGGTGATCCCAGTCCGAACCCATCTCGTTCCGCAGTCCACCATTGCACCCAGGACGACAAACAACGTGAGCATTTAGTCCTTTCAGCAGCAGCCTAGACTCGCACTCCAAGTTATTGGTATGTACCATGTACCTTAGGTCGCTTTAACCGAAGCAAATGGAGTGGGTAGGGTTCCACCTGCCAGTTGCTCACTTTGCCACGACAATTTAGCCATCGGCGCGGGCCAAGTTTCCCCTAGTCCCAAAGTATCGATCAAACAATCATACATAACCCGATTATGTACACGGCTGGCTCCCAGGCCACCGATACAGCAGTAATTCGCTTCTGCCCAGATTTCCGGATGCACCTTGGAGTTAATCCCCAAGACTCCCTATTACAATCTACTATGTAGAAAAACCGGAAAACAACCATCGGTACGGAGTCTTCACCGGATATTCATGCATAATAAAACATCACTGATCCAGACCAACTTGTCCAGGTAGGCTTCACACACCATTCCTATGTCCTCACTTCGATTCCGGACTTTACAAGCAAAACTAGGGGGACTATTCATATCCACCCGAAGGAACACCTCACAATCACTGCATACTCGTGAGAGCGGGTTTCCTATGCAGAAAGAAAGAGGACTTCACATGTCCAAGAAGAGAATCGTTACCCTAGAGGTTCGCTTTGGCACCATGGAAAACTAGCCGGAGGGAAAGCACCACAACGGCCTCGCCTCCACGGATCTAGATTCAGCGGGCGATTTGGGGCTCCGAAGCTCCACCGGCAGCCGAATTTCTCCTTCTCCTTCCTTGCACTCCCCTCTATCTAACACTTTAGAAAGAGAAAATCTAAAGAGAAATGAGGGTTTCACCCCTATTCCCGGCCTTATAACAGCAAGGACAAATCTGGGCCCTTAGATCCCATTTGAAGGAAATGAACGGCCACGATTCGCACTTAAAAACACTTTCCTGGGCTGAACACGGATTGTGACACGGGCATGTAATAGGTCGTGTCTCACGATCTGAAAACGATCGTCAAACACAGAACATGACACAGGCTCAGACACATCCGTGTACTGCTTGACACGCCCGGTTAGCTTATGACATGCCCGTGACACAGGGTGTGTTCCTCAAGCGACGATGGAAACTGTCGCGTCCCGACTAGGTCACGGGCTTAGACACACCCGTGTCAACATTTAACATGCCTATGTCGACCAGTACACGCCCGTGTTCCAGGACATATTCCTCACCCGACACAGCTCGGCTAATACAGAGCAGGGCACGGCCCTGGACACGCCCGTATCTCAGGTCGTGTACCCGACCTCCAAGGATTGTCTAATGCATTTCGTCGACCACACAGAAAATCGTCGAACTCGTAGCAGGACACGACCATGGACACGCCCGTGTCCATGGCCGTGTGACCCTTGTCAGGCCCGAGATTGGCCTTAAGACACTACCAGATCATTTTCGAGTTTTGGGGGTTACACTGGGTCCTTAGAATATAAGAACCGACAATTTGGGTCGGTTCTCGATTTCTATTGTCGGGTACCCGAGAACCGACTCGAGTTACTATCTAATCTTAATATTATAAATTTATAATCTGTTAGCGCTATAATATTAAGTATTAAGCTTAAGTTTCTGTTACTTAATAATAATACTAATTGAGTTTTCGTACCTTAATAATTATAATAAGTTTACGCAGCTTAATAATTATACTTAATAATGTACCATTAACTCCCGCGATTTCTTTCTCATTTCTTAAGGCCACAAAACGGCGAAACCCTAGCATTTCTTTCTCCTTCCTGATGTTCCCATCTCCTGCTTTCTTCCTCTCGACGACACCGACTCCAGTGAGAAAGCGAGTCGCGCTCCGCCCTCTGACAGTCCCGATTTCTTCTCAGGCCCAGCGACACTGCTTCCTCCTCCCCCACGATCGGCATATCACGTCCCCGAGACTCTAATGACGGTAAGAATCGAACCCGTACTCCAGTCCTTGCTGACTTGGTCATTCTCTATTTCTCACTTTCTTGAGTTAATGAAGTATTCATCTGCTACACATACTGACCTACACGCAGATTTCTGGAAGCTTTTCTTAAGTTTATCGAACCCTTCTCCAAATTTTTGGAAGGTTTTTTTGTGGCCTAGTTTTTGTTGCAGTTGGAGGATACACGGTCAGGGATGTTTTCTGGACTTGAAAGCTGTAATCACATCCATTGTTGATCACATACCAGAAGGTAATTGTGTTTAATAATTAATATTATGTTTTTTAGTTTGAACAATATTTTTTCTAGTGTTTTTTTATTGATTAAAGGTTACTGTTTTGATTTCATAGTGTGGCAATGTCAAGTGTGGGGGAGTCGAATGTAGATAAAGTTGTACCAATCAAACTTGATAGTGTTGTTGTTGGGCATGTTGTAGTTGATGAAGTAGCCAATGTTAATGTTGCTAGCACGTGTGAGTCTAATCGTAAACGAGAGTATAAAGCTAAAACAAATATTTAGGGTCATTTTACTGAGGTGAAAAAAGATTTCGAGAAAGCTAAAAAAAGCCGCTTGTAATTATTGTAGCAGGGAGTACGGTTGCACTGGTGCCAATGACACAAGTAACATGTGGAAATATTTGAAACTTTGCAGTAAATATCCATATAATGAGGTTGATAAAAAACAGAAGATACTATCTTTTGAAAACAAATGTGGCCAAGAGGGAGATGATATTAGCTCAATATAGTTTTTTAGTAGTTGGAAGTTTGATCAAGAATTATGTAGGGAAGCCTTTGTTAAATGGATCATTATGGATGAGTTGCCATTCAAAATCATTGAAACTCATGATTTTTTGTATCTAATGAGAATGTTACAACCGAGATTTAAACTAATATCACGTACAACATTAACAAGAGACTGCATGAAGCTATATGCCACCGAGAAGACAAAGTTAAAAAAGACTTGTGAATATGAAGTCTGATGTTAGTTTGACAACGGATTGTTGGACATCCTTACAAAATCCTTCTTATTTATGTCTTACATCACATTTTATTGATGATAATTGGCACCTTCAAAAGAGAATTTTTAATTTTTATGTTATCTTTAATCATAAGGGTAAAGCACTTGGAAAAGTGTTAGAATCATGCATCTTGGATTGGGAACAAGATAGAATATGTACACTCACAGTGGATAATGCTAGTTCAAATGCAGTTGCGATTGAACACTTGAGAAAAAAACTAAATGAAAAGTCATTTTGTCTTTGAATGGAATTTATTGTCACATGAGATGTGCTTGTCATATCTTAAATCTGATTGTGAAAGATGGTTTGCAAGAAAAGATTGACACAAAGTCTAGAATCCGAGAAGTAGTGAAGTATATCGGAAGTTCCCCTATGAGATAACATCAATTTAAAACATGTTGCGAGAAAGAAAAGATAGATTATAAAGGTTCAGTTTGTTTGGATGTGCAAACAAGATGAAACTCTACTTATTTAATGTCGAGAGTGTCAATTAAATTTTAGAAGGCTTTCATTATGAAAGCCTTCGTCAATAGAATCTTCGTTATGTAGTGGTGATAATTGCGGCGACCATCGTCAATAGAGTCTTCGTTATGTTGGCGGTGGGTGCGGCGGAGATCTTCAAACAATGGCGGGTCGGATCCGTCGAAAGGTATGAAGATGATGGCGCTGACAGATCCGACCCGCCACTGTTTGAAGATCTCCGCCGCCCCCACCGCCAACATAACGAAGACTCTATTGACGATGGTCGCCGCAATTATCGCCGCTACAACTCCGCTCGCAGCCCCATGCGTCTACTTGAAGTTACAATGCGTTTCGACATATTTAACGTCGTGATTAAATTTTATTTATGCAATTTTGTTTGTCTAAATGTGCATTTCCTGCTCTAGTTCCAAACATTTATATGTTTTGTTTAATTTCAATAGCTTGAATGAAACCTCTTGATTGTATGGTTGAGATCATGTAATAGAACTTATATATATGTCTATTTTACTAATGCAAATCAGATTTTGGCAACCCTAAAAAAAGAGCTGCTGCTCTCTTTGGCCGAACCGAGCCCGTCACCCCCTTCCCCCGCTCTCGCTGATCGCGACCCTAGTGGTGGAAAGGCCGCTCCTCCGCCGTGAAGCTTCTCCGGTGTGACTCTGTATGATTTTTGGTGTGCGTATCTTCCTCTCGGTGTGACTCTGGTGGAACCGTGGTAGACAGATTCTCTACAACTTGTATCAAGTTTTTTTTTAGGTAACGATTTCTTCCTCCTCTCTTTGTGTGTTCTTCTCATTCGGATTTTTGGTGACGAGGCCGGGCGTTGCCTTCGAAATCCTTGTGGACTCTTGGGTTTTAATTTGCAAGCTTTAGTCATTGTGCTTTATTGAGATTTTGATGATCTAAAGGATTGGGTAATCCTGAGTTATTTCTTGTTTTTTTGGGAATAATTCCGACCCCTTTCTGAATCATCATCTAGGTTGGGAATTCTCTCATGTGTAGCTTGTGCTTGTGTTGTGAACATTGGCAGCATATTGTGTGGCTAGAAGCTCTATTGCGTAACATAGATCGGAAGGGAGTTGAGTGAAGCGTCGCCTAAAAGCATCACGGTCGTGTCGACACATAGGCGTACATCAATTTGGTATCAGAGTCAGGTTGGCCAATTTCTTAACTTGGCCCCGGTCCACACAATTTCATGCTAGGTCTCACTTGCGCACCAAAATTTTATTTTCCTACAAAAAAAATTATTTTTTTCACCCATCGTATGCCCACTAGATCCGGTCACGAGTATCACACCAACTTTGGACACGAGTATCACACATCCTCGTCGAGTATGGCCGAGGAACGACACCCAAATCAAAACCCCACTCTGGTTGATGAACTTCGCTTTGAGATGAATCAACAACTAGGGGAACTGCGGGGAATGATGGCCCAACTTTTGGCCAACCGAACCCCCTCACCACCTAGAGGTCATAGGTCACCCAACCGTCACCACCACCACGAGGTCGACGACCACGATGATTTGTTTCCTTGTGTACGTCCACAACCATGTCGCCCTGAACGAGACGTCGACCTTACTCGCACCATTAAAATTAATGCCCCCACCTACAACGGCTTAGGAGAACCGCAAAATATTCTTAACTGGGTCATGGACATCGAGTGTTATTTTGAGTGGCATCGCCTGTTGAACCCGCAGAAGGTTCAAGTGGCTAGGATGAAACCAATGGGACGAGCCAAGGTTTTTTGGTTAAATGAGGAGTGATGTTTAGGAGCCGAGAATGGTGTCCCCTTGTCGGTTGGCAATCGATGAAAAATATCTTGAAAGATCAATACGTTCCTGCTGATCATCGTGCCCAAATGTTCGATGAACTAGCCACCTTTTGCCAAGGCGATAGGTTCATTGTCGATTACATGTGAGAACTAAAAGATAAGATGACTCGATGTGAGGTTCAAGAAATGCCGGAAGTTGCACTTTCTAGATTTTGTAAGGGCCTTAGCTATGATATCCAAAAGAAACTCTTACGCTACGGTCACGCCGATCTGAACACCACCTTCAACGCCGCTCTAGATATTGAAACTCACTTAGCCGCCAAGTACAAACCTAAACACAATTCCTAAAAAGGTAAGGCTATGTTTAACTCTCCCGCCTCTACTTCTAAGGACAAAGGAAAATTTAAGACTAAGGATTCCTCTAACATCGTTATTACGGCTAGGGACGCTAAGAATCCTCTAGGAGAGCGCATTCTCGTAGGTAAGATTAATAAGACTAATGCCACTTGTTATGCTTGCAGGGTAGCCGGCCATTACGCTGTTGAATTCCCAACAAAGACAAAGACCTTGTCCATAGTAGAGCCTACTTGTCAAACCCTCGAGTTTATCTACGAGGCTACGGATGAATCAGAACTGGATGGATTTCCTAGTGACATGGAAGATGACCTCAACCTTATGGTAATGCGTTGTATTTTAACAACCCCGGGTGCGACAAATGATTAGCACCGCACCAACATCTTCTCGTTGATTTTTAAGAGTGGTGAGAATCTGTGTAAGTTGATTATCGATAGTGGAAGTTGCATTAATGTTATTTCAGAGAGTGTCGTCACGCGTATGAAGCTCACTGCAGAGCTCCACCCCCACTCCTACCAAGTAGCATGGGTCAACAAAACGTCCCTTCCCGTTACACGTAGATGTCTTGTACCCCTTACCATCAAGTCATATTCGGAAAATATTTGGTGTAATGTAATCCCATGGATACTTGCCATGTTTTGCTTGGACGACCTTGACTTTTTGATCATGACGTGACACATTTTGGGAGAGCTAACACGTATGAATTTAAATTTCATGGCAAGAAAGTGATTCTCAAACCCACCGCTCCTAAGGACCACTCCACCCCCTCCAAGGATACCACTCTTCCGGTAGAAAAGAAAACGCTAAGTTTGATGAGACATAAAGAATTCACTCACGATTCCTTTCTTGGTGGAGTTATGTATGCCTTGGTGTGTCTTCAAGCTAAGGGTGATACTCCTAATTTGGAAGATTTGCCGCTGGAATTGAGAGTGTTGCTAGAAGAATTTAAGGATGTCTATCCGGATGAGTTGCTACCCACTTTACCACCACTAAGAGAGATCCAACACGCTATAGATCTCATCCCGGGTTCGTCTCTACCAAATCTCTCACACTATAGATTGAACCCCGCGGCACACCAAGAACTACAAACGCAAATTTTGGAGCTTTTACAAAAAGGTTTTATAAGTCATAGCAAAAGTCCATGTGTTGTCCCCGCTTTGCTTTCCCCCCAAAAAGACAGATCTTGACGAATGTGCGTAGATAGCCGTGCAATTAACAAGATTACCATTAAATATTGATTTCTGATCCCCCGCTTAGATGATTTATTGGACATGCTAGCCGGCGCCATGATTTTCTCTAAAATGGATCTTAGGAGTGGCTGCCACCAAATACGGATTCGTGAAGGGGATGAATGGAAAACCACATTTAAGTCTAAGGATGAGTTATTTGAATGGCTTGTCATGCCTTTTGGCTTATCCAATGCCCCAAGTACGTTTTCCCGCATGATGACACATGTGTTCCAACCCTTTATGGGTAAGTTCATCGTCGTATACTTTGATGTCATTTTTGTGTTTATCACTTCCCCGTCGGATCACTAACCCCATTTACAAATTATTTTCTATACTTTGCGTGAAGAGAAGTTGTTCGTGAATCTTAAGAAGTGTACGTTCTTTGTCCACTCCGTAGAGTTCCTTGTTTATATTGTGAGTTCGAATGGTATTAAGGTGGACCCGATAAAGGTCCATGTCATTAAGGATTGACCCGAGCCAAAGTGCATCTGTGACGTGAGAAGCTTTCATGGCTTAGCTACCTTTTATTGCCATTTCATTAAGGACTTTAGTAGTATTATGACACCCATTATGGAGTGTATGAAGAATTGGGACTTTAAGTGGACTTCCTCCCCCATTGTTGCGATCCAAACGGTCAAAAATAAAATGACGGAAGCTTTGATTCTTCGCTTACCCGACTTCACTAAGGTTTTTGAATTATCATGTGATGCGTCCGGAATTGGTGTTGGTGGTGTGCTAAGCCAAGAGGGACATTCCATCGGCTATTTTAGCGAGAAATTAGCCGGACCAAAATTAAATTATTCTAATTATGATAGAGAATTATACACTGTGATCCATTGTCTCCAATATTGGAGGCATTATCTTCTTCCCAAGGAGTTCGTTATCCTTTTTGATCATGAAGCCCTTAGATTCAATAATTCTCAACATAAAATCAGCCCATGTCACGCTAAATGGGTCTCTTTTCTTCAAGAGTACACATTTTCCCTCAAATACCTTAAGGGTTCACAAAACCGTATTGTCGACTCCCTTAGTCGTGTCTCTTTATTATTGACTACTATGCAAGTGAAAGTTATCGGATTCGAAAGGGTCAAGGATGAGTATGTACACTGCTCGAATTTTAGGGACGCTTACTTGAGCACTCAACATGACTCTCCTACTACTATTTCCGCTTATTATATCCGCGACGGATATTTATTCAAG
This sequence comes from Platanthera guangdongensis, assembly GCA_039583875.1. Taxonomy (NCBI): domain Eukaryota; kingdom Viridiplantae; phylum Streptophyta; class Magnoliopsida; order Asparagales; family Orchidaceae; genus Platanthera; species Platanthera guangdongensis. The sequence goes on along the minus strand of CM077164.1, from coordinate 35,963,273 downwards.
CATGCTAAGTTGTGCATCCCGCAAATGTCATTATGTCATTTCATCGTTTGAGAGATCCATAGTGGTGGACTAGATGAACATTTTGGGTGGGATAAAACGATTTAACTAGTGGAAGACAAATTTTATTGCCCGGGTTTGAAGAAACGAGTTGGCAAGATAGTTAGTAGTTGTCGGACTTGCCAACTTGCTAAGGGAAATAAAACCAATGTTGGGTTATACACACCGCTCCCCATTCCTTCCATTCCATGGGAAGATGTGAGCATGGATTTTATTTTAAGCCTTCCCCCTTCCATTCGCCGGCATGACTCCATATTAGTGGTTATAGACCGTTTCTCTAAAATGGCCTATTTTATTGCTTGTGGAAAGACGAATGACTCATCTCACATCGCCAAACTTTATTTCAAAGAAGTTGTTAGTCACTGTGGAGTTCCTAAAACTATTGTTACGGATCGTGGCGTAAAATTCACTAGTTATTTTTGGAAAACTTTATGGAAATTAATGGGCACAAAATTATTGTTTTTCGCCGCCTATCGCCCTCAAACTGATGAGCAGACGGAAGTAGCTAATAGAAGATTAGGGAACTTATTGCGGTGCCTTGTGGGTGATCACAAAGGCATTTGGGACTTGCTTCTTCCCCATGCTCAACTTGTCTATAACAATTCTAAGAATCGGTCTACCGGCCTTTCACCGAATGAGATTGTGCATGGTTATAAGGCGCCTGTGCCACTTGACTTGGTCTCACTTCTGCTTACTTATAAGTCAAGTCAATTTGCACAAGATTTCGCTCAACACATTCATGATCTCCATAAATGCATTCAAGACAAATTAGCCACTCAATATGCTTCTTATCAATTGCATGCTAATTTACATAGGAGAGCATCTACTTTTAACGTTGATGATTTGGTTTTTTTCCGATTAATCCCGGAACCGCTCCCTTCAGGCACCGTCAAGAAATTGGCCAATAGGAGAGTCGACCCCTTCAAGATCATTAAAAAATTGGGAGACAACGCTTTTGTTTTGGATTTTCCCAATGAATGAGATATTTCCCCTATCTTCAACGTATCAGATTTAACGTCTTATGTTTCTCCACCTCCAGAATTGCTTCCCTCTTTGTTCTCTTCTAGTGAGGCTTTTTCTTCTTTGGGGTAGGGGGTGAACTTGTTCCCATATCTCTCTTACCTACGGCTTCTACTGAGGCTACATTGTTTGGTGATACTAATGCTAATATTTCTACTCATAATAATGCTTTCCCGAGGTTTCACAAAACCTTTCTTGTGCCTGACAAGATTATTGATGACGAAGTGGTCGCCTCCGCCGATTGTGGCCTCCACCGCTATCTTGTTCGTTGGCATTACCGCCCTGCTTCGGATTACTCATGGATTACCGAGGCTGAGTTGGAGCGCTTGGATGCTGCCCTCCTCCAACAGTATCGCCGAGACCACCCACCGGTGATGAGTGTTTTTGACCAGGGGAGAATTGATGGCGTCGACGGATCCGACCTGCCAATGTTTGAAGATCTCTGCCGCCCCCGCCGCCAACATAACAAAGACTCTATTGACGATGGTCGCCGCAATTAATGCCGCTACAACCTCGGCCCGCGGCCCCATGCATCTACTTAACGTCATGATTAAATTTTATTTATGCATTTTTGTTTGTCTAAATTTGCATTTCCTGGTGTAGTTCCAAACATTTATATGTTTTGTTTGATTTCAATGGCTTGGATGAAGCCTCTTGATTGTATGGTTGAGATCATGTAATAGAATTTATATATAGGTCTATTTTACTAATGCAAATCGGATTTTGACAACCCTAAAAAAAGAGTTGTTGCTCCTCTTTGGCCGAACCGAGCCTGTCGCACCCTTACCCCACTCTCGCCGATCTCGTCCCCAATGGCGGACGACCGCTCCTTCGTCGGGAAGCTTCTCCGGTGTGACTCCGCAGGAGTTTTGGTGTGTGTATCTTGCTCTCGGTGTGACTCCGGTGGAACCGTGGTAGAGAGATTCTCCACAACTTGTATCAAGTATTTTTGTGGGTAACAATTTCTTCCTCCTCTCTTTGTGTGTTCTTCTCATTCGGATTTTTGGTGGACGAGGCCGGGCGTTACCTCCGAAATCCTTGTGGACTCTTGGGTTTTAATTTCCAAGCTTTAGTCATTGTGCTTTCTTGAGATTTTGATGATCTAAAGGATTGGGTAATACTACGCTATTTCTTGTTTTGGGGGGAAATAATTCTGACCTCTTTCCGAATCGTCGTCTTGGTTGGAAATTTTCTCAACAACCTGGCATTGATACCATGTTGAATATTCTTCAGGTGGTCAATAAGATAGCCTGATGCCAAATTAATATTCTCAGCACTATCAAGATCACACCTTGATCACGCGAAAATTTCTCTGGAACTTGGAGTGAGCAGGGGTTATCTCAACTAAAGTCAATCAACCAAAAAACACATGCAACACAAGAGTCTTTATTGATGCACAACCATCCTCTTTACAAGGCGAGACATACATGGCGAGACATGCTTCACCAAACAACCACCAAAGGGAAAGTATTGTTCACTTACTTCGGCTCTCTACTGAGGTTTCTTAGGTTCCTATTCCTGATGCAACATGGGTCCTATTTATAGGCACGATGATAAGTGTGGTCACCGCCCTAGCTGATAGGATTACCGCCATATCCCGCAGCAAGAACATATGTAACCGCAAGACTCGCGAACACACTCCAGTCCGCTGCTACCTATGCAGGATAACCAATCATCCATTGCTTCTCCAAGGCTGGACAGCAACACCAGTCCACCTTGTCGCATGACCAAGCCAAGACTGCCACAGCCGGACTCTGTAGCAATATTGTCTGCCAATCCGTAGACACGGCTTCAGCCCGCTTATCCTGAGCCCACAGCCTCGTCACAAGGCAAATGCCGGACTCAACGGACACACTGCTTTAGTCCGCCAATCCCGCGCCCATGGCTTCGCCACCAAGGCAATAGTCGGACTCAACGGACACGCCGATCCAGTCCACACATACTCCAGACAACTCTAGTTTGTATATCCCTGAAGACGACACAGTCCGCATACCTTGAGTCCACTACCTTGTCATCAAGACACCTACCGAACTCAGCAGACACTGCTCCAGTCTGCTTACACAGCAGAAACCTCCAGTACACATCTTCCATAGACTGCTCCAGTCCGCATATCCCGCAGACTACTCCAGTCCGCATATCCCAAGTCCACAGCCATGCCAGCAAGGTAGCTGTCAGACTCAGCGGACTCCAACTCCAGCCCGCATGCAGTTGCGGACACAATCTCCAGTCCACTTCTCTCAAACTCGCAACCAAGGCACATGCACTTCTGCCGAGCTTGGCGGATAGAGAAGCAATCCGCGCTCCACTGCGCGATCTCCTCGGACTGAGCCAAACATGGACTTGGTTCAGAACCAACCAAGTCCACACCACTGGCCACAAGGGCCAGTCCGCACTTACTGGCGAACACTGGATTCAGTCCACCTCTTACTGGACTCTACGGATAGAGTTTATATCCGCCCGGTTACTTCCTGGGATCCAACTGCTTGCTGAGCACAAGCCGGCCTGGCTAACCGCCGCTGTTGTCCGTGCGAACAGACCGCCCAGGCCGCTATAGAGCAAATTATCTACAACATCTCTGCCGACTTAGCTGTCTGCCAACCCTGTCTGCATAGTCCGCGCGGATAGGTCCAAGTGCTCCATTAACCCACTTTCACTTCACAATTTCCAACCGCGTAGTGTGTGTGGTTGTTTGGTGAAGCATGTCTTGCCATGTATGTCTCGCCTTTTAAAGAGGATTGTTGTGCATCAATAAAGACTCTTGTGATGCATGTGTTTTATGGTTGACTGGGTTTAGTTGAGATAACCCCTGCTCACTCCAAGTTCCAGGGAAATTTTTGCGTGATCAAGGTGTGATCTTGATTGTGCTGAGAATATTAATTTGGCATCAGGCTATCTTGTTGACCACCTGGAGAATATTCAACATGGTATCAATGCTAGGTTGTTGAATTTTAACATGGTATCAAAGCTGGACTGAAGTGGATAAGTAGTGATCAACTGAAGTGTTTGTTACTCTTTGAAGAGGGAACCCGTGGTAGAACCATGACAGTGGAAGATGCAAGTTGTCTTGGAATTGATCTCCTTACAAAGATGAACTTTGATAGGTGGAAGTCCTGTATGGAGAGATTTCTTCTTAGCGAGGACCTTTGGGAGGTTGTATGCAGAGCAAAAAGACAAGAGGCTACTGCTGGCAATGTTGAAGAGATGAGAGCTTGGAAGGAGACAAATGCAAAAGCGGAGTCTATTCTCAAGCAGGTGATCTCATCGGAGATCTTGGACCACATCAGTGGATGTCGGTCAGCTGCAGAGGTTTGGACTTTCCTTGATGGGTTGTTCAGGAAGGAGGTAAAGGTTGCTGTAGAGGATGGTCCTTCTACTTCATATCAGCAAGGGAGGAGTGTTTCTCCGAGACGTGATGAGAAGAGGAAGGAAGGACCAAGATGCTATAAATGCAAGCAGCATGACCATCTCAGGAAAGAGTGCAAGGTTGTCTTACTCTCGGCGAACGTAGCTCATGTTGGAGGCAATGAGAAGAACTTGGTTGGTTCATCAACAAGTTCAGATGTTGATCGGATGAAGGTCAGTGATAGCGCAGCTATCTGGCATGAAAGACTGGGGCATGTAAGGATGGACAATCTGAAAGCAATGGCGGTAAAAAGACTCGTAAGAGGCTTGCCTAGATTGTCATCCTATAGCAATGGTCAGGGATGTGCGGGATGTCAGCAAAGTGAAGCTTATCGTTATATGTTTAATAAGGCATAATCCAGATGTAAAGCACCTTTGGAGGTTGTCCATTGTGCTCTGGTTGGACCGACCGTCACCGTCAGTCTTGGAGGCAGCAGGTACATATTGATATTGGTTGATGACTATTCAAGGTATACTTGGGTATACTTCATGAAGGCGAAGTCGAACATGATGCGCATGTTTATGGAGTTCAAGAAGCTTGTGGAAGGCTAGCTTGGCATGCGGATCAAGAAGCTGAGGACAAGCATCGGTGGTGAGTTTGGCTCAACCGAGTTCTCAAACTTTTGTAGGAAGCAAGGGATCCGGAAGGAGCTTTCTTGTGGACATACTTCACAGCAAGGTGGTATTGTAGCTCGGATGATTCGTTGGTTGACGGATACCTGCAAGTGTTGGCTTTAGAGTAAAGGCGTTCCTAAGGCCCTTTGGGCGGAAGGAATGACATGTGTTGCTCATGTCATCAATCAGATGCCTCTTAGTCCAATCAATGTGAAGACTCCTTATGAGCTGATGTTCAGGATTAAGCCCAGTGTAAAGCACCTACGGGTTTTTGGATCTACCTGCTACGTACACACTCTGGCTGCTCTCAAGACGAAGCTAGTCTTTGTTGGGTATGATAAGCAAAGGAGAAGATGAAGGTGTATGGATCCTGCGATGAAGAGGATCATTGTGTCACGATATATTGTATTCGATGAGTTGACGTCGTATTGGGATAGCTCTTATGTGGAGCTCGAGATAAGCAGGTCAGATGGTGGGCTAAAGAAGGTTGTTGCTAAGGTTCAGTTGGAGCTGCCTGAGTCACCAGGAGTTCCAGGTTGTTCTAGCTCTGGGGCAAAGGCGTCAAGGTCAGGAAGCAGGGGGAGCGATGCTCCAAGTACTTCTGGCTCGAAGGCGGAGGTTTTCGGTTCAGGAAGCAGGAGGAGCAATGTTCCAGGTAGTTCTTGTTCGAGAGCGGAGACTTCTAATTCAAGTAGCAGGGGGAGCATTGCTCCAGGTGCTCCTGGTTCCAGTGAGGAGGCATCTTGTTCAGGAAGTAAGTGGAGCATTGTTCCGGGTTTGCCCGGGAACGGAGCTGGTTCAGGAGCAGTGGAGGTGGTTAGCCATGATCAGGTTCTTTGAAGATCGAAGAGGATCAGTAAGCCACCAGCTCGATATAGCGAACACGACGAGCTTGGTCTCTTGTTTCCTTGCAAGCCCTCATGTCGAGCGAGTACCTTCTAGCTGTGATAACCCTACTAGAATCAAGGAGGTTGTTGACAACAAGGCTGAAGAGGTGACTACTCTCAGTGGTAACGAGGCTTAGGCTCTTATGCCCAAGGTTGTTGGTGATACTCCTTTGATGCATGAGTGGAGGTTGAAGCTGATGAAGAAGGCAGAGGGAATCATGACTCCTTTTGGGAGATGCTGGAGGGCTCCCTCATGGTCCATGATATGCGGGGCAAGGACTATGTCTTGGATATTTCTTTGTAGATGCTACCGGAGGGACTAGGTGCAAGGTTACTGGAGTTGCTGGAATTATTCACCACTTCTCACTTCAAGGGGGATTGTTGAAAATTGTGAAGTGAAAGTGGGTGAATGGAGCACTTGGACCTATCCGCATGGACTGCACGGACAGGATTGGCGGACAGCTAAGTCGACAGGGATGTTGCAGACGGTTTTCTCTGTAGCGGCCTGGGTGGTATGTTTGCGCAGACTACGCGGACAGCAGCGGCGGTTAGCCAGGCCGGCTTGTGCTCAGCAGGAAGTTGGATCCCATGAAGTAATCGGGCGGATAGAAACTCTATCCACGGAGTCCGACAAGAGGCGGACTGAATCCAGTGTCCGCCAGTAAGTGCGAACTGGCCCTTATGGTCAGTGGTGTGGACTTGGTTAGTTCTGAACCAAGTCCATGTATGGCTCTGTCCGGGGAGATCGCGCAGTGGAGCGCGGACTGCTTCTCAGTCTGCTAAGCTCGGCAGAAGTGCATGTGCCTTGGTTGCGAGTTTGGGAGAAGCGGACTGGAGATTGTGTCCACAACTGCGTGAGGGCTGGAGCTATAGTCTGTTGATTCCGACAGCTACCTTGCTGGCGTGGTTGTGGACTTGGGATATGCGGACTGGAGCAGTCTGCGGGATATGCGGACTGTAGCAGTCTGTGGAAGATGCGTACTAGAGGTGTCTGATGTGTAAGCAGACTGGAGCAGTGTCCACTGATTTCGGTAGGTGTCTTGATGACAAGGCAGTGGACTCGGGGTATGCGGACTGTATCGTCTGCAGGGATATGCATACTAGATCTGTCCGCAGTATATGCGGACTGGATCGGCATATCCGCTGAGTCTGGGTGTTGCCTTGGTGGCGAAGCCGTGGGCTCGGGATTGGCGGACTGAAGCGGTGTGTCCACTGAGTCCGGCATTTGCATTGTGACGAGGTTGTGGGCTCAGGATAAGCGGGTTGAAGCTGTGTCCGCAGATTGGTGGACAATGTTACTGCGGAGTCCGGTTGTGGTTGTCTTAGCTTGGTCATGTGATAAGGAGGACTGATGTTGTTGTACGGCCTTGGAGAAGCAATGGCGGATTGGCTATCCTGCACAAGTAGCGGCGAACTGGAGTGTGTCTGCGGGTCTTGCAGTTACACATGTTCTTGTTGCGGGATGTGGCGGTAATCCTATCGGCTAGGGCGATGACTACACTCATCATCGTGCCTATAAATAGGACCCATGTCACATCAGGAATAGGAACCTAAGAAACCTCAGTAGAGAGCCGAAGTGAACAGTACTTGAGCCTGCATAAGTTACTGCGGACTGCTTTTTGGTGTCCGCGCGGTTTAATTGAGTTGATCGGGTTGTGCTGTACAGGTTGTGCGGATAGCGCTAGAAAACCAGGACTTGGCTCTAATTGCGGTCAGGGACAGTGCGGACTCTTCGGTTAAGCAACAGGCGGTAAACAGCAGGTCGCAGACAGCGACCAGACGGTCTTCTCTTTGGCAACTTGGTTCAGGGTTTAATAAGTCGTCTGCTTCAGGAGCACTGTTCTATTCGGCATTACAGTGTGTGCAGTCTGGCGGCTAGGCGACCTCGCGGTCAGGCGGCTTGCAGATCGGCGGCTAGAGCAAGCATTGGAATAAGGGGTAGTCCGCGCAGCTTGGGTTGCGGTCTGGCGACCTGGTGGACTGTGCGGACTCCACGGCAGTAGACCGACAGCTTAGTGTTTGAGTCCGCGCGTCTTGTTTCTCTTGTCTTGTTTTTGTAGTCTTTGTTTTTCCTTTGGTGGTTGTTTGGTGAAGTATGTCTCGCCATGTATGTCTCACCTTATAAAGAGGATTGTTGTGCATCAATAAAGACTCGTGTGCTGCATGTGTTTTTTGGTTGACTGACTTTAGTTGAGATAACCCCTGCTCACTCCAAGTTCCAGAGAAATTTTCGCGTGATCAAGGTGTGATCTTGATAGTGCTGAGAATATTAATTTGGCATCAGGCTATCTTGTTGACCACCTGGAGAATATTCAACATGGTATCAATGTCAGGTTGTTGAATTTCAACATTAATTTCCAAGCTTTAGTCGTTGTGCTTTCTTGAGATTTTGATGATCTAAAGGATTGGGTAATACTATGATATTTCTTGTTTTTGGGGGAAATAATTCCGACCTCTTTCTGAATCGTCGTCTTGGTTGGAAATTTTCTCACCTGTGTAGCTTGTGCTTGTGAACATTAGTAGAATATTGTGTGGCTAGAAGCTCTATTGCGTAACATAGATCAGAAGGGAGTTGAGTGAAGCGTCGCCTAAAAGCATTACGGTCGCGTCGGCACATAGGCCTACATCAGAAGATGAGGTGACAGATTTTGCTGCAGAGTTAGAGAATGGTCCACTGCGAGCTTCTGATTGGGATACAACAAAATTGTTGGTTAACTTCTTAGAGAAATTTTACATTGCAAGTAATTTGTTCTCAGGCTCAACTTATGTCACCACTAGTTCTCATTTTGAACATGTTTTTTATATTGAGCATGCATTAGTGTAACACATCCATCCGTCACATGAAATATAATAAAGGGTTCGGCCAGGGCCCCACACCATATTCCACAAACAGGCGACGGGGTTACGGGTTAATATCATAGACTATTTGCATCCTAACTCAGAGCATTCTAATGGAAGCTTTAAAGTTACTTGAACTCAAACTCATTTGAATGTCCACAATATATAAACTACCCTTTATATATAAAGCACAAGAATGACAGATACAAATACACAAAGGTTATGGCCTTAAGGCCTTACAGTTACATTTCACCAGTGTGGATTACAAACATCGGCACGCAGACCGACCACACATGAAAATAAGTAAAAGTTCTTCATTCGACCTTCAAGGGCCAGCATAGCAGCAGCATGGGCTTTAGCCTGCTATTTCCCGCTCCCGCTCGACTCTCCAGTACCTGCACGAGGGCAGTCCACCGCAACGGTGGCAAATAAGGCAACGGTTAGCATTCCGCTGACCAATTTATAATGACCATATTCCTTTCCTGGGGCAGTGGTATTCCTTCCTTGCAGGCATAACATTAATACAAGAAGATATATCACAGAACGTGCACTCACACACAGTTCAATATATCACAAATGTCGGTCGCACGGCCCGACGCTCCGTGTACTCAAGGTACATTATTGGTGTACCGGAAAACCAGGGTCCCACCACCGTTTAGAGGTCCCAGACCCAACGGTAATCATTGAGCATTCATGCTCCACAGCCCACATCCGGATACTTTAGTCTTGATGGCGTACAACCCAAGACTCTCATTATGTGATCCTAACGAACACCAATAACTTAGGAACTCAAGTTAAACAACCATAACGCGGATACAGTTCAGCCCTTGCTGGTTGATCAAATCGCCAGTTCAATGTCTAGACTGATGCAGGTCGGCTTCTCCTTGTCTGTTCGGCTCACTGGCCTTTAAGAGCTCATAGCTCGCAATAGCCACACTGTCTTCTAAGGATTGACTTCACAATCAAAAAGGGAGTTAGTGTCAGCGTTTGTCACGATCGCTTAGCGGGGCCAACAGAAACTCTCGTTCTGTGCCCAAACTCAACCAAAACCCTGCAGCATCCTGCAGTGCCAGAAATACTGGACTTGCATAACACAAATAACTCACCAAGAGCTATCGACATTGGCGATACTCCCTATTGCCCGACGATATCAATAGTTCTTCAAAACCATGGTATTTTATGGGTATTTTCCTGCAGTGCAGCTCCTGTACTTCCTGCTACTTCCATTTCACAGGTACAACCCCATAGACCCCATAAATTACTCGTTTATACTCGGAGACTTCTTCGGTTTGCAAAATAAAACATCATCAATCCATACCAACCTGTCTAGATGTGTTTCACACAACATGTCTATTCTGTACTGCACATTTTTGGATCTATATGCAAGACTTACTGGGGATTACAGGAATCAATCCAAAGGAACTCCCTCGATTCTCCACCTGTTGGTGGGGGATTACATGCATATGCCAAAATAAGGACTTCACTTGTCCAAGAAGGAAGATCGTTACCCTTATCATTCTCTTCGGAGCCATGACAAAGCTTTTCTACGCATATGGAAATGAGCGCCTCACTTTCTCCTTTGCGGATCCACCCTCGGATCCTGCTTCCGATGAGGGAATCTCCTTCAGCACCTTCACACAGGTCATCCCAAACCCTTAGCTCCAGCCGTGAGTTCTCTTCTCTAGAACTTGGATGAAAAGAAGAGAGAGTGTGAGAAGGAAATAATGATTTCCTCATCCCAACCCCGTTGCATATATGGTCTTGGGTAAACCCCAGCCACACGATCAATCCATCAAAATGAAGCATTGGCCTGGAGTGGAGTTGAAAGTCAACCTGACCGCTTTGACCAGCCAGTCGGCGCCGCTGTTACTTTCGAAATCCTTTTGACGTTCGTCGAAAGAATACAACACGTTTGTCGAAAGAATGCGCCGTTGTTACGCGAGAACCCTTTTCATTCGACGTTCGTCGAACGTTGTTCGATGTTCGCCGAAAGAAGACAAGAAGGATAACAACACCACAATCGTCGAAATGATAACATAACCACATTCGTCGAATGCCGGTTCGACGTTCTTCGAACGCCGGTTCGACGTTCGTCGAACTTCGGTTCGACGTTTTAGCTTGTTACTTCCTACTCCTTTTGGGCTGTTACAATCCTCCCCTCCTTATAGAAATTTCGACCCGAAATTTGCATTGAAAGACAACAATAAATATGTTACAACATATAATCTCTTTTTTTAAAACAATTTTTACAACATTTTATACAAATAACTCGGGCAATTCAGCATGCATGGTTTGCTCCCGCTCCCATGTTAGCTCCTCACGGCCACAGTTATCCCACCGGACCTTGACCATCCCGATTGTCTTGTTCCACAGCTGCTTAACCGCCTTATCCGCAATCTGAATGGGCCTATCCTTCGTCGTTAGCCCAGATTCGACCGGTACTCAATCATTCGCAATCACATGAGCTGGCTCTTTTACTACTTTTCGAAGTACTGATATGTGGAACACATTATGCAAGCCACTCAGTTTTGCCAAAAGAGCTAGCCGATAGATAGCTTCTCCAACTCGCTCCACTACTTCGAACGGACAAAGATACCTCAGACTTAACTTTTTCAAGCGCCGAATCCTGGACACGCCCTTGAATGGTTTGATTTTCAAGTATACCCACTCGCCAACTACAAACTCTACGTTTTGGTGCTTGACGTTGTAGTACTTTGCCTGCTTATCTTGGGCTATCAGTAGTCTCTCCCGGATAGAGTGTATTATCGAATTATCCTCTTCGACTTCCTTACGCTTATACAACTTAAACTCGCTTTTTTCGCCCAAGCTAATGGTGTACGACACTTCCTACCATACAAAGCTATAAAGACGTCATATTTATGCTAGCTTGATAGCTATTATTGTAGGCAAACTCTACCATATAGAGATGGTCTTCCCACCTCTTCCCGAAATCCAAGGCGCACATTCGGAGCATGCCCTCCATCATTCTATTGGCCCTCTCAGTCAGACCAACCGTTTGCAGATGAAAGGTCGTACTGAACGTTAATTTTGTCCCCAACAATTGATGGATTAGCCTCCAATCATTCAAAGTGAAGCGCTCGTCTCGATCACTTACGATGCTACGGGGCACACCATGCAATCGTACTATTTGCTCGACGTAAAGCTTAGCCAAAATATCCACTGGATTGTCCCACTTGTTCAGAATGAAGTGAGCCACTTTAGTCAACTGGTCCACAATCACCCAAACAGAATCATTCCCGCATTGCGATCTCGGCAAACCGTGCACGAAATCCATCGAAATGTCATCAAACTTCCATTCTGTAATAGGTAGCGACTTCAGGAAACCTCCAGGCTTCTGACATTCTGCTTCACTAAGGCACAGGTCTGACATTTAGCCACGTAATGTGCTATGTCTTTCTTCATGCCCGGCCACCAGAACAGCTTTTTCATGTCCATGTACATCTTTGTGCTCCCTGGATGAATTGAATACTTCGTGAAGTGAGCCTCATACATCATTTCTTCTCTCAGCTTATCCATATTCGGGACGCACAAACGACCGTCTTTCCGCAAAAGGTCCTTATACTAAGAGAATTGGGCATTTGACCCATCCATTGCATAGCGTTGTAGACTTTCATCAAGTTTCGTTGATCGCCGAACCCTGTCCGCAAAGACATCCTGTACCTCCGTCCAGTTCATGCATGCATTTATAGTGGAATTCTTATCAACACAAGATATATCTAAAGCTTCCAGCTCCTGGATCAGATGCTCGTCAGGCATCTGCAACCAATTTGCCCTTGCCGGAGTCCTACGACTCAAGGCATCTGCAACGACGTTTCCCTTCCTGGGAGTGTAATGAATTTGGAAGGTATAGTCTCCGAGGAATTCCATCCATCTACGTTGTCGCATGTTGATATCCTTCTGATCCAATAGATACTTTAGGCTCTTATGGTCTGTGAATATATCAACATTTATGCCATATAAATAATGGCGTCATAGTTTAAGTGCAAATATTACTGCCGCCAATTCCAAGTCATAGACGGGATAGTTCCGCTCATGCACTTTCAAATGATGTGAGCCATAAGCAATCACCTTTCTAAACTGAAGAAGAACACATCCCAAGCCGCTCCATGATGCATCAATGTAGATTTAAAGCCGCCTGAACCACATGGCGACGTCAATATTGTTGTCGTGGTCAAGCGACTTTTCATCTCTTCAAAAGCTCGTGCACACTCCAGCGTTCAGACGAACTTCTGATCCTTCCTCGTTGAAAGATATGGTACCTAAACACCTAGAGGGGGGGTGAATAGGTGACCTAATCCTTTTTGAACTTTAATGGCATCAATCAGTTATATCACAGAAAACTAACTAGTTTATCACAGCAAACACATCAATAATCACAACACACCACAGCACAGCATACACAGTGGTTTATAGTGGTTCCCCAAGATATGGGTACATCCACTTTCCCCCTTCGCCTATATAGCAGTGTACTAGATTCGGCCAAACTCCTTCACTGTCTCAGAACCCAAATTGGTTCCTACACCTCAGGCCCAAAGCCTTACAACTCAGCTTTATCCCAAAGCCTACACTCAGCCAATCAAGGCCTACACTCAGCCAACCAAGGGCTACACTCAGCCAACAAGGCCTACACTCAGAGATCTCAATCTCCTACACTCAGGCTAACAAGCCCTACCCTCAGCCTTTATAGTTATAGGCTTACAATTCACTCAGATCCAAAGGATCCTACAAGATAAAAAATGTATTACAGATATTAACTCTACAACTCAGAAATAAAAGAGGGGAGTTGAGAGTTTCTTGATGAGTTCTTGGAAGAACTCAGTTGGATTCAATCTGACTTAGCTTTCTTCAAAGCTTCTTGAGTAGAACTGAATAAGACTGAATCCTCCTGCAGTTGTTCCTTGACCTCTGCCACTTAAGATCCAGAATGAATCTGAATCCTTCTTCTCAGCCTAGTTCCAGAGGCTGATTTCTTGGATGGAGCCCTCTCTCTCCAACTTCTTAGATCTGCACTTGGACTGCAAGATCTTCTTGTGTTGATACTCTTGGTACCACTTTTATAACTTGTTCTTCAACAATGTGCACTTTTTGTTAACAACCGTTTCTGTAAACTGTAGGTGCCTATTTATAGGCCTTCTTCATGGTAACCGGCTGGTCCGGTCCATAACTGACTTCTGATATCTCTGATAGGTGCTGTAGACCGGCTGGAACGGCAGCTGTCAAGTCATCCAGTCATTTCTTGAAAATCTCTAACTGTCTGTAAGTGTCGAGACTTTCTGTCTTTAAGTGTCGACACTTATAGACCAAGTGTCGACACATGTTGTGTAAGTGTCGACACAAGTCTACAAGGTGTCGACACAACTCCTTGTATGTATCGACACAGATTCTTCTGTATGTGTCGACACTGAAATTGAGTGTCGACACAAGTACTTGTTCTTCTAGCTTTTGCTGAATTCTTCTAAGTATCGACACATCTCCTTTGTGTCGACACAACTTCTTGTGTTGAATCTGTCAAGTGTCGACACTGCTTCTTGGTGTCGACACATAGTCTTCAATGTCGATACTTGCTGAGTGTCGACACAGCTCCTTGTGTCGACACACCTTCTTCTTGTTGAGACTTCAGCTGAGTGTCGACACATTCCCTTAGTGTCGACACTTGTACTTAGAATATTTTTGTTGATCTTTCTGATCTTTGCTAAGTGTCGACACAGCTCCTTGTGTCTACACTTTCTTCAAGTGTAGAGTCTTTAGTTGAGTGTCGACACATTGTGCTGGGTGTCGACACTTACTTCATGTGTTGACTCTTCTGTTTGTGTGTCGACACATTGTGCTGGGTGTCGACACATACTTCAAGTGCTGACTCTTCTGTTGAGTGTCGACACATTGTTCTGAGTGACGACACTTTAACTTAGTCTCTGCAGACTTTTGCTGAGTGTCAACACAGCTCCAAGTGTCGACACTTTCTAGTGTAGACACAGCTTCACTGGGTGTCGACACAGCTCCTTGTGTTGACACTTTCTGTCTGCACTTTCCTTCACTGAGTGTCGACAAAGCTTCAAGTGTCGACACTTTCTGTCTAGTGTCGACTCTGCATCCCAGGTGTCGACACAATGACTCCAAGTGTCGACACTGCTTGTCTGGGTGTCGACACAAGCTTTCTTAAATGTCGACACTTTCCCTCTGGGTGTCGACACATGGACTTAGAAACGTTTTGCTTCAGTCCAGTGATTTCTTAACCTGCACAAGTAAACTCAACATACATCAAATACATTATGATGTATATCATTGAGTTGGGTGAGGCTTCTTCAAATCAGGTACATTTGCCAATGTACCCAACAATCTCCCCCTATTTGGAGAAGTCATAACCCTTAGTCAATGATATACACCATTCATAATTAAAAATTACAAAATGATGTAAAGCAGATTATTTACAGCAGGGTAAACATAAACATGTAATAATTCACACATGTATACACATTCATCATTTCAGAACAAACAAGAAATAGATACATACACAAAACAATCATGAAATATATTTATCATATATTGTTCTAACATTTTTCTTATACATCTTCAGTAGGTTACAAAAATGTTTTACATTTAAAAGATTACAAAATAATCTTCAAGTAAAATCTTAATCTATTTCTGGTCTGGTTCCTTGATAACTATCCCTTTGCCAGCTTGGACTTTAGCTTTGACAGGGACTTCAACAGTTTCAGCATCAGCAGGCTTCTTGCCTTTTAGATCTTTCTTTTTGAGTTCTTCTCCCTTGATCTTCTGTCTCTCAAAATAATGATATGGCTTAGGGAAGTACTTGCTAGGTTCCACTGCAGTAGGAGGTAGCTTTCCCATCTTAGCCTTCCTTCTGAATTGAACAATGGCCTCTTGTCTTATTTCATGTTTTCTCCACTCAGCTTCAGAGAACCATTTGTTCCTGTCATGAGTATTGTCCTTGGCAGCTTTCCAGGCAGTTAAAATTATGTTCCTAGAGGTAGGGCTCCATTGTTCAAAGTCTGGCCTTTGTTCTGCTTGTTCCCTAAACCTCTTCTTGGACAACCTTGTCTCTTCCTTCTTCTATAATGCCTCTTGCATGGCTTCAGATATAGGTTGAACAACCTTTTCAATATGGACATGGTCCTTTCCCTCAGGTGGGCTATACATGGTGCTCACATCTGCTTGAATCATGTCAAAGTCTGGAGGTGGATAAATGACTTGAGCTACCTCTGGTTGCTCACCTCCAAGATAGGCAGTTTGAATCCCTGATTCAGCAACATTATCATCATCACAGAGTGGAGGATAGCCCAGTGTAGCTCTGATGGAATTAGATATCCATTTGGCATGGTCAGAGCTAGCTTTGACTAATACTCTCTCCCCCTTTATGACTTCTCGAGCCATATGGTCTCTGACATCATCCTTTTGAAACCTGATCTGACTATCCAAGTATCTGATTCCCTCTTTAAAGAATGGTTTCAGCTTTTGAAGTTGATCAGATATAGCTTTCTGAGAGGCTTGGATTGCAGTCTTGACAGCAGAAATTTCCTCTTGAAAGACTTTGTCAAAATCAGCTTTAGCAGCAGTAGTAGAGGTAGAAGGTTCAGCAGCCTTGGTCTTCAACTCAGTGACTATAGCATTATGGGAGGCAGTCAAATTGTCATTCATTCTTAATTGATTTTCCAGTACATACCCTTGCTTTAATGCTATATCATCTACCTGTACCTTGATCTTCTCCTGATGTGTTGCCAGATACACCACGGCATTTCCACCCTTGTGGAAGCATTCATTCATCTCCTTGTTAAGGTTCATTTCAAACCTTATAGACTTTATATCTTGTGCAAGATCAAACTGTAAAGCTTTGTGCCCTTCATCTACATAAGCCTCTATGGCTTTTCTTTGTTCATCCATTTTAATCTACAGTGCAATCAGTAAAGCACTATAATCAACAGTTGGAGCTTGTTGAATTATAGGCTGTGGGGCTATAGATTGCAGAGCTTTCTTATAACTCTGACTTCTCTTTTTAAAAACATAGAGTTTCTTCTTCTTTGCCCTAGCACTCTCCTCATCTTCAGAGGCAGAAGTGCTGGCTATGTCAACCCTATCCTTAGGGCTTGGAGGTTTATCAGCTTGCACATCAGGTGCCTTCTCAGTTTCCAGCCTAATAGGCTCTTCCAGATTTTGTACTTGCTCCCGCTCAGCAGCAACAGTATCTCTTTCAGCAGCTCCTTTGTCCATGTCAAAATCAACTTGATCTAGATTTAGAAATAAATCTTCCATGGTGAACTCTTGAGGTGATTGAGCTGGAGACATTCTTTGCTCTTCAACTTCTGGATCAGGAATTACTGGAACAGCAGATGTGTCTTTGATAACAACATCTGGTTCTTGACTATGCAGCTGAGTTTGCTGAGCAACATCAGACAAATCAGCATCTTCTATAAGATATTCTAAAGTATTTAGGTCAGTGAGTACCTCTTGGATGATGATGGTGGCTTGCTCACTGTCCAGTGTAGATGGTTCTTCTACAACTGGAGGCTCCCCCTGGCTTTGATCCTTGTGGATGGGGCTAGCTTGAGGTAGCTCCCCTGGATCTCAGTAATTTCTTGAGCAGCAGGGGTCTTCTCTACAACCTCTTCCTCATGATCATCAGGAGTGAAGACAACATATTCTTCACTCCCAGAACTACTGGAGGACTCTTGTTCCACTGGAGCAGTTTTTCTCTTTTTCTTTGGAGGAATCTCCTTCTCAGTTACTGTCTTCTCTGGGGTTGGTATTTCCTTGGACAATACCCTGTCCCATCTTGAAAAGATCCTTAGATCCATTTTCCTCATGTGGTTGATCTTGTTTCCTGCAGCTGTATTCATTACCTCTGGTATGGTACCAGCTAGGTAGAGACTAATGATCCTGCCCAGATTGGGCTTCTTCAAGCTCTCCTTAATCTTCTCATAAACCACTGTAGACCAATCAGTTCTTAGAGTAAAGATAATTCTGGTCATGATTCCAAACATATAGGCAGACACCCTGTCATGCCCTCCAGTCTTGCTGAGTAAGACTTTTCCCACAATCTCAGACATGAATTTTCCTTGATTATTCATGCCTTTCCTGTTAAATACAGATCCTATCTTCATCTTAGGATCAAGACCACACTAGGTTAAAGCTTCCCTGGTCTTTGAAGCAGTAACCTCTTCTTCAGCTTGAGTTTTTGGTAGCTGGAGCACCTTCCTCAGATTTTTGGGTGAAACCTTAACCTTAGTTCCATGAACTCTGGATTTGATTCTGAATCCAGATTCATCTACTGCAGCTCCATTAAGGAATTCAAGGACTTCCTTCTTCCAAATCTTTGTAGGTTCAGACAAGAGATATTCTAGTCCAGAATCGGCGACTAGGGTTACAACCGCCTTGATTTCTGCATCTGCATCGTCGAACGCACCGCGCACAAGCTCATAACCCTCGTTAACGTTCTCCTCAAGCTTAGGTGCCATTAGGGTTTGTAGAATTTGTCTTTAGAAAAGAGAGGTGTCGACACAGTAGTTTTGGTCTCGAAACTTTGAAAGCGTGTCGACAAACAAAGACAGAACCCTATTTATACCTGTCTAATTTTGAAGATGAACAGGCGGGACAGCTAACTTAAAATGTGTCTATACTGGCAATAAGTGTCGACACTGACTTATAATGTCTCGACACACATGTGTCGACATAAGTTTAGTCAACAGATTTTATGTGTCGACACTTGTTTATGTGTCGACACAACATAACTCGACACATTGTCGAGACTTTACTTAGTAAATACTGAGTAAAACATAAGTGTCGACACCATATTGGATGTGTCGACACCTACTTGTCATGTGTCAACACTAACATTCTGAAGTGTCGACACCAACATTCTGAATGTGTCGACACCTTTTTCCTGACGTGTCGACACCACTATTCTGTGTCGACATAGACTTGTCTATGTGTCGACACCTTTTTACTTAGTCAATTTTAATTCTGTAAACTTATTCTAAGTTTATCATTACTAGTTCAATTTTGAATCTATTGAACTTAGCTTCTTATAGGGGCTTAGTAAACATATCAGCTATCTGATTATCAGTTTTAACATATTCAAGTAAAATATCTTCTCTTTCTACATGCTCCCTAAGAAAATGATATTTAATTTCAATATGTTTAGTTCTACTATGTGATACAGGGTTATTAGCTATTGAAATAGCACTTGTAGAATCACAGAAAAGTGGAGTTCTACTTACTTGAAATTCATAGTCCTCTAGCTGATGTTGTATCCATAGAAGTTGAGCACAGCAACTTCCTGCAGCCACATACTCTGACTCTGCAGTGGAGATAGCCACACTGGTTTGCTTCTTGCTACTCCATGAAATTAGTCTCCCACCTAGGAATTGACAGGTTCCAGTAGTGCTTTTTCTATCTTCTTTGCATCCTGCAAAGTATGCATCTGAATAACCTGTTAGTTCAAAATCTCCATTCCTAGAGTACCAGAGGCCTAGATAGGGTGTGCCCTTTAGATATCTCAATATTCTTTTGACTGCTGTCAAATGAGACTCTTTAGGGCAGGCTTGATACCTGGCACAAACACATGTAGCATACATGATGTCAGGTCTACTAGCAGTCAAGTATAATAGGGAGCCAACTATCCCTCTATACAAGGTTTCATCTACAGGTTTCCCTGCATCATCCTTGCTAAGAAACATACTTGACCCCATAGGAGTCTTCATGGTACTGGATGAATCCATACCATACTTCCTTATGATTTCTAGGGTGAACTTGGACTGACATATGGATAAACCATTTTCAGTCTGTTTAACTTGGAGACCCAAGAAAAACTTCAGCTCTCCCATACTACTCATCTCAAACTGACCTTGCATAAGTTTTGCAAACTTTTTGCAAAGGCTGCTTTCAATAGACCCAAATATAATGTCATTTACATATATTTGGACTAGTATTACTTTGCCTCTAGATTCCCTAAGGAATAGAGTCTTATCTATTTTCCCCCTTGAGAACTTGTTCTCAATGAGGAAACTAGATAGGGTTTCATACCAAGCCCTAGGGGCTTGTTTTAACCCATATAAAGCTTTCCTAAGTCTATAGACATGATGAGGTAGAGTTGGATCAACAAAACCTGAAGGCTGCTCCACATAGACTTCTTCTTTAAGATTACCATTTAGGAATGCTGACTTGACATTCATTTGGTATACCTTGAATCCTTGATAGGTTGCATAGGCCAAGAATATCCTTATGGCTTCTAGTCTGGCTACTGGAGCAAAGGTTTGATCAAAGTCAATACCTTCTTCTTGCCTATATCCTTTAGCAACCAGTCTAGCCTTATTCTTAATGATGACCCCTTGTTCATCCATCTTATTCCTGTAGATCCACTTAGTTCCTATTACATTGTGGTCTTTAGGTTTAGGAACCAATTCCCAGACCTTGCACCTCTTGAACTGATTAAGCTCTTCTTGCATTGCTTCAGTCCATTGTGGATCTTGTATTGCTTCTTCAAACTTCTTAGGTTCAATTTGAGACAGAAAACTGGAATAGATTGCAGCATTCTGATTTCTGCTCCTTGTTTGAACTCCTTGTCTTGGATCTCCAATAATCAGCTCTACTGGATGATCTCTAAGATGTCTGTGGGCTGGAGGCATCCTAACTTCTGGTTGAACCTCTTCAGCATCTGCATCATGCTGAACTCCTTATATTTCTTCAGCAATTGGCACATGTAGTTCTCCCCCTGGACAACAGCTACTGTCTTCTACTTGCTGTCTTGCAGCAGGCACTTCTTCTATAGTAAGCTTGTCCATTGTCTTTGTCAGACCTGTGGGGCTGCATACACTACTAGACAACTCATTATTAATAAGTTTAGTCTCATCAAAAACTACATGCACTGATTCTTCTACAACTTGTGTAGTCAAGTTGTAGACTCTATAAGTCTTACTATTATTGTTGTACCCAACAAAAATTCCCTCTTGGGACTTGGCAGCAAACTTAGTTAAGTAAGACTTCACATTGTTAAGTATGAAGCATTTGCAACCAAAGATCCTAAAATAGGATAGGTTTGGTTTCCTGTCTTTCACAACTTCATAGGGGGTCTTGTTAAGCCTTTTAGTGATGGTAGCCCTATTTATAACATGGCATGCAGTGTTAACTGCTTCAGCCCAGAAATATTCTGGCAGTGATGTATCACTTATTAGGGTCCTACCAGCCTCTATCAAGGTTCTATTCTTCCTCTCAGTAATGCCATTTTGCTGAGGTGTTCTAGGTGAAGAGAATTCTTGAAATATCCCAAAGTCTTCACACAGTTTTGTCATGCTATCTGACTGAAATTCAGTATCATGGTCACTTCTAATTTTGACCACTGTACTATTTAGTTCATTCTGAATTTGCTTGACAAAGCTATAGAAGACACTAGGTGTTTCAGATTTCTGTCTTAAGAAGAACACCCAGGAAAACCTTGAGTAGTCATCTACAACTACAAAGGTATAGACCTTCCTACCTAAGCTGTGAACTGGCATTGGACCAAAGAGATCCATATACAAGAGGTATAAACACCTCACAACATCTTTGTTTTCAATGCTTCTAAAGGTGGATTTAGTCTGCTTGCCCTTTTGACAAGCTGAGCAAATGTCATCTTTAACACACTTAACTTGAGGACCATTCCTCACCAATTCTTTGCTAAAGAGTTTGATAATAGTCTTGTAGTTAAGATGGGCAAGCCTCTTGTGCCATTTGACACAATGAGAGACTGTCTCATCAGCTACAAGACAAACTGGAGAACCATTATTCTCAATCATAATGTCTAGGCAGTAGACATTCCTCTTCCTATAACCAGTCAAAATGATCTCTTGATCACTTGACCTCTTGATATGATAACCATTTTTAATAAATGAGATGTCATACCCTACATCACTTAATTGACTTATACTTATTAGGTTGTGTTTCAACCCTTTAACATAAGCCACTTGAGTAATGGTAACTAAGTTTGTAGAAATGTTACCAAATCCTTTGATGATTCCTTTTTCAGAACCACCAAAGGTTACTTTTGGACCATCTTTTACTGGAATATAGTCCTTTAGTAATCTTCTTGTTCCAGTCATATGTCTGGAACATCCACTGTCCAAGTACCATGTTGGGGTATGGCCACTTGGACTCACCTGCAAAACAGATTAATTAACCTTAGAACCCAAAGAATTCTTGGGTCCTTGGTATTTGTTAGTCTGCAACTTGACAAAACTACCTACTGGCTTTCCACCAGGTAGCTTGCTACTCACTTTGGCACTGGCATTGTGCCAACAGTCCACTGCAAAGTGGCCAACCTTGCCACAGCACCAGCATTCAAACTTATTGTACCTTTGCTTAGGTACAGCCTTTGCTGTCTTATCTACAGCAGACTTGTTGAATGCTGGGGCTTTGCCCTTGGACTTAGACTTGGACTGCTCAGTTCTTGCAGGTCTAATAAAGCCCAGTCCAGCCTTGCCTTTATGATGAACAAAATCATCAATTAAAGGTAACACTGACTTAGGTTTAAAAAACCTAGCAACTAAGTCCTTCTCCTTCTGAAGATTGATCTTCAGACTCTTAATTTGATCATTCTTAAATGATATAGTACCCATCTGAATCACTGTAATGTGTTTTAGCCTAGCTATCTCATTCAACTTTAGATCAAATTGCTTCTCAAAAACTGTTGCAGCAGCTTTAAGATCAGCAATTTCCTTTGCCTGACTTTTGGCAAGGGACTTGCTTTTCTTGTAAGCTTGCAATAGCACTTTATATTCATCTATAAGCTGATGAATATCATCCTCAGACTCAGATACATTCTCATCACTTGATGAAGAAGAATCTGAATCTGAACTAGAACAAGAAACTGAACTTGAACATGAACCTTGTACCTGACTGGGTCCTGGCTGCTCCAGGATTTTGGCACTCTCTGTCAAAGCCATTAGCCCTTGGCATTGACTATCTTCTTGTTCATAAATAGACTTCATGATCTGCATGAATTCTTCCTCTTCTTCTTCTTCAGCAAACAGCCCTATGTAGGCTTCAGCCTCAGACTCAGTTTCTGAAGAGGAGATATCTGATAGAGTCTTCTCTTTCTTGGCAACAAAAGACTTCTCTTTCTTGCCTTTGAAGGGAGCCTTTTTCTTGTCACCAGATTCCTTTCTCTTATCTGGACAATCTGCAATAACATGGCCCTGTCTATTGCAGCAATAGCACACTATCTTTGATCCAGTTGTCTTGCTTGACTTTGTCCTCTTCCTGTCTTTCTTTGAAGGCTTTTTCTCCTGATAAAAGACTTCCTTTCCCTTTGAAGAAGAAGGTCTTGACCTCCACTGTTTCTTCTTCAAGAATTTCTGAAAGTGCCTAGTGAAGGCAGCAAAGTCTTCATCACTTTCACTGCTCTCACTCTTTGTGCTGACTGACTCATCAGATTCTGAATCAACTACCTCTTGAGGTGGAGTTGATGACTTATTCCTGCACTTTCTGGGAACTTCTATCTTGAAAGCAACTGATCTTTCCTTGTGTTCAATTCTTGTTGACTTCTCCTCCTCTTTCCTCACTGTCAACTGCATCTTATATGACAATAACTTGTCAAACAGTGTAGGAGGAGGAATTTCCCCCAACTTAGCCATTTCTCTTATGCCACAAATCTTTGTGTCCCAATCTTTGGTTAGGGACCTTAAGAACTTATCATTTAGTTCATAGTTACTGAATTCTCTTCCATAAGACATGAGTTCATTAACTATTCTGTAGAACTTCTTGTAGCACTCAGTTATGCTATCACCTTTACCTTATCTAAAGCTCTCATACTCCTGATTTAGCAAGGATTTTCTATCTTGCCTAACTTCTTCAGATCCTTCCATATACACTATAAGAGTGTCCCACATCTCCTTGGCTGTCTTGCAGTGTATAAGATTCTGAAAAGTTGCATCATCAATGACACTCACTATTATGTTCTGTGCCCTCTTGTCCATTGTGGCTAGGACAATCTCATCCTTAGTCATCTCAGAGAAATCCTTTGGAGTTCTCTGATTTGCATCCAAAACTGAAATCTTCATGGGCACATAAGGCCCTTCCTTTACTGTGATGTAGATTCTAGGGTCTGAGGCCTCCATAAACAGCCTTACCCTTTCCTTCCAGATCCCAAAGATCTCTTTCATGCATATGGGTAATTTCATGGAACCCAATTCCTTGTGATTCTCAGAGGTACCCATGTTTCTTGATTTTCTTGAATTTGTGTTTTGCCTTACACTGAATCTGCCAAACAGGATCTCCTTAGACTGTTAGTCATTTTTGAGGAACCTCCCTCTGATACCACTTGAAAGATATGGTACCTAAACACCTAGAGGGGGGGTGAATAGGTGACCTAATCCTTTTTGAATTTTAATGGCAGCAATCAGTTATATCACAGAAAACTAACTAGTTTATCACAGCAAACACATCAATAATCACAACACACCACAGCACAGCATACACAGTGGTTTATAGTGGTTCCCCAAGATATGGGTACATCCACTTTCCTCCTTCGCCTATCTAGCAGTGTACTAGATTCGGCCAAACTCCTCCACTGTCTCAGAACCCAAATTGGTTCCTACACCTCAGGCCCAAAGCCTTACAACTCAGCTTTATCCCAAAGCCTACACTCAGCCAATCAAGGCCTACACTCAGCCAACCAAGGCCTACACTCAGCCAACAAGGCCTACACTCAGAGATTTCAATCTCCTACACTCAGGCTAACAAGCCCTACCCTCAGCCTTTATAGTTATAGGCTTACAATTCACTCAGATCCAAAGGATCCTACAAGATAAAAAATGTATTACAGATATTAACTCTACAACTCAGAAATAAAAGAGGGGAGTTGAGAGTTTCTTGATGAGTTCTTGGAAGAACTCAGTTGGATTCAATCTGACTTAGCTTTCTTCAAAGCTTCTTGAGTAGAACTGAATAAGACTGAATCCTCCTGCAGTTGTTCCTTGACCTTTGCCACTTAAGATCCAGAATGAATCCGAATCCTTCTTCTCCGCCTAGTTCCAGAGGCTGATTTCTTGGATGGAGCCCTCTCTCTCCAACTTCTTAGATCTGCACTTGGACTGCAAGATCTTCTTGTGTTGATACTCTTGGTACCACTTTTATAACTTGTTCTTCAACAATGTGCACTTTTTTTAACAACCGTTTCTGTAAACTGTAGGTGCCTATTTATAGGCCTTCTTTATGGTAACCGGCTGGTCCGGTCCATAACTGACTTTTGATATCTCTAACAGGTGTTGTAGACCGGCTGGAACGGCAGCTGTCAAGTCATCCAGTCATTTCTTGAAAATCTCTAACTATCTGTAAGTGTCGAGACTTTCTGTCTTTAAGTGTCGGCACTTATAGAACAAGTGTCGACACATGTTGTGTAAGTGTCGACACAAGTCTACAAGGTGTCGACACAACTCCTTGTATGTCTCGACACAGATTCTTCTGTATGTGTCGACACTGAAATTGAGTGTCGACACAAGTACTTGTTCTTCTAGCTTTTGCTGAATTCTTCTAAGTGTCGACACATCTCCTTTGTGTCGACACAACTTCTTGTGTTGAATCTGTCAAGTGTCGACACTGCTTCTTGGTGTCGACACATAGTCTTCAATGTCGATACTTGCTGAGTGTCGACACAGCTCCTTGTGTCGACACACCTTCTTCTTGTTGAGACTTCAGCTGAGTGTCGACACATTCCCTTAGTGTCGACACTTGTACTTAGAATATTTTTGTTGATCTTTCTGATATTTGCTAAGTGTCGACACAGCTCCTTGTGTCGACACTTTCTTCAAGTGCAAAGTCTTTAGTTGAGTGTCGACACATTGTGCTGGGTGTCGACACTTACTTCATGTGGTGACTCTTCTGTTTGTGTGTCGACACATTGTGCTGGGTGTCGACACATACTTCAAGTGCTGACTCTTCTGTTGAGTGTCGACACATTGTTCTGAGTGTCGACACTTTAACTTAGTCTCTGCAGACTTTTGCTGAGTGTCGACACAGCTCCAAGTGTCGACACTTTCTGGTGTAGACACAGCTTCACTGGGTGTCGACACAGCTCCTTGTGTCGACACTTTCTGTCTGCACTTTCCTTCACTGAGTGTCGACAAAGCTTCAAGTGTCGACACTTTCTGTCTGGTGTCGACTCTGCATCTCAGGTGTCGACACAATGACTCCAAGTGTCGACACTGCTTGTCTGGGTGTCGACACAAGCTTTCTTAAAGGTCGACACTTTCCCTCTGGGTGTCGACACATGGACTTAGAAACTTTTTGCTTCAGTCCAGTGATTTCTTAACCTGCACAAGTAAACTCAACATACATCAAATACATTATGATGTATATCATTGAGTTGGGTGAGGCTTCTTCAAATCAGGTACATTTGCCAATGTACCCAACACTCGTTAGTGTGGTAAGAGGCAAAGCGATTCGTGAGAAATTTTCTATGAAACGTCTGTAGTAGCCCGCCAATCCAAGGAAACTCCCGACTTTAGCTACAGAAGACAACACCGACCACTCCTGTATTGTTATTATCTTTGACGGATCCACCTCAATGCCTTCTCCACTCACCACATGTCCAAGAAAAGCCACTGATGACAGCCAGAACTCACACTTTGAGAACTTGGCGTGGAGCTTGTTTCTCCTCAAGGTATGCAACACCATCCGTAAATGGTTCACATGATCTTTTTTGGATTGAGAGTACACCAAGATTTCATTAATAAAGACGATCACAAACAAATCTAAGTACTCTCTAAATATTTGGTGCATTAAGTCCATGAACACCGATGACGCGTTTGTTAGCCCAAACGACATTACTGTGAACTCATAATGACCATAATGTGTTCCAAACGCTGTCTTGGGAATGTCACATTTATTAATCCTCAACTGGTAATAACCAGACTTTAAGTCCAGCTTAGAATAGACAGTTGATCCCACTAGCTGATCGAACAAGTCATCAATTCGTGGAATCAGATATTTGTTCTTCTCCGTCAGCTTATTCAATTCTCGATAGTCGATGCGCAAATGCAGACTTCCGTCCTTTTTTTCACAAAGAAAACATGTGTGCTCCAAGGTGACATACTTGGGCGTATATATCTCTGCTTTAATAATTTTTGTAGTTGAATTTTTAGTTCCGCCATTTCTTTTGGCGCAACACAATACGGCGAGCGGGCCACAAGTTTTGCACCTGACACCAACTTAATAGAGAAGTCAATATCCCACTGGGGCGGTGTTGGGTCCGGCGTTCCTTCACTTGATCTGTGTCGCTCTTCTACTTATTTAAGAAATTAAGTAGCACCGTTTCCACCAGTCCAGGCTTTTGGAATAGTTGGTTATGCACTTGATCCTTCAATTGGTATCAGAGTAGGTCACGGGTTCAACACCAGGGGGCGCTATTAAATCCTGATTTTTCCCTTCTACCTGTGTGGGTCCGACGGGTCAGGCAACCGTGGACATGTGGTAACCCAACCTTTGAGCCATGTAATCATGGACATGTGGTAACCCCACCTCTGAGACGTATGGGCCATGTGGTAACCCCACCTCTGAGCCATGTGGGCCATGTGGTAACTCCACCTCTGAGCCGATGGGTTGTGCTGGACGCCGGAGGGGGGGGGGTGGATTGTTGGGTCCGGCATTCCTTCACTTGACCCGTGGCGCTCTTCTACTTATTTAAGAAATTAAGTAGTACCCTTTCCAACAGTCCGGGCTTTGGAATAGTTGGTTATGCGCTTGATCCTTCAGGCGGTAACCCCAGAAGATTCTTAGGGAACACATCAACATACTCTGATATAATCGGAACATAACTTACACTGGCTTTTGGCTCAACAGCCCTTATATGCGTGAAGAATAGCTCTGCTCCCTTCTGAATAACTTTGATGACTTGGAGAGCAAACATCAACAATTTGCTTGATCCTCGCATACCAGCAAATTTCGTCTCTATCTCGGTATTCTATCCAGTGTGATCTCTTTTGAGTTGCAATCGATAAAGGCACACTGCTTCGAGAGCCAGTCCATACCAAAGATTACATCAAATTCCAATATCGGCAGCATAGATGCTTCCAATCCAAAATCTTGACGTCTTATCTGTACCTCCATATAGCAAGCCCTGTCTGCACACATCACACTTCCGTTCGACAATAACACCTTCACACTACCTGCCGTCATACGAATAAGCACTCTGATCCGTGACACAAAGTCCACAGATAGAAATGAATGCGAAACACCCGTATCAAACAGTGCTCTCGCCGGACAATCCTGAATAAGGGCAAAGCCTAATACAAACACATCATGCACAAGCTACGCACAAGGTAGGAAGTATAAAAAGCAGTAAAACAATATCTTAACTCGTACCTGTGATGACGTCACTTTGCTTTATGGCCTCCTGTTGGCCAAGATTGTACACTCGGGGCTGTACCTGGGATGTAGAGGACTCCACCACTGTCTTTCCCTTCTCAGCATATGTGGCTCCTACCTTTTTCTCACCCTTTGGAGGACCACTCCGACACTCGCGGGCAAAGTGTCCTAGTTTGCAGCATGTATAATAGGTACGCGGGCCTTGCCCATAAGTTTCTCTAGAAACAACATTAAAGGGAGCCTATCCAGAAGACTTGGATCTCTTACCCTATTTCCTTTGGTAGTTCAATTTTCCCAGGTGTGTCACTTTAAACTCAGGCTTTGTCACAACCAAGTCCCATTTGCCCTGTACCCCCTTCATATCTTTCTCCAACGCACGAGTCGTATCCACCAATGCTTGAAACCCTTGGTTCACCAAACTCGAGAGCAGGAATCTTAGCTCATCCCGCAGCCCTTCGTAGAACTTATTGGTTTTACGCTCGTTGTCAGCAAAGATAGACCTCGCATAACATCCCAATCTCATAAACTGATGTAAGTAGGTATCAGCACTACTTTCTTCCTGAGTTAGACGCTGGAACTCATTTTATATGGCTATGCGTTGTGTCGATGGCAGGTGTTTTTCCAAGAACATTCACGAAAACTCCTCTATCGAGACTTCTGTTAGTTGTTTGCCCGCTAGGTGGTGCAACTCCATTTCATCCCACCAAAGTCCAGCCTCTCCTTCCAACAGGAAAGTGGCCAAGGTGACTTTCTGTTCCTCCTTAGTTCTTATTGTTATCAAAATCCTCTTGACACGCACAAGCCAATCCTCTGCCAGAATTGGGGATCCTGCTCCTGTGAACGTAGGAGGATTGAAGCTCATAAACTTCTTCAGTTGTCGTTCCGCTGCCCGTGGATCGACAACAGCCTCACCAGGTACT
Source organism: Platanthera guangdongensis (assembly GCA_039583875.1). NCBI lineage: Eukaryota > Viridiplantae > Streptophyta > Magnoliopsida > Asparagales > Orchidaceae > Platanthera > Platanthera guangdongensis. Next base: position 35,934,163 of record CM077164.1, on the reverse strand, counting down.
GGCTCACACCAACATGTACTGGAACTACTGCATGCTGTGTCTGCCCAGTAGGTTGTGCCTGTATCAATGCAAACAACGCATCAAAAACTAAGCGTACTGCATCCGCAGGCGGAGGAGGTGTAGGCACCTCAGCTGGTGTCATACTCTTATCAGAACGCTGGGGCTCAGACTGCCTCGCACCACTTAGAGTCACCTATACGTGTAAAATACATACTTTAGCAACTTTGCAAAAGCAACAACAACTTTGTAAGAACCCGTAGGTTCCTCAAACGGGTGTATTTGCATTCCTTAGTGAACATTCTCAAGTTCATTTATGTTATAACAGGTCGTACTTACACGTGTTCGCCACCCCACAAAAGAATGCGACCACGAATTTGAAGGAGAAAGACCAAGACAAGCTGATACCAAAATGTAACAGCTTCATCCGTCACATGAAATATAATAGAGGATCCGGCCGGGGCCCCACACCATATTCCACAAACAGGCGGTGAGATTACAAGTTAATATCACAGACTACTCACATACTAACTCAGTGCATTCTAACAGAAGCTTTAGGGTTACTTGAACTCAAACTCATTTGAATGTCCACAATATATAAACCACCATTTATATATAAACCACAGGAATGACAAATACAAATACACAAATGTTATGGACTTAAGGCCTTACAGTTACATTTCACCAGTGTGAATTACAAACATCAGCATGCAGGCCGACCACAAATGAAAAGAAGAAAAAGTTATTCATTCGGCCTTCAAGGGCCAGTATAACAGCAGCATGGGCTTTAGCCTGCTGTTTCCCAATCCCGCTCGGCTCTCTAGTACCTACACGAGGGCAGTCCAATGCAACAGTAGCAAACAAGGCAACAGTCAGCATTCAGCTAACTAACTTATAACGACCCTACACTTTCCCGGGGCAGTGGTATTCCTTCCCTGCAGTCATATCACTAACACAAGTAGATATATCACAGAACATGCACTCTCACACAGTTCAATATATCGCAAACGTCAGTCGCACGACCCGATGCTCCATGCACTCAGGGCACATTATCGGTGTACCAGAAAACCAGGGTCCCACCACCATTCAGAGGTCCCAAACACAATGGTAAACATTGAGCATTCATGCTCCACGGCCCATAGCTGGAGACTTTAGTCTTGATGGCGTACAACCCAAGACTCTCATTATGAGATCATAACGAACGCCAATAATTTAGGAACTCAAATTAGAAAACCATAACATGGATACAGTTCAGCCCTTGCCCGTTACTCAAATCGCCAGTTCAATGTCTAGACTGATGCGGGTCGGCTTCCCCTTGTCCGTTCGGCTCACTGGCCTTTAAAATCTCATAGCTCACAATAGCCACATTGTCCTCTAAGGACTGGCTTCACAATCAAAAAGGGAGTTAGTGTCAGCGTTTGTTACGATCGTTTGGCAGGGCCAGCAGAAACTCTCTTTCTGCGCTCAAACTCGACCCAAACTCTGCAGCATCCTGCAATGCCATAAACACTGGACTTGCACAACACAAATAGCTCATCAAGAGCTATCGTCGTTGGCGATATTCACTGTCACCCGGTGATAACAATAGTTCTTCAAAACCATGGTATTTCATGGGGTTTTTCCTGCAATGCAGCTCCAGTACTTCCTGCTACTTCCAGTTCACAGGTACAATCCCGCAGTCCACATAAATTACTCGTTTATACTCGGAGTCCTCTGGTTCGCAAAATAAAATATCACCAATCCATATCAACCTGTCCAGATGGGCTTCAAACATCATGCATATTTCGTACTACATATTTCCGGATCTATATGCAAGATTTACTGGGGATTATAGAAATCAACCAAAAGGAACTCCCTCGATTCTCCATCAGTTGGTGGGGGATTCCATGCATATGCCAAAATAAGGACTTCACTTGTCCAAGAAGTAAGATCGTTACCCTTATCGCTCTCTTCGGATCCATGGCAAAACTTTTCTACACTGATGGAAATGAGCACCTCACTTTTCCCATCGCGGATCTAGCCTCGGATCATGCTTCCGATGAGGGAATCTCCTTCAGCACCTTCACAAAGGTCAGCCCAACCCCTTAGCTCAAGCCGTGAGTTCTCTTCTCCAGAACTTGGATGAAATGAAGAGAGAGAGAGAGAGAGAAGGAACTAATGATTTCCTCATCCCAACCCCCTCTGCATATGTGGCCTAGGGTAAACCCCAGCCACACAATCAATCCATCAAACTAAAGCATTGTCCTGGAGTGGAGTTGAAAGTCAACCTGACCGCTTTGACCAGCCAGCCGGCACTGCTGTTACTTTCGAAATCCTTTCCACGTTCGAAAGAATGCAACACGTTTGTCGAAAGAATGCGCCGCTGTTACGTGAGAACCCCTTTCGCTCGACGTTCGCCAAAGGAAGACAAGAAGGATAACAACACCATAATCGTCGAAAGGATAACAAAACAACATTCGTCGAACGCCGTTTCGACGTTCGTCGAACGCCGATTGGACGTTCGTCGAATGCCGGTTGGACGTTCGTCGAACGCTGGTTGGACGTTCGTCGAACGCCGGTTCGACGTTCCTCGAACTCCGGTTCAACTTTTTAATCTGTTACTTACTACTCTTTTTTGGGGTGTTACAATTAGACACTTGGGTTTCATCTTCAAATCTTCAACATAAATCAATGACATTGAGAATGAGGGAGAAATTTGACAAATACTAGGGAACTATAGAGAAAGTTAATATTTTACTTGTTATCGTATCAGTTCTTGATCCACGAAATAAGTTTGAATACGATAGATATTGTTATGAATTCTTTTACTAATCTGAGCAAGTTGATGAGTTAATGGAAAAGGTAGTAGATGTTATGAGAGATTTATTCAACTATTACAAAAAAAGATTATGAACCTTCAACATTTATTTTATCTAAGAATGACAACATGGAAGTCGATACACCTCATATTTCTCTTAAGACTCCATTAAATGAGATAAAATAATTAAGAGCTATATTTGATAAGAAGAAGAAAGGCTAGAAAGCCCTTCAAAGTTCTTCAAACCAATCTGAGTTGGATAAATATTTGAAATATGATTGTGATTTGGATGAGCATTCTGATCAGTTTGACATATTAAATTGGTGTAAAGTGAACTCTGGTAAGTATAAGGTTCTTTCTTTGTTTGCTAGAATATTCTGGCAATACCGGTATCTACCGTTGCATCTGAGTCACCATTTAGTATTGGTGGATGTATTCTTGATTGATTTCGTAGTTCTCTTTCGCCAAAAATTGTGGAAGGGTTGGTATGCACTCAAGATTGGTTGAGGGCAACTCCATTACCAATGCAAATTGAAGAAGACTTGCATCAAATTGAAGAACTTGAGAGTGGTAATTTCTTGTAATATTTATCTATATATTTTTGTTGAGAAAAGGTCCATTACATTAACTTTTTTATCAGTTATTTGTAGCGAACAACAGGCTTATGAACAAGATTGTTGAACAAGATTGCAGGTCGATGGGTGTTGCACTGCAGCATAGGTGGTATATGTGTTGTATATTTGAATTTAGGCTGTGTTATTCTACTTGCATTGTATGAGTGATACATTTTCTATATTGGATGTTATGTTTTCATTTATCTTTAATTAATTTGTGAAACCATCATTTATATTAAAAAAAGTAACATCAGATTATGAAACATGAATATGGGTTCATTCAAAACTAATTTGTGAAATGTTGCATGATGATTCACATTTTAAAACCATCAGTTAGTTAAGATTCACAGTTTTTACGATTTACATATGTTGAAAACTTGAAATTACCAATTAGACATACATTTAGATATGTTGAAATGCCTAGATGTTCAAGAACCGAGAACCGAACCGGAACCGACCCGAATCGAACGGTTCAGATCTAGTTTCATAGTTTAGAACCGTGGGTAGGTTCCGGTTCCAAAAAATTGGAACCGAACCTATACGGGTAAGTTCTTTGTTCTTTATGAAACCAAACCGAACCAATACGAGTTGCACACCTATTCAACCCTTGTTCACGCCATGGCTTTTTATAGAATAATGAGGTTTCTAAATCAGGCTCTAATAGGGCAAGCTCGAAATTTTTTGGTGTTACCAAATATTTAATGAAGATAATGAATCTCATTAAAACCCCAAAATAATTGAAAAGTAAAACTCACATGAAACCAATTAGATTTCATGATTATGCCACATTTCGTGATAAGGGTGAGACCGAGTTCGATACTGAATTTACGAGATGATCTGTCCCACCTATCACATGCTTCAACCGTTCGCGTGACTGGATTTGCTCACACTCGTAAGAGTCCGAATATGTCAAATATACGCGTACATCTCTACCAGGACGTCTCGATGAATCGAGTCCACCTCACGAGAAATTTTCTACAGGAAGCACATGGAGTTATGAAAATTTTAGATGCACTGTAATTTCTCAATTAAAGTGATTTCCAAGCTATTTATTTGAGTCACAAGAAAGAAACCATGAGTTTCATTGTCTTTGTCACTCATTTCCCAAAAAAAAGGACATGGGAGAAATGCAGTGAAGCTAATAATATGCAAGTTGCTCTGATAATGGCACTCCTCTGATCAGAGCTATAGTTGAACATGTCCCATCTCAGTAACATATATATATGCCTCCTTCAGCAATATATGTCCAATCTATGCAGTCCACAAGTTATCAATTGTTAAGAGCACTCTGATTTTTTGGCACTTTTTTTTATTTTTATGCATGGATGAAAACTTATTTGATGTGACGAGGGGCGATTTGTGATATCGTAGTGGAGCGACTTGTAGGATATATATATATGCTATCGTTCATCAAAATTCTAAACGGGAAGTCATGTAGAGTTAGGGTTGCAATTTTCTGAAAAAGATGGGGCGCTGACTTAAAAAATAGATACATGTTGGAGTTAACGCTGGAGAGAAGTTAATTAGTCACTTAAAGGATGTCAACTATGAGTGACTTGAAAGAATTCTGCGAGGATTGACTCGAGATGTCGCCATGAAAGTTACGACATTTTCTCATCTCAGAGTGAATAAATGTTTAATGATATTTTATTATAAAATAATTTTCATTTAGGAGATTGAGAATAAATGAATATTTTAAATAAAAAAACATCAAAATTTTGATGACTAGTAACTAATTTGTTTGGTCACTAAATAAAAAATTTAGATTATTTTTTGTTACTAAATATTTTAGAATATTTACTTTAGTGACAAAACTTATATTTTGTCTCTAAAAATATATCTTTAGTGACCAACCGTTTATTTCGTCACTAAAGACGTATCTTTAGTGAGAAACTATATTTCGTCACTAAAGATAGGTCATTAGTAACGAGATATATTTCGTCACTATGTTTTCGTCACTACATGTCAGTTTTCTTGTAGTACGTATATGTCTCATTCAGCAATATATGTCCAATCTATGCAGTTGACAAGTTATCAATTGGATGTTTAGGATAGTAAAAACAATTATTGCTTGCAATATTTGTCCAATTGTGGCTCACTGGTTATCAAATGAACGAAGTAAAAACAATGATTTCTACTCTTGAATATTGCTTTCTACTCAATACTCATAGGAGCTGAATTCTCAATCAATGTCCATAGATAAAAGAGAATAAATTGAGTCATCGAAGCCCTATAAGATCCAACAAAAAATGCAGAAACTTCAATCGGCAAAAAGGAGAACAATGCTGTTAACTGTTGGAGAAAAGATGATGCGGTAGAAAATGGTGGGCTTCAAAAGTTCTTCTATCCGTGGCTTCAGCGGGAGGTGGACTGGGACTGATTAAAGAAGGAAGAAGGCTTCAACAGCTTCAGGGGAAGGAACGACGAAGGAGTTCTCAGTCGCGCGGCTTTAGCAGGAGGCAAGCCGGTTGAAGGAGGAAGAAAACGTAAGCGGCTTCAAGGTAGAGGAATGACGAAGGAGATGCAATGCACAACTTCAGTGAAGAGGGAGGAGTAGAGCTGTCACTTAAAACCGAAAATCGTAAGCCGAATCGGAACCGGACCGGAACCGCAAAGAACCGGACCGAACCGTTCGCAAAATAACTGGGTTACGGTTTGAATTTTAGAACCGAAAACAACAATTTTCCGGGTGCAGTTCCTTCATTTTATTATCCGGACCGAAACCGGAACCGGGACCGCAACATACAAGTCTCGAGCGGTTTCAAAATTTTTAGACCCGATCCGGACCGAACCGTCACAGAACCGAACCACAACCCGTCTATTATTATTATTTTAATCAAAATATATATATATTTCTCTAAAATAAAAATGTTTTGTATTTATTTAAGATTTAAAAAATTAAAATAAAAAAAAAGTCAAAAAAAACTTTCTCCTCACATCATTTCAGCTGTCATCAAGCCTATCGCCATAATGGCTCTACTGCCCGAGGCCCCGAGCATTGCTAAACCCGCCCCTAGCTTTTTTCCCTTTCTTCATTTCCGGCGGGATGGTTTTCTTTATGCCGCGAATCTCTCCTCTCTCGATTATCCGTCTCATCTCGCATCTCTCTTCAGCGCAGTCTCTGGCGGCGACTCCTCGGGATCCGGCGTTTCCGCCTCCCCTCTCCGGCGCAGCGCCGCCTCTGCGCCCACTCGGCGATCCACCGAGACCCGGCGCATCTCCTCGCCATCCAGATCCGGCGCATCCCGATCCAGCGATCTCCTCTCGCATCCAGATCCGGCGATCTCCTCTCCATCCAGATCCGGCGCATCCCGATCCAGCGATCTCCTCTCGCATCCAGATCCGGCGATCTCCTCTCCATCCAGATCCGGCGCATCCAGATCCGGCGCCTCTCCTCGCCATCCAGATCCGGCGCCTCCAGCGACAGTCCGCACGGCGATCTCCATCGGGATCCAGTGGAACTCTCCGACGCGGGATCCAGTCGAAATCTCCGGTGCGTGATCCTCAAGGCTGAATCGGGCGTCCACCCCGACACCACTACTCCACCGGGATCAAGTTTTCCTGCTCTCATTTGGCCCCATGCCCGGAGGTATAACTTCACTCATCCCCTCTATGCGTGATCCTCAATGGTTTTACTCTAACATTTACCCCATCTTGGGCTAGGTTTCATTCGCCAAAGAACTGAACTTCATTTTTCAGACGAAACATTTAACTATTATAACAAGTTAATATCGAGGAAACCTTTATGATACATTTCAATGGAAATGGCTATGCTGCTACATTTAGCAATATTACTTATTTAGTTGTACTTCTAACTTATAATTTGTTTTGAACTTTCAGATCTTTGTATTGTGGCTACTTCAGCATTTGAGGTACTTTGTTTATTTTTGATCATGTTGATCCTTTCACTTAAATTTTACTGTATTCCTTTTGATAACTGAAAAATTGCTGAAAGTGTCAAAATTGTGTGATGGGGTTGTAATTTAGCTGGCGTACTTTTTCTTCCCTACAAACTTTCTTTTAGTCACATGTAATGATTCTTTGCTTCTTGTGGCATGGTCAGAGAGTGACGTTTGTGGAAGATATCTAATTTATTTTTGTGTTGAAGTTTATTAAGAGCGGAAAGTTGAATTCAGATACAGTGATAGACCGTTCATACCTTTCATCCTTATGTTTCTTGTGCTTTCGTATTGATGTTTTATATAATTTTTAACCATGCTAGATTAAACACTTTCAGTCATCGGTGTTATTCATTAGTTTGCCTTTTACAATGTTTGAAATCACATGCAACTAATATAACACTTGAATTCTTTCATTGAGATAAAGTAAATGATTCTACAATGTACATAAACTCATTCAGCTCAATTGTCTAGGAGTTTTTGTCCAAACTCTCCCGAGCACAAATGCTGCACCAAATGGAATCTTAATCCCTTAAATTTGCTATGTCAAGTAATTGCAGTCAGATGGGCTTTTTGATAAATTAGTTTCTTATTTCTTGCATTAAAATAAAAAATTCCTAAATCATAAATTTGTAGTAAACCTAATCTGTTATGTATGCAGAAGTGCGGATGAGCATTCTTCTTCAGTTGTTCTACAAAGCAATTTGGTATTGGTGTTATTATAGTAAACACATCTTATTGCATCTTGATTCTTTTACGAAGCAATATATTTCAAGCTTACTTGGATTCAAATGGAGAATAGTGAGACCGCCTCTGCTGCAGCACCCAGTCAAGGTATCAATCTTGAGGAATAATCTATTACTTCATAAAACCTCAATTCTGGAATTTTAAATGTGCTTATTATAATTTCATCTCTAGGTTCAACACCATCCAACAATAAGAAAAGGAAAGGATCAGAAATATGGGAGAAAGATTTTAGTAAAGATTTAGTAAATGCAAAGGCAACTTGTCTTCATTGTCAGAAAGTTTTCGTTCACACATCAACTAATGTGACTTCTACGCTTAGAAAACATTTGAATTCCTCATGTCTGCATTACAAAAGAAAACAGATGGCACAAACTCAATTATCAGGTAGTCATGAGTCTTCAAATGAATTAAGAATTATCAAATTTAATCAAGCGCAAAGCCGAGATGATATCACTCGATGCATAGTAATGTGTGAACTTCCATTTTCTATTGTGGATCACCCGGCCTTTAGAGTCATGATTCAAAACCTCCAGCCAGATTTTAATCTAAATCACAAAACAGCAAAGATGAAGGATATCTTGCAATTATATAGGAAAGAAAAGAAAATCCTTCAAGATTTAATTCTTAAATCAAAAGGACGTATCAGTCTTACTACTGATACATGGACTAGTATTCAAACAATGTGTTATATGAGCATCACTGCACATTATATTGATGAAAACTGGAAACTCCAAAAAAAGATAATCAACTTTTTGCATCTTGATGAGCGTCATACTGGCATCATATTAAGTTTAGCAATTGAAAAGTGCTTAGCTGAATGAAAAATTGAAGATAGATTATGTGCTCTTGTACTAGATAATGTGTCAGCAAATAATATTGTTGCATCTACACTGAAAGGGCGCTATCGATTAACTCTTCCGCTTGCTGGAAAGTATTTTCATATTAGATGTTCTGCACACATCTTAAATTTAATCGTTAAGGAAGGCCTCAAGGAGCTAGATGACAATATAGTTCGAATTCGTGATGCGGTTAAATTTATTCTTTCATCTCCACAGCGTTTAAAAGTATTTACTGAATTGAAGTTGGGTGATCGAGAGCTACTTCTGGATTGTGTGACGAGGTGGAATTCCACGTATCATATGTTAAAAAGGGCTTTAGAACATAAAGATATTTTTTTTAGATTCAATTTAGTTGAGAGTTTCAAGCATCCACCTACAGAAAATGATTGGTCAATAGCTCAGGAATTATGCAACTTTCTTAAAGTTTTTGATGATTCAACTAATATTTTCTCGGCCACCAAAACTCCAACAGCTAATTTGTATTTTTTTCAAGTCTGCATGATTCAATTACATTTAAGAAAGAATTGGAATTCCTTACTTATCTCAAAAATGCAAGTGGTTATGTTTGAAAAATTTACCCAATATTGGGAGAATTATTCAATGGTGTTAGCCATTGCTGTTGTACTCGATCCGCGAAGAAAATTGGATTTTGTGGCGTTTTGCTACACTAAAGTGTATAATGATTCTAGTAAAACATATTTGAAAGATGTGTTCGATGAGCTTTCAAGTTTATTTGAATGGTATACGGAAAAGGTGAATTCTTCTAGACATCATAGTATTGCAAGTGATTTTCGCGATAAGTCGTCTTCAATGGTGGGTTCTAATGAAGATTTAAGTATGGATGATTTCTTAAAGTTTAAAGCAGAAACAAGAAAGGAAGAAGAGTCAAAAACCGAGCTGGAGATGTATTTACAAGAACCGGTATATAGTTAATTTATGTTCTTATTTTATTTTTAAAGAATTTTATGTTACTTTGTGTACTTAATGTATTTACATTCTTGTAGTTTTCTCCGGATGATGCAATATTTGATATTCTGAAGTGGTGGGAAGTTAATGAGAGCAAATATCCAATATTAGCTGCAATGGCAAGTGATATTTTGTCGATTCCTGTTTCAACTGTGGCTTCAGAGTCTGCATTTAGCACAGGCTCCAGAGTAATTCAAAAGAAACGTACATGTTTAAAGTCTTATACCATCCAAGCACTGATTTGCTTACAAGATTGGCTAAGGGAGGAATTTTCAAATCCATCAATGTCAAACGGTAAAATACATAATATGATTTAAGTTTACTTAGATTGTTATATTAAAATTTTATATTTACTTACTTTCTAATTTTGTGTTGTGAAGATATACGTTTTGATGCTTACAATATAGATGAAGGTTGCGATGACAAGCTTGATGAATCTACTTTAGAGGTAATTTATTACTATTGAAAAGATGTGAACACTCATAAATAATAATCTCTTTACTTTTAGGAAAGTTGTGCGTACTAATAATCTCCATATGTAGTAAATAAAAAGAGAAGACGTTGGACTTTTTGGGAAGAAACACCATGATTTTGTAACAAAAAACTGCATTCAAGGTGTTTGATAAAATTCATATTCAAAGAGCTTCAAACTTATCTTTTGGTAATCTATCATTTTGTAGTTAAATTATATAGTTAACTTGTAACCAGATTATCTTTACTTCTGCTTCTTACACGTTTCATTATTGGCTTAGATTCCAGATGATTTTTTTGCTGATACTTCTAGTTGGAGAATTGCATGGATATCTTGACGCAACTGCCTCTACCTCCATCCGTTAGGGATTTTTTGCCATATGGTATACAATCGCTGCTGATGTGACAGTTTTTCCTGTTCCAGGTGGGTCGTGGGCCTTGTATTAAACTAATTTGTTTCTAAAGAACACTCTTAACAGCAAAAACGTGTAACCACTAACCAATAAACACATAACATTAGCATGGACACTGCCAATATCACGATCTGGTGGATAGTTTAAAATGCTAAAATAAATAGAGGGAGGAGAGGGTAGAATAAGACATGTGCATCATTCACAGACAGTTTTCATTCAGAACAAAATGCATTGCTGCATTTATATAAATGATTTCTAATGTCTGCCTTGATGATTCTTCAATTCTAAGACAATATTCTTTGACGATCATCTTATTTTCCCTGTAATCATGACTTGTCTAATTTTAACATTGTTAAATAAGCCTAAAAAGTATTCTTGTTTTTTTTCGTTGTAGGTGATCAACTCTTTGGTCTCACATTTTGACTCTGTGGAGTGCTGTGGATTCGATCGTGATAGGTAACGAGGATAGCAGTAGAAAAATCTATAAATTGTGCTATATATAATAGTAATAATAATTATCGGGACCTTTCCTTAGAGTTTGCATAATTACAGAGTCGTCCCCTCTATGTTTTGAAAATAAAAAAAAATTGCCCAAATGGTAAACTTGAAAAATAAAATTATTATAAAGACTACAACAACATCCCTTAAGCCTTTATCCTATTATAGTGGGTTCGGCTATATGGATCCTTTGTGGCCATTGTGCCCTATCTTTAGTCATAATCTCACTAATGCCTAAGTATATCATGTCTTTTCTTATAGTTTCATTCCAAGTTTTATTGGTCTACCCCTCCCCCGTTTAACATGCTTAATGACTAAACTCTCACGGCGCCTAACAAGTGCCTCTAATGGTCTCCTTTGTAGGTGTCCGAACCATCTTAGTCGAGCTTCTCACATCATCTCTACAATTGGTGTCACCCCTGTTTTATCCCCGATACATTCATTTCTAATTTCATCCAATCTCATGTGTCCACACATCCACCTAAGCATTCTCATCTCCGCGACTCCCATTTTTTCTCATGTACACAATTCACTGGCCAACACTCACAACCGTAGAGCATCAATGGTCTAATTGTAGTACGGTAAAACTATTATAAAGACTAAACTTAAAAAATAAGAAAATATTTTAGCTAATTTTATCACTTTCCTTCCCAAATTCTAACAGCGGAGAATTCTACAGAGAAAATAAATTTTTAGGTGTGTGTGGGTGGGTTCTTGTAATTTCAATACATATATAGAGGGGATGTCCATGTAATTATGCAAACTCGGAGGGAATGTTGTGGTAATTAACCCTATATATCTATATATTTATAATGTACTTACACATATGCCTGCATATACATTTATGTGGCCTTGCAGTATGTACACGTTTGCTACTGGGAGTTTGGATTCAAAACTGATTGTTTGGGATACCTTGTGTCCTGCTCCAATATGCATTTGTGAGCATAGAGTAAACAATTCCTCCGCACATTCCATTTCCTACATGTTCTGTCTTCCCATTACATTCAAGCCCTTAATCGAACTAATAATTTTTTTGGATTATTTTCTATTCTCTGAACTCTATTTGATGAACACTGATTTATGAGAAATTAAAGAGACAAAAACTGCGGGGTTTGAAATAAGCAATCCATGCATATAAATAGAATCACCCTGGGTTTGAATCTGCATACAAAAATTTAGAGAACATGATGTTAAATTGTCATTTCATTTCCCCACACATTTGTTTTTGCTTGTTAATTTGAGTTTTCATGGCAGTGTGTGACGTGGTCCTCCTCGACCACAAATTATATTAGCCGCCTCTTTAAGGCTCCCTTTGGCACTTAATTTTTATCAGTGTTACTTATACTTTTATATAGGTTTACACATGTGTATCTTGATATTTGGAGAAAATTATGATCATATTGTTGTTTTGTGTACTGCTCAATGATTTTATAGCTTTGTAAGATTATTTTTGTAATGTTAAAACAATCATTTTAAAAAAGAGTTCACTATGAGATACTTGTTAGTTGTTTACCTACCTAGGAAACTGAGGTAGTTAAAGTGCTAAACTTGTTTGTGTTTCGTGCTAGTCAATCATGAAATTTTTGTCATGTTTTGAATGTCTTGTGGTCAAAAAGACAGCACACTTTTACAGTTTTATTCAAAAAGACAATACACTTTGCTGTTTTATTTAAAATCACTATGTGCGATTGATTGCTACAATATTAAAAAAAATTCTATTTATACTAATAATAATATCTACAATATAGAGATGAAGGCTAGCAATCCTAACTTATATAGATGTGTTTATTGTTAACAGCTTAACATAGAATATAAAAATCAGGGTTAGTAATCATGTGATATACATGTGTGTCAAATAATAATAATAATAACAATAATAATAATATTACTATAAAATTATCTTGGAAAAATAAATAAACATTAATAAACAAATATGACCAAACCGGAACCGCACCGGAACCGCAAAGAACCGAACCGAACCGCCAGTAATTAATTTGGTTTTGGTTCTTAGTGAACCAGAACCGGAACCGCAGGGTCTACGGTTCTAAAATTTTTTTTGGAACCGGAACCGAAACCGGAACCGGTAAAACCAAAAAAAGTTTTGGTTCTAATTTGAAGAACCGCTACCTTAACGGTTCGGTTCATGGTTTTAGTAGAACCGGAACCAAACCGGAACCGTGACAGCTCTAGGGAGGAGGTCTCGGTCGCGCGGCTTCAAAGAGGATGGCAGAATTGGGAATACGAAGGATTTGGGATATTTCGGAATTATTACGGGCACCGCAGTTTTGACCCGGCACACAACACTTTTTACCAATTTTTTGCGTCTTTTAAAAATATGTCTTGTACATGCATTTTTATGAAAAATGTTCAACACAAAAGTTGTAGATCTCGTGTTGAACACTTTTCCTAAAAATGCATGCACAAGACGTACTCTGGAAATACGCACAGGTTTCATGCTTTTTAGTAATACGACTTGTACATGCATTTTTAGGGAAAGTGTTCAAAACAAAAGTTATAGATCTCGACTAGATCTACAACTTACATTTTGAACATTTTTTTCTAAAAATGCATGTACAAGACGTATTTCTAAAAGACGTGAAAAATTATGAGAAAGTATGGTGCGGCTAGTCAAAAATTGCGGTGCCCTTAACAATCCCCTAAATTTAATATTAAAGAAGTATTTTTTTTTTCATTTGTCAACTAACCGCCTACCCGGTCCAAAATAAATCGAATTGTGTGTCTATAAGCCCTTAGGTTCACATTCAACGCCCTTGCAATCTCCCGGTCTCCTTTTTCCGTCCTGAGATAACGAAACCCTAAAAAATGGCCGCCCGTCGACTTGCTGGATCTGTTACTCGCCACTTCCGATCCTTGAATCAACCAATCTCCCGCTCATTGAGCTCCCAAGCTCTCGTTATGCGAACGGAAGTCATTCCTTCTCCCCAATACCCTCAGCAGAACTCCTTTAGTGCACTTCATTCCACCAATCCCCTCCGCTCTGGCGATCTCCGCAAACTCTCATCTCGTTCGACTGATTTCTCCTTAAGTGAGGACGAGGACAGGGAAGATGATGATGGCGATGAAGTTGAAGAAGGGGAGAGCTGTGACGAAGAAGATGGAAGCGTGTCGGGTCGTAAGCTTGCTTCACGTAGTGGTAAATCAAAAGAGGAGATGGTTAAAGAAGCTGCTGAGATTGGATACTCTGTTGTCGGGCCACTCACTTTATCGGAAAACCCTTTCAAGCTGTATGAGCCGGCATTCGCTATTGTTCAGGTAAACGTTGGCTTCTTATTCATATTTAGTGCTTCAGTTCTTATTAGTATCTCGATTCTGATATTTTTATTTTTGGGATTCAGATTGGCTCGCATCAGTTCAAAGTCTGTAATGGCGATTCTATTTTTACCGAAAGACTGAAGTACTGTGAGGTCAATGATAAGGTTGTGATGTTTCGGTTCATCTTTTTTTTGTTCTTCCTACATGTGCCCTATATGCTTTTATCATTGTTCTGGGAGATGTGATGTAAACTATATGTTTTCATGGCATGATTCAATGCTAGAAGTGTTAGTGTTGGTGTGTTAACTGGTACAGAATGGCCATGGAGAAGGGACGGTGCAAACTGTGGTGAAGGTCGTGATGGTGACGGTGGGATCGAGAAAGATTGTCTTCGCTACAGATCCTTGTTGTGCTGGGATTGGATTTCATTTCATTTATGAAGAAGATGGACCTGTTTTTGATGGTATGTGCTCTTGAAGCGGATCGTGGATTGAGTTGCTCGGGGCCAAGAAGAACGTTATGACATCATCATTGGGAGAATCAAGACCGGGGTTAGTGACCAAGAAGGTGAATTTAGTGGAGAATGAAACAAGGGGGTTGGTGGCGATGGGATGATGGAACAGGGCAGCGCCGAAGCTCGAAGATGGAAGCTCGTTGGTACTCTCTGTGAGTCAGAGGGAGCCGTTCTGGAGACTGGATGTGCCAAGGTGGATGAGGTTGCCCCGAGAGAACGGAGGGAAATGGAAACCGATGCTCTGTGAGAAGGTCGTTCTTGGTAGGGGCGTATGGGTTGAGAAAGGAGGATGTGGGAGATGAGGTTGTGATCTCATCAATATTTTTGAGATCGGTGATGAGAGCACTAAAGGTTGGGGTGTTAACAGGGGAAGAATGATCAAAGAGAGGGGCCAGGGCGAAGGAAGAAGAACAGGGAAAGGAAAAAATGAAACAAAAAGAATTTTTCATTAAAACTTGTCATCCCTTCATTACGGCATACTTGTTATATTTATAACCCTCACATTAACACTCTTCAGGATTCTAATCTTACAAGACACCTGGCTTTCATCAATACATTCATTAATACATTTACCAATTATCTATTAGACCCGTTAGGCCATTACAGTTAGCTTCTCAAACACAAGCAAAACAAACTGTAATGTGGAAATAGGAAAGAAATACATCGGGCCATTAATTCCCGGCCCCTCAATATGAGTGTATGTTACTTCCAAAATTAGTCTAACTCGGTAGATGGTGTGTTAGAATTCCGAGCCTAGGGACCTCGCACAGTGTTCTACATACATATTTATGTATATCAATGTCTTCCCATCAAGACTGACCAAAATCGACATGGGTTTGAGGTGGTTGACTGATTTAAGGGAGAGGATATGTGACCCACAATACATGTGGGTTGGGTGCAGGAGTTAACAGCACCCAACATTCTACCACTTGGTCTGTATATTTATTTTGCCAAATTTTCAAAATTCCTTAGCTTAAGAAAAGAAACAAAACACATGAATCATGCTGTAAGTCATTTAAGAACAAGTACTATCTTCAACGTATCACTATGAATTCTATTTCATTAATATAACCATCTCATAACTTAATGAATAAATCTTATGTTTATTGTTGGTTCAACAATGTTTGCTATTCTTAAAGTTCAAGGATGAAAAAACAACAAACAGTGCATTTATTTTCTGTGCAATCTCTCATGCGTACTCTCTTCTCCTCGTTACCGATCAGTTATCAACATCAGTATCATGCAATGCTTAAAATGCATGAATGTCAAGTTAGAGCCATAAAGCAGGTTAGTAGTAGTTGGGATAAGG
The DNA here is from genome assembly GCA_039583875.1 of Platanthera guangdongensis. Taxonomy (NCBI): domain Eukaryota; kingdom Viridiplantae; phylum Streptophyta; class Magnoliopsida; order Asparagales; family Orchidaceae; genus Platanthera; species Platanthera guangdongensis. The sequence goes on along the minus strand of CM077164.1, from coordinate 35,917,826 downwards.
CCAATGTGTTTGCGATGACGTTAATCAGCTCTCACTATGCGATAGTCTTAAGATTTTGTCTCTGCTAAATTGTGCACCATCTACTGTTGTTCTTTATGTTTTTCTTATTATTAATTTTAAGTTACTCATTATGTATTTCTTTTTATTAATTTTGCATATTTTCTTGGATATTTGCTGACATCTAGAAGCATGATTTTGTTAGTTCTTCAAAACTTTAGACATGAGAAAAAAATCGTGCGGGAAAAAATATCAGCACACAAAAAAGTTTTTTATTTGAGCAATTTCTTGATCCACAGACTTAATTTGTTTTGGAAACAATATAATTCTGTTTCAACTTTATTTATGTGCTAAATTGTGGGTATTGACAATTTCAATCTTGTATGCAGTTGGTTCTAAGCAAGGTTCTCATGCTGGGCTCAAGAACTGAGACAATCATTGGTAGGCCAATATTACCTGATGCAGCTGTGCATGCGGTTGTTGAAGAGCATGTAAGAATCATTTTGTTTCCTCTTATTTCCACTCATCATATATAAACATATCATAGGAGTTTAAAGAAGATTAATTCTTAATTTTCTAGATGGGTTACTAAAATAAGCAAATTTCAGATTATTTCTCGAACCAAATCTAAAGGGTATTAAATGACTAGTTCCATTAGGAAGATAGTCATCAAAGTTTAAGGAGATTCTAGAGCAAATTTTAAATCTATACATTTTAGAATAAAGTTATAGAATTCTTGCAAAGATGTGAGTAAGAAATGCAAAAGTTTTAGGTTTTGTTGATTTATCTATTAGGCTTGTAATAAGAATTAAGAAGAATATGAGTCATAAAATAATTATGGATAAACTTTAAGTGATCTAGATAGTTTGTCTAAGTTAGTTGTACTATATTCAGAGATAGCATAATTCAAGTATGAAAACATTGTGAAAGATGAACAATACAATTTTATAAAATCTATAAAATGAGAGTTTTGAAAGAACATAGTAGAAAAATGAGATACTAATGTTGAACAATTTTTTTGGTCGAGGACTGATGAGGCACGAGAAGACTGAACTTTAATAAATATTGAAATGATGCAACCTGAATTGCATCATTATTTTATTTTTTGCATTTTTGTTAATATGTTATAGTGCATGTGTTCACACAAGTTTTTCTTTTATTTTCCATGCATGTTATTAGCATATGTGTGTTTTGTACCGCTCTTGCACAACGATTGTGCGATTTATTGGTGGGTTTGTCAAATTAGAAGTAGAGTTACTTTGAGCAAGATAATTAATGTTATAAAATATTATTATTTCTGAAATTAATTTCAAATAATTTCAGAATTAATTTTCCTTTGGGGAATCTCAAAACTTCTTGGGCTCATATTTCATTCTCATTTAATATCTTAAAACTTCCTCAATCTTTTTAAACAACCAAATCAGTCAGCCCTTTCAGGCCCATCTCCTTTATTTTATGGCTATTTTGTAACTCTTGTCAATTAAGAACATTAAAAGCCCTAAATTCCATTTATAAACATATATTCCCATGAAAGAAGCGAGACGGGTCAAAAATTGAGCTGATTTTTCATCTCTGCTCGGTATTGCCCGCGACACCTTCGCCCTGATCGCCAGACGACTGAGTTCCACTCCTCGCCGCTGCCTCTAGAGGGCTTCTCCAACCCCGACACTCCCTCCTTCACTTGCCACCGAACTCGTCGTCGAGGTCAAGGTCGTCTTTCCTTAGGTCTCTTCGCCAACAACCGTTGGAAACTTGTTTATTGCCCAGCGACTGCACCCAGAAGTCTCTCCTCCTATTTCCCATCCTGGGGACATCTTCTGACTGCCAAAGATCAGCTCCGTACCTTTCTAGTCCACAGTCTTTCCTTCATAACCTTCCCTCTCTGTTCCAGAACCACTCTAGGAGGACGCTGCTCTAACCTCTTGGCTGAATTATTTGTTGTTTTTCTTTTTTCACTATTATCGCTCCCTCTCATTGTGAAGCGCTTGTGGATGACTTATTTATATTGTAGAATACACACAAATGTTAGTCGCTTTATGCGGATTTACAAATCATTGATTACATTATCACGTCTTTGCTTCAGACGTCTTACTTACGCCACATAATTTTAAAAGGTCCACAAAAATTATCAATTAAAATCGAATGCCACATCAGTTTGGTTTTCGAGCAGGGTTTGATTCACTTATATTGTGAATCGATGATACTAATCTTATTCTGTTTAGATAAGTTTTAGGAATAATACTATTTTTTAAAATGTGTTTAAAAAATTGTGTTGGATCCCAAGTAAGATTTGGGCTAGATTCACTAAGTTAGGATCATATGACCCACAATGTATAGTCAGGGTCATAGTTGTGTCCTATAGTCTAGGCCAAGTCCTTAGAGTCAACATCACATGGACCAGCTATCAACAAGACTGCCAGAGACTCAAGACTTAGAAGATTTCAAGACTCTGTAAAGTGAGTTCGACGTTCGTCGAACTCATGTCGACGATTGTCGTGCTCAGTTCGACGATCTCAGAGTTAATTCTCTGAGTTGAGCTCGACGAACTACATTCTCTGATCGACAAAAACTTGGATTACAACAACACTTCAAGTTCAGGAAAGATCAAGATATCCCAAGTCCTTAGAATCAGACTTTGGTCGACGAACTTTATTCTTTGGTCGACGAATCTTTGGACTACTACAACATTCTGTCAAGACTATGTTCTCTAGTCTCAGGTCGACGAACTTAGTTCTCTGCCCGACGAATTCTGGATTATCTACTTCAACAACTTAGAACCAGAAGACTTGTGTCGACACTCAGAGTATATGTCGACACCAACTGAGTCGACACTAGAAGCACTTGTGTCGACACACAGATCACCAGTAGACACTTTGGAAAGGTTGTGTCAACACCACACAGAAGACTTGTGTCGACACACAGATCATCAGTCGACACTTTGGAAAGGTTGTGTCGACACCACACAGAAGACTTGTGTCGACACACAGGATATCAGTCGACACCACCTGTGTCGACACCAGGAGTAATTGTGTCGACACACAGAATATTTGACAACTCCAGAAACTCAGCTCGACGAAATCAAATCTTAGGTCGACGAATTCTGAAGACTTTAACTTTCATTTCAGATACAACTGTGAATATTCTAAGTCCAGAATAGTTGTTGAACTCCAGTCGACGAACACAGTTATCAGCTCGACGAATTCTCTCATCAGTTCGACGATTTCAGACTTAGCATTTATTCCTTCTGTCCTTAGTCTATGACAATAATTTCTGAATGATTAATGATAAAATATTCTCTGAATATTACCGTTGGACGGTACATTAATCACGACTTTCATCAGAATTATTGTTTTTCATTTTTCCAAGGGACAGTTGGGGATAGAAATCAATGCAGTTTATTTTCAAGGACCGCCAGCATTGATTGCCGTAGAAGGATTCAAATTTCGAAAGAAAATTCTCTCAGGAAATATAAAACGAGATTTTTCTCTCTTTCCTGATAGTAAGAAAAGAAAGCAAGTAAGAACAATCAGAGTACCGGAGCAATTGCAGCGACACAGCATACACAGACACAGAGATTTTCAGTCAGTCTGTCTTCAACAGCTTCTCTGCTTCTTTCACACAAGCTCTGATACAAAAAGAAGATCTGCTCTCAAAAGAAGAACAATCATACAAAATCAAGAGTCTTCTTACTTCAACACTGCAGGACTTCCAAGGACAACTATCAAATCTGTCAAGAAGATCCTGCAGATAAAGGCTAAAAGCTTGAAGGCCTATCACCCTACAGCAAGACTTCCATATTTCCCTGAATCATTCAATATCTCAGGGGGAGTCATTTGCTACCATCAATAATCCACAAGTCTTCTCTCTGATTGTTGACAAAGATGACATAATCAACTCTCTCACCCCCACTGTGTAAAGGGTTGTCATCTCCCTTCAAAAGTGATTCCTGTTTACAAGTCACCTGATCAAAAGACTTGGAGATTTGGTTTTTGAGCACCTGATCAAAAGCTCATTGGTGTCAGACACCTGATCAAAAACCTGAGTGGATTCCTACCAGGGTGGTAGAAGAGTGGATGTACCCAGGTTGAAGAACCACTATAAATTTCTTGTGTCGTCTGGTTGCCCTCTTTCTTTTGTTTTTATGACATAAAAGACAAGGTCATGTAAACCTGAAAAACATTGCTAGGTTATCAAAAGACAACTTTGTTAGAGGTTTACCTTCTGGTCCCTACAAGAAGGAAGACATTTGCAGGGCTTGTCAATTAGGCAAACAAACTAAATTTAGTTTCAAATCCATTAATAAAAGTGATTCACCTAGGATTTTGTATTTGTTACACATGGATCTATTTTGACCCATTGCTGTACAAAGCCTAGGAGGGAAATCCTACACTTTGGTTATTGTAGATGACTTCTCCAGATTCACTTGGGTATCCTTTCTGAGATCTAAGTCAGATACCTTCAAGATTCTTACAGATTTTCTCAGGAACATGCAGATTGAGTTCTCTACTCATGTTGCATTGATCAGAAGTGATCATGACACATAGTTTGAGTCTCTTCTTATGCATGAGTTCTGCGAGAAAGAAGTTATCAAACATTAATTCTCAGCTCCTAGAACTCCTCAACAAAATGTGGTAGCTGAAAAGAAAAATAGGACACTCATTGAAGCTGCAGGTACATTACTTGCAGATGCTTACATGCTACTATCCTTTTGGGCAGAGACTGTGAACACTGCAAACTATGTCTTGAACAGAAGCAAGCTCCAAGAGCTTGGTATGAGACTCTAGCCAGCTTTCTGTTAGAGCATAAATTCATTAGAGACATTGTAGATAGAACACTTTTCACTAAACATCAAAAGGATCAAATACTGTTAGTACAAATATATGTGGATGATATAATATTTGAGTCTACTGATTCAAAATTGTGCAAGAGATTCTCTGATCTCATGAATTCTAAATTTGAAATAAGTAGCATGAGTGAGCTTTCCTACTTCCTTGGTCTCCAAGTGAAACAGCTCCCTGATGACATCTTCATCTCCCAAGCTAAGTATGCTAAAGAGCTTATCAAAAAGTTTGGGATGGTTGATGCCTCGGCAAAGAAGACACGGACGTGCCAGACTGCCCGTGAGGCTTAGACCGCGCGAACGTATGTTTTGGTGGCGACTCGCGCGTGATATCATTCCCACCAAATGTTGGCTGATGCGCCGGGGGCTCACGGACGTGCCGGACTGCCCGTGGGGCTGCTCTACACCAGAAAACCGTGAACACCTTATGCATGATTGCGTCAATTTCATGGCGATTGCGCGGGAGCTACACCGTTGGGGTTTTTCCTTGCCCATTATTCAATCGTGGTCCGAATTTACGGGAAGTATATTGACTGCTTGCAAGCTGGATTTGGGACCTTTCCGTATATTTGCCTATGTCGTGTATCAAAATTGGAGAGCTAGAAATGTGAAGCTTCATGGGCAGGAATTTGGTACGCCTCTTGTCCGGGCGGCCTCTATTATGGGGAACATTGATTGCTCATCAACTTCACCATCCGGGCGCTACTGGGGTACTAACCGGCTGCATAGGCCGTAATCTATTTTTTGGTGCCCCCCGCCGCCAGAATGGATCAAGATCAATGTGGACGGTGCGTTATTCACTAACAATGGGGCTGGGATCGGTCTGGCGGCGCGAGATCGGCATGGCACGCTGGTATTGGCTGCTGGATCCGGTATCATGCACTGGGACCCGGGTCAAGTTGAATTGGAGGCGCTTCTCTCGCTGCGGCGGTTTCTCACCCCCGCAATGTTGGAGGCGAAAGACATTATTATTGAAGGAGACTGCAAAAATGTCATCGATTTCTGCCGCCGCACATTACAAGGTCGACATGGAGCACCCCAACGATCATGGAACATGAGTTGGCTTTTTTGGCGGAGCTCAACAACGTGATTGTGAGACACATCCCACGGGAAGCTAATCGTCTTGCTGATTATTGCATGAAATACGACATGTATAATACTTTTGTTTGGATCGATCGTGTGTTGGCCCCTCCGGAGTTCTTGGAAATCCTCCAAGCGGACTTGGATGGGATGCCAAATGTGTAATTTTGGTTACTTTTCTTTCCCGCTCTTATAATGCTAATGCAATATTCAAGCAAAGAAGAAACCTATGACTACAAATGATGTAATTGATTCAGATGCACATGAGAAACCTGTGGATCAGAAACTATATAGGGCCATTGTTGGATCCCTGTTATACCTTACAGCAAGCAGACCTGATATTATGTTTGCCACATGCCTTTGTGCTAGGTTCCAGATGAACCCAAAAGAATCTCACCTTATTTTCCTAAAAAGAATTTTGAGATATATAAATGGTTGTTCTAGTCTAGGCCTATGGTATCACACATAATCAGAAATTTAAGTTAATTGGATACTCAGATGCTGATTTTGCTGGATGCAGGGTGGATAAAAAAAGTACTCCAGGAACTTGCCAGTTCCTGTGTATGAGATTGGTATTCTGGTTTTGTAAAAAACAGTCATTTGTATCTACCTCAACTGCTGAGGCAGAATACATTGCAGCAGGTAGCTGTTGTTCCCAGATGCTGTGTATACAAAATCAATTACTAGAATATGGTATCAATTTAAATAATTCAACTCTACTTTGTGATAACACAAGTGCTATAGTCATAGCACAGAATCCAGTCCATCACAGTAGGACAAAACATATAGACATTAGACATCATTTCATAAGAGAGTGTGTAGACAAAAACAAATTAAGCTTGTCTATATCTACACTGATTTACAAAAGGCTGATATATTCACCAAACCTCTGGATGAGAGAAATCATCTCTTCTTTATAAATCAGTTGGAAATGATCAATGGAGAAGACTTAGTTTAGTTTAAGTCTGCACTCGACGAATTTGCCAACGTCGAACGCAGGACGACGAACTCTCTGTGAGTGAAGTTGTTTTCGTCGAACGGAGATCGACGAATTCACTTCAGAAAACTTTCGTCGAACGGATCTCGACGAAATGTCTTCAAATCTTCAGACAGAGCTCGACGAATTATTTGATTATTAATTATTTCGTCGATCTCAGGTCGAAGAATTTCTTAATTTTCGTGGAACGGAGCTTGTCGATTCATATTCTGGAAAACCTTATATCTTGGTTTTTCTTCGACCTCCATCCCGCGCTTTTTGTTCTCTTGCACTTGATCGCCGTTTGTCTCTCTTGCAGGTGATTCCAATGGCTATTCCAGCAGGTGCCCTAACCGGAATGAAGTTTGACACGAGCTTTGACGTCGACTTCGAATCCTTTCAACATTTAGATCCAATATTTCTGCATATACTGGAACTTCTGGAGGAAGAGAAACTGAAAAATCTGATGTCAACAAGGATAAAACTGTCTGCAAATGAAATCAGAGAGTGAGTTTATACATCTACATCAAAGGAGAACACTATGCTCGGAGCAATTGCGGGTAACTTTGTATCTTTATCTCCCGCTGTACTTACTGAGATTTTTGAATTTATTAATGGTGAAAAACAGTTAGAAATTGATTCTGAAGAATATGATGAGATGTTAAGTTTGATGGGTTATACTGGAGATAATCCCCATAAGTTGTTAAAGAAACATCTGTCTGCCGAATTTAAGTTCTTGGCAGATATTGTAGGAAAGGTTTTGTTGGGCAAGCATACTGCCCATGACTACATTATCAGACACCAGTTTCTGGTTATGTGTGCAGTGATTAATAAGAAGGAAGTGGATTGAGCTCAAATCATATTTGATTTGATAAAGAAAAAGAACAACAAGAAAGAAGTTTGCTTTGGAAGGATCATAGGGATCTTCCTGAAGGAGAAAGCTGCTGAATCCCTGGTCTCACAGACCATATTCATTAATGCCAGCAAGAGGCTCACATGCACCTTGTTTGGCAGGTGGGAGAGGACCATAACTAAGACATCCAAAGCTTCAACCTCTTCCACCCCAGCTTCTGAAAGCACCATGGCTGTAAGAGCCACTCCCCACCCCATTGAAGAGATCATCCCCACACCTCCATCTCTTCCAGCAACATAACTCCAACACCAACTCCAACAAGTTCATGTCCCTACTACAGTTACATCTTCTGTCACCTCTCCACCCCTAGATCTTACCAACATCCCCTCATCTCCTACAGATTTACCAGATCCAACACCACCATCATCTCCTCTTCCACCTCACCTATCCTTCATTCCAACTTTTGATCTTCTGACTTCCCCCCTCAATTCTCCTCCTCTACATCCATCCACTCAGGATGTCCCCATGACAGATGTCTCTCCCCCACCATCTCCAACATCTACCATCCCTCAAAATGTCTCCACCCAACATTCTACTGAACCATCTGCTACACCATCTCTGGATCCCACCACCATTACCTCTGTACGTACTCTCATCACTCCTCTACTCAAATATCTTATAACAGAGGCTCTTACACCTCTTGCTACTTCTATCTCCACCATTTCTGCTCAACTCTCTGCCTTCACTGCTGCCCCCTCTTCATTCAGGGGCCTGGCTCCAGTATTTACTGAACAACAACAAGAAAGAAGTTTGCTTTGGAAGGATCCTAGGGATCTTCCTGAAGGAGAAGGCTGCTGAATCCTTGGTCTCACAGATCATATTCATTAATGCCAGCAAGAGACTCGCATGCACCTTGTTTGGCAGGTGGGAGAGGACCATAACTAAGACATCCAAAGCTTCAACCTCTTCCACCCCAGCTTCTGAAAGCACCATGGCTGTAAGAGCCACTCCCCACCCCATTGAAGAGATCATCCACACACCTCCATCTCTTCCAGCAACACAACTCCAACACCAACTCCAACACCAACTCCAACAAGTTCATGTCCCTACTACAGTTACATCTTCTGTCACCTCTCCACCCCTAGATCTTACCAACATCCCCTCTTCTCCTACAGATTTACCAGATCCAACACCACCATCATCTCCTCTTCCACCTCACCTATCCTTCATTCCAACTTTTGATCTTCTGACTTCCCCCCTCAATTCTCCTCCTCCACATTCATCCACTCAGGATGTCCCCATGACAGATGTCCCTCCCCCACCATCTCCAACATCTACCATCCCTCAAAATGTCTCCACCCAACATTCTACTGAACCATCTACTACACCATCTCTGGATCCCACCACCATTACCTCTGTACTTACTCTCATCACTCCTCTACTCAAATCTCTTATAGCAGAGGCCCTTACACCTCTTGCTACTTCTATCTCCACCATTTTTGCTCAACTCTCTGTCTTCACTGCTGCCCCCTCTTCATTCAGGGGCCTGACTCCAGTATTTACTGAAACCAGGCAGGGGGAGATGCTTAATGAAGAAGCTGAAACAGCTCCAGCAGTAGCTCCAGTCTCAATTTCTCCAGCTCCAACAACAACAGATACAGAGGCAGTAATAGCAGATACAGAATTTATAACAGATGATACAGATTTAATTGATTTGATTCATTTCATTGAGACTGACATGGACCTTGATGAGTCAGTCCCTGAAGAGACAGTTTCTGAAGACATTCTTTCTGTTTCTGAATTCATAATTAATCTCACAGTAAACTTAGTTGATTTATTGAAAAGTTTTGGTACTGCCTTTCTGAATTATATTCCAGCAGTACCTACTAAGCCATCCTTGGCTATTGTACCGTATACTTCTCCAATCTCTCCAAAAGTTGCTAAACAACTTAGAGATAGTTTTGTTATTTCAAAGCCACCAGTCATGCCATCTTCAGAAGAAGTTATTTCTGTTCCAACATTTGTAATGGATGACTCACCCATACCAAATCTGGATGATTTGATTTTGGCTGATATAGAATAAGAAAGTATGGCAGCTGCTGAAAGCACTGTCAGAACCAGTTCTCCAGTCTCTCCTATGACTTCTTCTCCTGGTCCTGTTGAAGTTCCTGCTCAAGCTCCATCTCTACCTCAAGCTCCTGAAAAGCCAATCATTTCTGCTGAGGCTCTAAAAGCACTCAATGACCTATATGATAACCCTCAGGGATCAGATAATGATAATGATGAGGATGAGGATGAGGAAGATGATTCAGATGATGAACCTAAAAGGAAGCAAGTATCCAAGAAAAGAAAAGCCCCTCCTTCTCTTGCTCCAAATCCAAATCCAAACAATGACACTCCCTATTATATTCTCCAAAATATAACTCCATAGAAAGGGATGTCATCTTTGATGTGGTTATCCAAAAATCAGCAGAAGGAGAGGAAGAAAAGCAGAAGGTACTCTCCTCCTCCAACTTAAAGATTCAGAAAAGATCCACCTCCTCCACCTCCTCCAGCTGCTGGTGCTTCAAGCACATCTTCTCAAAGATCTGCCCCACTTCAAACATATCAAAGACACCAAGGGAGATCACATGGAAGCAGCCAGCACAGGCAATACTCTTCAGGAAAGCAACATCAGCAGCAGCAACAACATCAACAGCAGCAGCAACATCAACAACAACAGCAACAATCCACTGAACATCAACCAGCTGAAGGCTCTAAGAGACCATCTTCTCCTCCTGTTCCTTTTGAAGATCCTGAAACAGCTACTACTGCTAGAATGACCAGGTTCCAGGAAATTGTAGGCATTTCTATGATTAACAAAGCCAAACTGAAGGAAAGGATCCTTCTGATATTCAACAATGTCAAAGTACAGGAAAGAGGAACTTAAAAGATTTGATAAAGCAAACTAGTTTTTCAATGTTGATGACTACATGAAGTTGCACCCAGAAGCAGTTGTCCCCAGGGCTACATCTTTGAAGATTATAGGGGCTGCTGACATGATCATGACAAAAGTGCAAGCTTCAGATCCCAAAAGAGAGATTGTGTTTACAAAGCCTGGAGAGAAGAGCAAGCAAGAAATGTCAAAGGAAAAGAAACAGAAGAAGTAAATTTTGAACTCTTTTGTTTTCTACAATTATCTATAATTGCTCTATATTCTGAACAAAGCTTATGTATATATATATCTGCTGCATGTGTTATTGATCTCTGTCAGATATATGCTTTTTCTGCTTTGTTTATTTTTTTAATTTTGATTTGAGTCTGTAATTAGTGACCTCACCCAAATAAAGGGAGATTGTTGTTCCCTTGTAAGATTTTGGCTAAGTTCACTAAGTTAGGATCATATGACTCACAATGTATAGCCAGAGTCATAGTTGTGTCCTATAGTCTAGGCCAAGTCCTTAGAGTCAACATCACATGAACCAGCTATCAACAAGACTGCCAGAGACTCAAGACTTAGAAGATTTCAAGACTCTGTAAAGTGAGTTCGACGTTCGTCGAACTCAGATCGACGATTGTCGTGCTCAATTCGACGATCTCAGAGTTAATTCTCTGAGCTGAGCTCGACGAACTACATTCTCTGATCGACGAAAACTTGGATTACAACAACACTTCAAGTTCAGGAAAGATCAAGATATCCCAAGTCCTTAGAATCAGACTTTGGTCGACGAACTTTATTCTTTGGTCGACGAATCTTTGGACTACTACATCATTCTGTCAAGACTATGTTCTCTAGTCTCAGGTCGACGAACTTAGTTCTCTGCCCGACGAATTCTGGATTATCTACTTCAACAACTTAAACCAGAAGACTTGTGTCGACACTCAGAGTATATGTCGACACCAACTGAGTCGACACTAGAAGCACTTGTGTCGACACACAGATCATCAGTCGACACTTTGGAAAGGTTGTTTCGACACCACACAGAAGACTTGTTTCGACACACAGGATATCAGTCGACACCACCTGTGTCGACAGCAGGAGTAATTGTGTCGACACACAGAATATTTGACAACTCCAGAAACTCAGCTCGACGAAATCAAATCTTAGGTCGACGAATTCTGGAGACTTTAACTTTCATTTCAGATACAACTGTGAATATTCTAAGTGCAGAATATTTGCTGAACTCCAGTCGACGAACACAGTTATCAGCTCGCCGAATTCTGTCATCAGTTCGACGATTCCAGACTTAGCATTTATTCCTTCTGTCCTTAGTCTATGACAATAATTTTTGAATGATTAATGATAAAATATTCTCTGAATATTACCGTTGGACGGTACATTAATCACGACTTTCATCAGAATTAGTGTTTTTCATTTTTCCAAGGGACAGTTGGGGAAATAAATCAATGCATTTTATTTTCAAGGACCGCCAGCATTGATTGCCGTAGAACGATTCAAATTTCGAAAGAAAATTCTCTCAGGAAATTTAAAAAGTGATTTTTCTCTCTTTCCTGATAGTAAGAAAAGAAAGCAAGTAAGAACAATCAGAGTACCAGAGCAATTGCAGAGACACAGCATACACAGACACAGAGATTTTCAGTCAGTCTGTCTTCAACAGCTTCTCTGCTTCTTTCACACAAGCTCTGATACAAAAAGAAGATCTGCTCTCAGAAGAAGATGAACAATCATACAAAATCAAGAGTTTTCTTACTTCAACACTCCAGGACTTGCAAGGACAACAACTATCAAATCTGTCAAGAAGATCCTGCAGATAAAGGCTAAAAGCTTGAAGGTCTATCACCCTGCAGCAAGGCTTCCATATTTCCCTGAACCATTCAATATCTCAGGGGGAGTCATTTGCTACCATCAATAATCCACAAGTCTTCTCTCTGATTGTTGACAGAGAAGACATAATCAACTCTCTCACCCGCATTGTGTAAAGGGTTGTCATCTCCCTTCAAAAGTGATTCATGGTTACAAGTCACCTGATCAAAAGACTTGGAGATTTGGTTTTTGAGCACCCGATCAAAAGCTCATTGGTGTCAAACACCTGATTAAAAACCTGAGTGGATTCCTACCAGGGTGGTAGAAGAGTGGATGTACCCAGGTTGGGGAACCACTATAAATTTCTTGTGTCGTCTGGTTGCCCTCTTTCTTTTGTTTTCTTGTTGTGGCTGTGGTAGTTAGTTTCTGTGTTTTTATATTTTGATTTATTTACTACTGCACTTAGACTAATCTGCATTATCCAGCGGAGAATTTTATAAAACTCTAAATATTTTATTCACCCCACTCTAGAGTATTTCTGATCTAACTGCTCACTTTCAAATTGTTTTCAATTTTTTTCTTTAAAGAATTTTTTAGTGTTTCTTTGAAGCCTCTATATGTTTAAAAAAATATTTTTCTATATTAATGAAAAAAGATATTCTGAAAAAAATTCGCTATATTTTTAAGAAGGGTGAATCAAATATAATGTATGGAAACTAGATTAAGAGACTTGACTAAACGAATGAGTGATTTGTTGAAGATGATAGAGACACTCATCGTCAACTTTGGTGATGTTAACGAAGTCGTGAGTAGGTTTAGGACCTTCGTCAATAATTTAGAAGCCGCTCATCACCTACGTATAAATCAAACACCTCACCAAATCCCTAGGCACAAGGACCACATCCTTAGACCTACAGAACCTACGTACCCTAATTTTAGACTGCACAACTAACCCCGTTTGGTTGAAAATAAGTTAGATGTAGGTGATTTTGAGGGTCACGTAGAGCTCGAGAAATGTTTGGATTAGTGTGAGTCTATGCTGTTAAAGGCGCACCTAAGGCTCCAGACTCAGAGGTTTGCGCATTTGTGCGCTTTTTTGCTCCTTTGGATATTAAAGACGCGTCTGAGTGTGATTTTTGTTGTAAACTTTTTTTTTCAAAATAATGAAAAAAATAATGTAATAATTTTGTAATTTTTATATGATTTAGTATTTTCGATACATAATCGATCGTTGAGACTTGGATATGATTCAAACGACCATATTGATATTATTTTTTTAAATGATATAAATGATAGTAATGAATGATTAATGAGTAGAGTAAATGAAGATTATGTTCAAGAAGATGAATTGATGTTTAATGTCGATTATTTAAAATGAATGTGGTTGCGCCTTACCTTCTTCGGGCGCGCGTCTGCGTCTTAAGCCTTGCGCCTAGGCTCCAAGACCCCTTTGCGTCTTGGTGCGCCTTGCACCTTTAATAACTAAGGGCAGAACATCAGTCGGTGGCCGAATGGCGAACTAAAGCTTTACGTTGCATAATCTTAACATGCGACTTCTTCTTACGTTTAACAAGAATCCACGGGCCATAGCCTTGATTACTGATGTAAGCCGAAAAGACCGGATGAAATTTTAAATATAAAATTTGAAAACAAATTAAAATTATGCGGCACCTTTCAAATGTTCGCGAGATTTATCTTGTGATAATCAATCTAGGCTTCTCGTACGCTTATAAGTCTAAACATCTGCGCGCAATCTGCGATGTGAGATAGGACACCACAAGCTTGCACGATGAGAATTGAAGGTGGAGAACAGAAAAGGTTTAAATTATCGACAAACAGGTAAAACAATAACTTTGACAAGCTCTGAAAATTAAATATCAATTTAAAGATTAAGCATAAACTTATATTAACATTGAGGAACGGGTAAACTGGCAGCACATGATAGCTAAAAGAACAGGAAATCGGTAGGGGCTTCGTCGAAACTGGTGGGGAAAGGAGAGTGGCAGGTCGCTGGAACCCAAGGATGCAGTGGCCGGTAGGAGCGTGCTCTAGCGAGGCGTCTAAAACAGGTAGCAACGGGGGCATGCGGAATGGAGATTGGGTATGCTCCGGCGTCTGTGACGCCAAATGGCAGCAAGACTGCCTCAGGGAGGCTCGCCGGCGAACTCCCAGGTCGCAGGTATGGAAGGCGGAGGATGCAAGTGGGAGTTACGGGCGGAGAACAGGCTTTTGCTGGCAATACCGAGAAACAGAGGAATTATTTCCCCGTTTCTCGGTTCTGTCCAGTCTGATCAAGAGAGGGTCGGCTACCTACTTTTATAAAAGATATTAATGTTAAAAAGGAAAGGGAGGATTTCCAAAGGGGGGCCCGGTTATTTTCATACAAAGATATATGAGATATTGTTTTAATAATGAGATGAGAATAAGGGAAGCTTCCAAAAAGAGGGGGCGACTGTTAATGGCAAAAAGGAGTAATTTCTTTTGGAGGCAATGCGGTTTAGAACTTTAGGAATTCTCTCTCATGGTAATATTCTGAAATTAAAGTACGTATTTTAATTTATAAAATATTTAATTTCAGAATATTAATATAAATACTTATTTTTGATATATTTTCATAAGCTTGTCCTAATTATAACTTCACCTAATTTGACGGACTGATTTATTAAGGGTCTTAGTGGTCGGTCACACCAATAAGCCAAACAAACATGCACGAAACAAGATATATGCGCTCACAAAATAAAATGCGGGAAATAACATGTGATGCGACCCAGGCAGTGCTGTAGATGTCGGCCGATTTGGGCAGAAAACGCAATGACATTGATATTTTAAGTAAAAATATCATTTTTGAAAATATCCCCGATATATCAGTCTTTAGGCCCCGATATATCGGTCTTCTGGCCCCGATATATCGTTCTTACCCAATATATCGAGCAATATCTCGACGACGATACATGAGGAGTACTAAAAATATATATATTTCATTTCTTTTAGGCGTCCAAGCGGTAATATTTTGTTTTGTGCTACATTTCGTGCATCTCTTTGAGCTAAGATTGGCCTTATTTCTTGTTTTCACTTTCATTCGATGCTCTTTATGTCGTTTACTGCCGTCAACGCTTCTTTTATGTAATTTATAAACATACATTATGTGTATATATATGTTTATTATATAATTTATAAACATACATTATGTGTATATATGTTTATTATGTAATTTATAAAAATATATCATGTATGTAACTGCACATATTTACAAAAATGTTTATATATATGAATATTTTTTTAAATGTTAAAACCCGACATTGTAAAATATCCCCGATATATCCTCCACAATCCGACATACGACATTTTAAACCCAAACCGACATGAACCCGACATCTGCAACCTTGGACCCAGGTTGCATCAATTCTCCCGGGTTGAAAGAGCTCGACCCCGACAAGTTTGTGATATGACCTGCTAGTACAATGTCCAAATGTCGAGCTGAGAAATGTTGTGTTACCACCTTGCTGTTGTTGAATAACCAAAACCTGTAGGTAAAATCTCATTCCTGAATTGGACAGACAATCCATCTCCTTTGGAAAAATATGATCCCCGGTGAGAAAATCAGTCATGAAATTGTAGATTTCTGAAGACGCTCGCAAATTGTTAGTCATAATTTTATGCAAAATATTTAATTGACCTATAAAATTCAGAGCTTTAAATAGGAGAGAATCACAAAGTGGAAGAGATGAAGTGAAATAGCAAGGTTAAAAGCAAGAGATGAAGCAAGGTATGGAGGAAATGTGATCGACTTGTGGAATCAATAAATCATATTGCATCGTATGCTCCTTTGCTAGATGCTTATAAGCGTCTCCTATGCCCAAATTTACTATCCCGAAAATATGACCCGTTGGAATTTGACTAGCGCAACAAAATTTAAGTTTGATCCCGAATTTATTATTTAAAACCTTCCAGAGAAATCCCTTAAAGCGCGTGTCTCTGTGAGGTGTGAAAATTTTAGGGATCATAACTATCCTCCTTACATGACTTGACATGAAAAAACTGATAAATTGACAATGAAACGTAACACTCTTCATTAATTATAGGATAGTCGAAATAACTGAAAGTGCAATCACCAAAGACAAAGTCTATAAAGGGTGGTGACTCGAATGCCATTGGTGAGTGGTCACCAAGCACAATTTTTTCGGCCTCAAGAGTTTGCCGCTGCAGCGGTCCACGTGACTCATTACATATGAAAAATGATTCTTTATTTCCTAAAGTGGGAGGCTAATGCTGGAGTTGGGGCTCAGGAAGACCCTCCTCGACTAAAGTGAGTGTTTCAGTGGAGACAAGTGGGGCCAAGGTGCTCGTGGGGGGAATGTCGAGTCTAGAAAGAGGTCTATTAATAGTTTGAAGTCCGAGTTCCACCAGTTGATACGTAGTTGGGACGTAATCATGAAAATTATTTTATTTGCACATTGTCATTTCAAGACGGTGTACATCGGTGCACAACCTAGTCAGATTCTGCGTGAGTTCTGCAGTGACGAACTCAACGTTCTTCATTAAAGTTTTAAGTCGCTCGTCCATGTCTTCCATTTTTTTTAAAATTATTATTACTGTTATTATTTTTTAAATAAGATAAAGATTTTTTTTATTTTTTAATAAATAAAAATTTTACAATAAAGGACATAATAAAATTTTATTCTCTCTTTTTTTTAGAAAATCAGATCGAACGACTCACGATCGGAGTGAATCGTCTCCTCTGATACCAAACTGATGTAACCCGAAAAGACCAGATGAAATTTTAAATATAAAATTTGAAAACAAATTAAAATTATGCGGCGCCTTTCAAATGTTCGCGAGATTTATCTAGTGATAATCAATCTAGGCTTCTCGTACGCTTATAAGTCTAAACATCTGCGTGCAATCTGCGATGTGAGATACGGCACCACAAGCTTGCACGATGAGAATTGAAGGTGGAGAACAAAAAAGGTTTAAATTATCGACAAACAGGAAAAGCAATAACTTTGACAAGCTCTGAAAATTAAATATCAATTTAAAGATTAAGCATAAACTTATATTAACATTAAGGAACGGGTAAAGTGGCAGCACGTGATAGCTAGAAGAGGTGGTAGTCTGACTGATGGCGAGGCCGACTAGAAGGGAAACAGGTAGTGGAGCCCTGTTTATTGGTCCGATGCGAACAAAAGAACGGGAAACCGACAGTCGGAACTGGCGGGGAAAGGAGAGTGGCAGGTCGCTGGAACCCAAGGAGGCAGTGGCCGGTGGTAGCGTGCTCCGGCGAAGCGTCTAAAGCAGGTAGCAACGCGGGCATGCGGAATGAAGATTAGGCATGCTTCGACACGTGTGACGCCAACTGGCAGCAAGACTGCCTCAGGGAGGCTCGCCGACAAACTTCCATGTCGCGGGTATGGAAGGCGGAGGCTGGAAGTGGGAGTTACGGGCGGTTTAGGGTTTAGGGTTTAAGGTTTAGGGTTTAGGGTTTAGGGGTTAGGGGTTTAGTGGTTTAGGGGTTTAGAGTTTTTGTGATTTTTAGGGTTTTTAGGGTTTTTAGGGTTTTAAGGGTTTTGGGTGATCAAGAGAGGGCCGGTTACTTTTATAAAGGATATTGATGTTAAAAAGGAAATGGAGGATTTCCAAAGGGGGCCCCGGTTATTTTCATACAAAGATATATGATATTTTGTTTTAATAATGAGATGAGAATAGGTGAAGTTTCAAAAAGGGGGGCCGACTGTTAATGGCAAAAAGGAGTAATTTCTTTTGGAGGCAATGAGGTTTAGAACTTTAGGAATTCTCTCTTATGGTAATATTCTGAAATTGAAGTATTTTAATTTATAAAATATTTAATTTCAGAATATTAATATAAATACTTATTTTTGATATATTTCATAAGCTTGTCCTAATTATAACTTCACCTAATTTGACGGACCAATTTATTAAGGGTCTTAGTGGTCGGTCACACCAATAAACCAAACAAACATGCACGAAACTAGATACATGAGCTCACAAAATAAAATGCGGGAAATAACATATGATGCGGTTCAGGTTGCATCAATTCTCTCGGGGTTGAAAGAGCTCGACCCCGACGAGTCCGTGATATGACTGGCTAGTAGAATGTCCAAATGTCGAGCAGAGAAATGTTGTGTTACCACCTTGCTATTGCTGAATAACCAAAACCTGTAGGTAAGATCTCATTCCTGAATTAGACAGACAATCCATCTCCTTTGGAAAAATATGATCCCCGGTGAGAAAATCAGCCTTGAAATTGTAGATTTCTGAAGACGCTCGCAAATTGTTAGTCATAATTTTATGCAAAATATTTAATTGACCTATATAATTCAGAGCTTCAAACAGGAGAGAATTACAAAGTGGAAGAGATGGAGTGAAATAACAAGGTTAAAAGCAAGAGAAGAAGCAAGGTATGGAGAAAATGTGATCGACTTGTGGAATCAATAAATCATATTGCATCATATGCTCGTTTGCTAGATGCTTATAAGTGTCTCCTATGCCCAAATTTACTATCCCGAAAATATTACCCGTTGGAATTTGACTAGCGCAACAAAATTTAAGTTTGATCCCAAATTTATTATTTAAAACTTTCCAGAGAAATCCCTTAAAACGTGTCTCTGTGAGGTGTGAAAATTTTAGGGATCGTAACTATCCTCCTAACATTACTTGACATGAAAAAACTGATAACTTGACAATGAAACGTAACACTCTCTTCATTGGTTATAGGATAGTCGAAATAACTGAAAGTTCAGTCACCAAAGACAAAGTCTATAAAGGGTGGTGACTCGAATGCCACTGGTGGGTGGTCACCAAGCACAATTTTTTCGGCCTCAAGAGTTTGCGGCTGCAGCGGGCTAGGTGACTCATGACATGAAAAATGATTCTTTATCACCTAAAGTGGGAGGCTCATCCCCGAGTTGGGGCTCAGGAAGACCCTCCTCGACTAAAGTGAGTGCTTCAGTGGAGACAAGTGGGGCCAAGGTGCTCGTGGGGGAAATGTCGAGTCTAGAAAGAAGACTATTAATAGTTTGAAGTCCGAGTTCCACCAGTTGATACGTAGTTGGGACGTAGTCAGGAAAATTATTTTGTTTGCTCATTGTCATTTCAAGACAGTGTACATCGGTGCACAACCCAGTCAGATTCTGCGTGAGTTCTGCAGTGACGAACTCAACGTTCTTCATTGAAGTTTTAAGTCGCTTGTCCATATCTTCCATTTTTTAAAAAATTCTTATTATTGTTATTATTTTTTAAATAAGATAAAGATTATTTTTAATAAAATAAAAATTTTAAAATAAAGGACATTTTAACATTTTATTCTCTCTTTTTTTTTAGAAAATCTGATCGATCGACTCACGATAGGAGTGAATCGCCTCCTCTGATACCAAACTGATGCAACCCGAAAAGACCAGATGAAATTTTAAATAAAAAATTTGAAAACAAATTAAAATTAAGCTGCGCCTTTCAAATGTTCGCGAGATTTATCTAGTGATAATCAATCTAGGCTTCTCGTACGCCTATAAGTCTAAACATCTGCGCGCAATCTGCGAGGTGAGATACGACACCACAAGCTTGCACTATGAGAATTGAAGGTGGAAAACAAAAAAGGTTTAAATTATCGACAAACAGGAAAAACAATGACTTTGAGAAGCTCTGAAAATTAAATATCAATTTAAAGATTAAGCATAAACTTATATTAACATTAAGGAACGGGTAAAGTGGCAGCACTTGATAGCTAGAAGAGGTGGTAGTCTGACTGATGGCGAGGCTGACTGGAAGGGAAACATGTAGTGGAGCCCTGTTTATTGGTCTGGTGCGAACAAAAGAACGGGAAACCGACAGGTGCTTCATCGGATTTGGCGGGGAAAGGAGAGTGGCAGGTCGCTGGAACCCAAGGAGGCAGTGGCCGGTGGGAGCGTGCTCCGGCGAGACGTCTAAAGCAGGTAGCAACGGGGCATGCAGGATGGTGATTGGGCATGCTCCGACGCGTGTGACGCCAACTGGCAGCAAGACTGCCTCAGGGAGGCTCGCCGGCGAACTCCCAGGTCGCGGGTATGGAAGGCGGAGGTTGGAAGTGGGAGTTACGGGCGGAGAACGGGCTTTTGCTGGCAATACTAAGAAACAGAGGAATTATTTCCCTGTTTCTCGGTTCCGTCCAGTCTTGTTTCTCGGTTCTGTCCAGTCTAATCAAGAGAGGGCCGGTTACCTACTTTTATAAATGATATTAATGTTAAAAAGGAAAGGGTGGATTTCCTGAGGGGGCCCGGTTATTTTCATACAAAGATATATGAGATTTTTTTAATAATGAGATGAGAATAGGGGAAGCTTCCAAAAAGAGGGGGCGGCTGTTAATGGCAAAAAGGAGTAATTTCTTTTGGAGGCAATGAGGTTTAGAACTTTAGGAATTCTCTCTTATGGTAATATTCTGAAATTAAAGTAAGTATTTTAATTTATAAAATATTTAATTTCAGAATATTAATATAAATACTTATTTTTGATATATTTCATAAGCTTGTCCTAATTATAACTTCACCTAATTTGACGGACCAATTTATTAAGGGTCTTAGTGGTCGGTCACATCAATAAACCAAACAAACATGCACGAAACTAGATACATGAGCTCACAAAATAAAATGCGGGAAATAACATATGATGCGACCAAGGTTGCATCAATTACCATCCCACGGATCACCAGAAGCATGCTTTGCCGCAACACCCGAAGCAGGCTTGAGGACCTGAAATGTGGACTCTGCAGCACCACTGGACGAGCTGGTGTCCGCAGAAGGCAGTGGAACATTGCGCTGGACCGCAGCCGATTTCTTGACAGGGGCTGAAGCAGCAGCCGTCACCAGTGCATCAAAGAAGGAGAAGCGAATCTGCTGTAGTGGGGTCGGTGGTCAAGAGCAGATGTCTGCCCGTTGGCCGATGCATCCGCATTTAAAGAAGTGTAGAAATACCTTCATATTCCAAAAAAGGCTAATGCCGACTCCAAACCCGTACTCCAGTTGGAAGCGGTTGGGCAAGGTCAACCTTAACATAGATACGGGCGAAAGCCACACGTCCCCAACTACTCGTAAAAAAATCAAGCCAGAGAGGTGTTCCAATCTCCGTTGCGATACGACCAATAATTTTCTATCCCCAAAAAGTTGCGGAAGGTCGGGGAGCTGAGCCCACATCAGTGAAGTGAAGCCTTTCAAGGAAAGTGGATTGAACACCGGAGTCCACTTATCCAAACCATTAATAAACCAGGCCCCCCATCAAAACGTTGTCCCGTGCCGACACCTCCTGAAAGATACACACAAAGCAATCGGTGCTTACCAAGATGAAAATAAATTCGCCAAATGACTCCTAATGTCGGCGGAGTTCAGTGAGCAGATAGTTATAAGGAACTCGCTGGCCAAGTATTTTCCCAACTAGAGTTTTTGCGTTCCTTGAAATACTGCATTTGCATTAAAAATGAAAGAAAATACAGCCTACTAGGAGGGAAAAATACTGTCCAGGCAATTTTTGACTAGCTCAAGAAATCCCTGGTTATTGCAATCATTAACATTCCAGCACAAAGGGGAAATCAAAGAAAATCAAGCACAGAAATCGGCAACCTGGTTCGCCGTCCGTGGGGCATGGTGAAATAGTACATGGGTGAAGTCAACGAGGAAAGCAAAGTCCGCTGCAGTAGCAGGAAAATCGATCCATCTCCCCCACACGATGCTAGCTTTGTAGAGGTCAATCATGTTCTTGCAGTCTCCTTCAATAATAGCACTCTCGGCCTCCAATATATACGATGTAACAAAAATTTTAAGTGCATGGAGGGACATCTTCGCTCCACCCGCATCCCAACGAAGGAGCTGAAGCCCGACGGCCTTGAGAATGGTGCCAAGCTCATCTCGAGCTACAAAGCCTACGCCCACACGCTGGTTCAAAGTAATAGTCCCATCAATGTTATGTTTTATCCACCAGGGGGGCACCAAGCTGTTGGTTGAGACAACCTAGGCTGGCTGATGCTCCAGTGCCCCTGCAGTGAATGCCCGTATGCATGCGAAACCGTGGACATGAGAATTGTGGAAGTTATGGTAGGAGTGGCGAATTCGTGACTGTAGACCTTTGCGTTTCAATCATGCCGACGGTGGTAAACAAAGTAGCTAAATGTGCTAGTGGGGCCCAGGTCATGGGGAAGCATGCCTGAAGAGGTCATGGACCTCATTAATCGAACAAACAACCGGTATCTGGATGCCCCACCGCAGTAGAGTGTGGCCAACTGCATGCAACCGAGAGCACTCGCCGAGTAGGTGGGGACACGGGATTCCGTAGCAGCACATCCCCAAGTGCAGTCCCGGGAGTCCAATCCGTGGAGGGCAAACCACAAACGGGTTGGGATAGCATCCCACAAAAAATGCCACCAGTAGAAGTGCTGGCGCGAATGGAGTTTTAGTTTCTTGAGCCAGGCAAAGCAGTCCAACTGCTGTCTGAACTGGGCGTAAAAAGCAAGTCCCACAATTGTAAGCCCGCTCAAGCATGCAATCAACTCCGGCATGTCGCGCTCCATGTCCTCGCTGGTCCTCACACTGTGGATCAGGGCCAATGCTGATTGAAGGACAATGACATTCCAAGCTCTGCTATAAATTCTCCATTGAGAGAGTATCAATGAGATCACCATTGACAAAAGCGGACCATTTAGAATCTGCCAACTCGAGAATCTAGGCATGATTGACGACATCATGTAATATATGTAGGGTACCCCGAATATGCGATTTTTGTTTCATAATCAAGGCATTAGGGAATACTTACTTGATGTAGATTGGGCAAGCTCTTCTCAAACAAAGCAACTATGCCGTGGTATTGTAGAAGAAAATATTATTTCTCGGAGAAATGAGAAGCACGCAGTTGTAGCAAGGTGGAATGTTGAGGCTGAATAGAGCTATTATTGTAACTACCTGAGGAAGAATGTATGAAGCTCTTTGCATAATATATCTAATGATGGTTTAACAAAAACAATTAGTATTAGCTTGTCATGTACGTCATCTTTAATGCTAATGAGGTGCATATTATTAAAATTGAAATTAAAAATGATTGGAGCTCCAATTTATTATCTAGGTTGATAAAAAAATCGTATTTATTTTTAAGTTAGTAAAATATGGATTTCATTTATCTTTTCAAAATTAAAAGGATCCAAAATGTTTTCTTTAAATAAATCTCAAGGTTACTAATATATTCTAACTCTAAACTGTATGTGAAACTATTCCGGTGTGTGGCAGAATCCATCCCTACATTCACCACACCCAATCCACACCCCCGCGAATGTAAATCGGCAAAAGGGAACATAAACATTTACACACTCGACTGCAAATGTTGATGGTGGCTCCCGGATTTGACTTGGGGATGAATGTCAAATATTTTCTTCTTCATCTAAATTTGTAGTCTTGAAAATGTTTTAAGCTGTTAAGTTTGCCCTTTCAGGCATTGGATGCGAAAGTCATCATCTTCAAGAAGAAAAGAAGAAAAAACTACCGCAGAACCAAGGGTCATCGCCAGGTATATATTCGTATCTCCTCTTTCCCAGCCACAGCAAAGAGCGCAAAGAGCTTGCTGTTTATGCTATCCCTCCCTCATTTGTTTACTTTTTTCAGGAATTAACCAAGCTGAGAATAACAGATATCATAGGAATCGATAAATCCATAATTTCGGCGGTTGTGGCTTAATGTCGATGATCCTTATTTTGCGTATGTTGATAGACCTCATGCACGCGTGTTGAAGAGCAATCATCTTTGTCACCTGCCCAGTTTGCATTAGAGAAGATCATTTTTGAAGAACAAATGGCAGTAGTTTGATGTGCTGGCCATCAAGGTGAGGAATAACTATTTTGATGGCAGACTAATGATTTTGTCGTCGGTCAATGTGCAGATTGAGCGAGATTATTGACCGCAAAGGTAACATTTGGTGGTGTCAATGCTAAATATTGTAGGATCCAACACTGGTAGAATAAACCTTTGGTTCGGCAACAATGGTGAGTTTTTTTTTTTGAAGCAATGGGGGTGCGGTTTTTTTGTGCGCTGGCTATCTGCGTTTTTTGTAATTCTATTTTGAATGTATTTCATTTGAGCGGGAAAATGTCATTTGAATTTCTTATAATATGAATGTCAAGAAAGTAGTTGAAGATGGAGCTCCAGAAGCCAAATTGAAAGTCCATATTCATTGAAATTGGATCTCTAGTTTCTATTATGACGCTTAATCCAACCGAATGAATTGCAATGGAAATGTAAATACAAATTCAATGTAACAATTAAATTATCCACACATTAGCTCCGTTTGGGGGACTTATTTTCACCGGCCAAGCGGTTACGATCGCGTGAATCAGACCGTAATTAAGGTCCGGTTCATGCGGTTGTAACAGCTTGACCGGTAAAAATAAGCTGCTCCAAACGGAGCCATTATCAAGTAGATGGTGCGGACGGAGCGATTGTAATTGAATCGGTGGTGGTTGGACAGTGGGAAATTTTGAAGTTCATGGTATCTTGTTCTTGGCTGTAAATTGTCGAATTAATAAGATTTTATTTGATCAACAATACCTTTGAGTTGAGTCATGTAAATCTTTTTAGTCAAATTTCAATGCATTTGTGCATTATTGATGTCCAAGCTTTGATAGCATGCGAAAATGTTTCGATATAGTTGTTTCCTGCTGCACGAAGCCTTGAACTATGAGTCTGGCTCTTTTTTGCTCGTAGATCCATCGAGATTCAGCTTGACTTGAATCTATTTGGAATTGACTAGCTCCTGTTGTGGATGGGAAAGCGCCCAAGTGTCTTGATTTTAAAGGACTGATTTCTTGCGTCTTTCGGCATGATTTTACAGTGTTCTACTTGGTTTGGATCTTTTGAGAGGATCGATGCTATTCTTTTTTTGACCCAAAATGAAGGTGGGAGGTTGGCGATGAAGAGTGATACATGTTTCAATAAAGTACCTATGTGGTATTTTAGTTGTGTAATGCGAGTGCTGGGGGCAAAAAAAAACTAAGTTGAGAATTTTTCATCGAACCAGGTTCGATGTTTTGTCTTGCGTCGGACGGATTTCGTCTTTTCGACTTCTGAAACTTTATATTTAGGTTTTCATCGAACTCAATCCCGCGCTTTCTTCATTTCCTTTGCACTTCTTTATGTTTTTGCAGGAACATGATCTCTCAGACAACTCTCTTAGCAATGAAATTCGATGTATGCTTTGACATAGACATTGAGTCGATCAAATCTTCCAGAACATACTAAAGCTACTAAAGCTATTTGAGACTCCAAATCTGCAGTATTTTATGATTGCAAGGATCAAACTTCTAGTTTTAGAGATCAAGCAATGGGTTCACACAGCCAAGATTCAAGCCCCTACAACTATGAGTAGAAAACAAAATGGCGAGCGAAATAACTCTCCCAATCTTTAAATTTATTTTTAAAAAGGCGATTGTTTATCAAAACTTGATCTTGGCTTGTCACATCTTGTTAACTGCAACTATGAAAATTTAAAAATTTATCTGCAACCTAAAATATTAAATGCAATTCAACATTTATCTATTAAATCTAAACCCAAATCTAATACTTAAGGGAGAAAGAAGCCTATAACTGCTAGAATTTTGCAAAAAAAAGATAAGGTAAAATCAAAGTTTCAGAAAATTGATCTATAAACACTCAGAAACCGAAAAGTTAAAAAAAGGCTTACAAATGTTATTGAGTTTCGTTTGATTCGGCCTCCATTTCAAATTTAGGGTAGATTTGGCTCCGGCAATCAGAAATAAACAATTTTCCAGAATTAAACCTCTTTACAGGGGAACATTTTTTGAAATTAAAGGTGAAATTTTACTATCACATATCAAGAACAGACTCCTTGAACTAAAATTGTGTTTATGGCATACAAGCATGAGAAAAATATTGTTGTTGTTCATAAACAACCACGAGGCTTAAACTTCTGCTTTTAGGGCGTTTACTGAACAAGAAACAACAAAAATAATGTTGAGTGCAAATAAAAATTGGCTACGTGCAAACGAGATAAAAAAATTACCTATTAAAAAACTTTAGCTGCAGCCCCCTCTCCTCATACCAAAAATAACTCCACAAGTCTTCATCTCCTTGCTCTTGCGTGATGGCAAGGAATCACAGGTCTTTTTTCTAAATCGAAGGTAACTGCGACTACATTTCCTTTGTTCACAAGCATCAAGCACACACCTTACAACCACCAAGACTTAGACTCCGTTTGAGGGGACTTATTTTCACCGGTCAAGTGGTTACGACCGCATGAGGTCCGCTTCATGCGGTCGTAACCGCTTGACCGGTGAAAATAAGTCCCCCCAAACGGAGCATTAATCTTCTCCCATTACGGCGTGCAGTGGTGTATGCTGAGGAAAATCTACGCGCTGCAGCTCTTCTCGCCAAAGGCTAGGGAGGAGATCTCGTCCCGTTCCCGCCAAATGATTTTCACCTATAATTATTAAAAAAAAAATAACATAATAATACACTACATCACCAGAAAACTTAAAAAGTCATGCTTCCATAAGCTGCTTCAAAATTTATTTTCACCATGCTTAAACTTCTGATAAATATTTTCATTAATATATATATATATATATATATATATATATATATATATATATATATATATATATATATAATTATGGTACAAATGAAATATTGGCATGATGAAATTAATGATAACCACAGATGCAAACTAGATAATAAAACATACATATACCATCTGTTTTCTACATGGCTTAAGTACTATAATACAACCACCATAGCACAGAGCTACCTAAATCCTGAAGGAGCTGCTTGAGGATTAGGTCCTGCTCCTCTTCGCATGGACTTCGATTGCGCCAGGAGCTTATCATAGTCCTGCCCAAATCAAAGTGAAATAATTAGCAAAACGTAACTAAATCATGCATCTGAGTTTGTAAGCATCACTCAAATTCCTTCACAAGAATATCTACCCGTTTCTCGAATGCGGCATCTCTTGAATCTACGATCTTGTCAGCAATTCCATATTCGATGGCTTCCAGCGCCTGAAAGTATTTCGGGCGCTGAATGTCTTTTGCGATCTCTTCCTTTGGTTTTCCGATTCCTTTGGCTAGTAGTTCGATGTAGTAATCCGTGTTTGCGTCCAGCTCTTTTGCCTGGGATTAAACAAGAGTAATAAATGAGCGGAGCTTTACTGAGTTTTTAGTTTTCTTCATCTCAACTTTACCCGAGTAAAGCAGTTCTTTCATTTATGGTTGCTCATAAATTACGCACCCACACACATGAGTGAAACGACACGGGCCTTCTTCCCTATGTGAGTGCAATGGCATGGGCCTCCGGCCCTATATGGCCTCCACACACACACACACACACACACACACACACGAGTGAAACGACATGGGCCCCTGCACTATGTGAGTGCAATGGCACGGGCCACACACACACACCATATTATATAATATATGGTGGAAGTGAGAGAGAGAGAGAGGAGATATGGTGGGAGTGAGAGAGAGGAGATATATATATACAGTGAGAATGAGAGGGAGAGGAGAGAGAGGGAGAGGAGATTTCGAAACAAACAAAATTGACCGCTGCCCCTCTCCACTCTCTCTCTCTCCCACGTGAAAGCGCCTCCTCTCTTCTCTCTCTCTCTCTCTCCATCTCTTGCCTGGGCCAGCATTCACTCTCTCCCCCACAGACGAGTGTGAGAGAGATAGATAAGCTTATCCACCAATCGTTGGAAGCCTGGTATGTCATCAACAACTTCTCCCTCATCCCTTCCTAGTTTATGATTGACCTCAATTGGGGTATCTGTCGGCCTGCACCCAAGCATTCCAATTGTCTCAAGCAAGTTCAGAACGTATTTCCTTTGAGATATAAAGATCTCATGTTTGGAACTGGCCAGTTCAATGCCAAGAAAATACTTGAGGGGACCAAGGTCCTTCACTTCAAAGTCCTTAGCCAATCTCAACTTTAGAAGTTCAACCTCTTCTGTATCACCGTCGGTTATAACTATATCATCCACATAGATAATAAGAGCAGCCACATTATCCTCCATTTGTTTCACAAGCAAAGTGTGATCAACATTGCTCTGTTTGTATCCAAAAAAGATCATAGCCCGGTGAAATCTCCTGAACCACGCACGTGGAGATTGCTTCAAGTCATACAAATCTTTTTTCAACCTGTAAATTTTCTCTGCCGAGCCTTCTTGAACAACACCGAGAAGCAGGGACATGTATACTTCCTCCTCCAGATCACCGTGGAGAAAAGTGTTCTTCACATCCAACTGAAGGAGACTTCATCCTTTACACACAACACATGAAAGCAAAATCCTGATGAAGTTCATTTTAGCAACCAGAGCAAATGTCTTCTGATAGTCGATGTCGGCTGTCTGTGTATATCCTCTAGCCACCAACCTGGATTTGTATCGTTCAACAAGGCCTTGAGAGTTTTGTTTCACAGAGAAAACCCACTTGCATCCCACAACCGTTTTCCCCTTAGGAATATGAACAAGCTCTCAAGTATGATTCTTGTCAAGGGCTCCTATTTCCTCCAACATAGTTGCCTCCACTCGCAATGCTCAAGAGCTTCCTGCCAAGACTGTGGAATAGAAATGGAGGTCAAGGAGCTGACAAATGTCAAGGAGATGACAAATGCTCTATGTGTAAGAGACAAGGAGTCATAAGTCACAAAATGAAAAAGAGGATGTTGGGTAGAAACAGAACTACCTCTGTTAGTACCTGACGATGGATCGGGTGATGACACTGGTTGAATAGCAAGAGTCTGAGTGTTCGTGCCCCTCCTACGTCGCGTGTACACCTTCAATAAAGGAGGAATCACCGGGTTCCCAGAAGTAAGTGGGGGCACCGGAGTAGGGACGGAAGGTGGCACCATAGACAAAGAAGGAATAAGAGGAATAGGCAGAGAAACAGAAGGAGGGGAACTCACTTCCGTAGCAATAGTCTCCCCCTGAAGAGAGGTCCCATAATATGTGTATGATTCCCGAAAAGGTGACATCCATAGTAACGAATACCCGCTTGGTAACAGGATGACAACGCTTATAGTCTTTCTGAGTAGTTCTATTCTTCGATCTCGAAAGAGTGAAATCTAGCCTTTTGGCGCAGATTACGGAAGGTTAGTCAGAGATGAAGAAACAGCCAATAAACACATACTTTAGGGCGCGGGGATCAAGTTTGGTCTTAGGATGAGTGTGAACAAAACATACACATACAAAGAAACGAGGAGAGAGAGAAGTGGAACACACCCCTAGAGTGGTGAGGGTAGTACGAAACCCAAGGACCCGGGTAGGAAGACAGTTGATGAGGTGGGTCGCGGTGAGAACAGCATCACTCCAGTAGTACTTTGGGAGATGCATTCGAAAGAGAAGACATCTAGCCACCTCAAGGAAGTGTCGATTCTTGCGCTTAGCCACCCCATTCTGAGCAGAGATGTAAACACAGGAGGTTTGATGAATGATACCAAGGTCACTCAGATAATTCTCAAGGCGGGCGTCAATATTCTCACTGTCAAGACAAAGTAGTCTGGAGGGTCAGGCGATCAGCCTTGGCGGATAGATCTTGGCAGTCAGGCGGACATATCTGGCAGATAGGACTTGGCGGATAGGTCTTGGCGGTCTGGCGGACAGATCTTGCGGACAAACCTGACGGACAGTATTGACGGACAAGCAGTCTGTAGTAGCGGGCTGTCCTTGGCAACATGGTAGTGTTGGAGCCGGTTAGACCCTGTGCTGTTAGGAGGTCTGGCAGCTAGCACTGGCGGACAGGGTTGACAGATAGATAGACCAATCTGGCAGTCTGTCGATGTTTTTAAGATAGTTGTGCGGACTGCTGTCAGGTCCAATTTACGATCAGGCATTTGTGTTCGTAATTCTCAAGCAACTCTTTCTGGCGGTTAGACTTTGTCTAACCGCAGCTTTATTTGGTGGTTAGATTGTGCTAACCGCTGAAGCGGGCAACTGCACAATGAAGGTGGACAAACAACTAAGCTGATGTTGGTGTTTTGTAGTTGTATAACTAGTAGTTTTTTAACTGCATGTTCTGAGCGGTTAGGTTTTTTTGTAACCGCTTGTTGTTTGTGACAGACATTGTTTATTCTCTCTCTTTCCCCCTTTTTTCTATAAATAAAGGGGCATATTCATGTATTTTGCATCGTTTTTGGGCAATAAAGTTCTATTATTTATCTATTTTCTCACATGGTATCGGAGCTTTCAGTCAATTTGCTCCGGTTTTTGTTTTTTGGGCAAGGGGCAGTGTAAGCAGTTACTATTTCTTTAACAGCCTCCTCTTCTTATTTTCCGCGATTTCTTGTCTTAACCGCGATATCCGCTTCTTCTCTCTTTCCGTGATTTCCTTAATCGCGGTTTCCCTCCCTCCATTTGTCTCTCTGCCGGCCTCTTCTTTAATCGCGCGGCTAGTTTCTTCTTTCACAGCGCGGCTAGCCTCTTCTTTCACAGCGCGGCTAGCCTCTTCTTTAACCGCGCGGCTAGTTTCTTCTTTAACCTTGCGGCTAGCCTCTTCTTTCACCGTGCGACTAGTTTCTTTTTTAACCGCGCGGCTAGCTTTTTCTATGGACACCTTGGATATCTCATCTTCTACTCTATCCGCTCCTCTGGTTCTACCCGCTCCTATCTCTGTCTCTGACAATCTGGATACTTCCTCCAAGCTCACTAGACCAAATTATCCAGATTGAAGTGTTTCCTTTATCTTTCTGCTATGTTCTCAGCGTAAGCGTCATCATCTAACTGAAGACCCTCCCGCCTATGCGTCTGTTGTTTTTGACGACTGGGATGTCAGTGATGTTGTGGTAAGAACATGGCTTGCCAACAGTCTGTCTGATGAATGTCTTCCCGTAATTCAACATGATGCGACGGTTAAGACTGTCTGGAATCATCTTGCTGCCATGTACTCCAAATGAGCTCAAACTTCCCGCATATAATGTACATTGTATGCGGATCTTTTTGCTCGTCTTGTCATGACTCCTGTCATGACTCCTGCTGCTGATCTTACCGAACATAAACATTTTCAGGAGTTTCTGGTTGTCTGCTATTTGCTTTGCTTGCTTGACTCTTATGATATGATTCGACAACAAATTTTGGAGAAGTCGATACTCCTACTTTGGATGCTACTGCTGCGTATTTCAGCTGTTACTACTCTACTCCAGTGACCGTTGTTTTCCTCTCCTCCTTCGGACATGGTTGCTCATCAGGCCCGTCATGATATTCTTAGTGGTCGTGGAGGCCGCTCTAGTGGTCTTGGTTTTTCTAGATATCTTTGTTCTCACTGTGGCAAGACTGGTCACCTTGTTGATCGTTGCTAGGTAAAACATCCTCATCTTCGCTCTGCTCCGGGAGATACTACTTTAAAGAAGTCCACTTCTCTTGCTACCTCTTCGGGTAGTGTTAATGTGGCCACAACGGGTATGCGACTTATTGATTATGGTGCTACAAATCATATGACGGGCAATCCTCGTCCCTTCTCTCGGTTGGACAAACATAACCGATTATCTCTGGTTTTTGTTGCGGACGGTTCTCCGTTTTTTTGTGTGGCTCTGGAGTAGTGCATGTTACTCCTCTTCGCCTTGCGGACACTCTTTACGTCCCAAAATTTCCATGCAATCTGCTTTTTGTTACATCTCTGTGTAAACAAATCAATTGCACAGCTATTTTTACACCATCTACTTGCTCTTTTCAGGATCCTCGGTGTAAGGAGACGATTGTTACTGGGACTGAAAGTGGTGGCTTGTTCTACCTCGACAATGTGTCTTTTTTTCCAGCTCCACCACTCTTCTAGAATGACATCTTCGCCTTGGACATTCTCCTCCTCGTCTTCTTTACCAACTCTTCCCTGGTCTACCTCGGGGAGACTTCTCTCAGTTGTGAAGCCTGCCAACTCGTCAAACACCATCGTACATCTTTCCCAGCAAAGCAAGGATGTAGTTCTTCTCGTCCTTTTGAGCTTGTCCATTCAGACATTTAGGGACCTGCTCCGACCCAGTCTGTTGGACGGGATGGTCTGTATTTTGTTACATTCATTGATGATTTTTCTAGATGTACTTGGTTGTACTTGATGAAAGAGCGTTCTGAACTTTTTTCTATTTTTAGCATGTTTTATAATGAGGTGTGTAATCAGTTTGATACTACTGTTAAAATTCTACATACAGATAATGTCAAAAAACACCTTAGTCATCAATTCTCTGCGTTTTGTATGCATCATGACATTAAACATCAGACTAGTTGTCCTTACACCTCCCAACAGAATGGAGTTGCTGAACGAAAAAACTGTCATCTTCTGGATGTATCTCGTTCTCTTCTCACTCATATGAGTGTTCCCCGATCCTATTGGAGAAATGTCGTTCTTCTCTCTTGCTCGCTCATCAACCGAATCCCTTCTTTGGTTCTCAACGACAAAACTCCTTTCTCTATTCTGTATCTTGGTGCAACATTGTTTTCTTTACCCCAACGTGTCTTAGGGTGCACTGCGTTTGTTCACTCTCCTTCTCCAGGACGTGACAAAATCTCTGCTCACTCAGTTAAGTGCATCTTTCGGGGCTACTGTCTGACAAAGAAAGGATATCAGTGTTATGATCCTCTTCTCCGAAAATAATATGTTTCTGCAGACGTCACCTTATTTGAAGATATTTCTTACTTTTTTGCACTACTACACTTCCACAATCTGATGACGCCTCTTCTCTACCCATTGTCTCTGCTCATCTTGAATCAGTGTCTCTTCCTACTACAACTATCTCTGATTCTACTCCTGATTCTGCTTTTCTTCCTGAGCCACTACTGATAGTTCCCGGGTCAACAGTCTCTCCAACGGAAGGATCTGATGCTACAACACAAACAAATCTTGATCTGCCAATTTCTCGTCCCGCACGATCCAGAGACGACGGACATCGATTTTACGGCATGGCACTGTGTTGGAACCGATGTTTCACATTCCTTGTGTTTGAGAATATCAAATCGCAGGTTGTATTTGATCACATCTTGTGTTGATAGAGTGTGCAGGTTGACAGGTTCATGCAAAGAAAAAGAAGTCTCCTATGGATACTAACGCCGAGTGATAGAAGTTACCGCCGAGCAGTAGCCGCGAATTAATTCGACGGAGCGCTCGTGAAACAACCGCGCAGTACTCATACCGCGCCGCGCTAGGGTCATTAACGCCGACACTAACGTCAGGCGATACCGGATGCGATAGCTTGAGGAATTAATTGGACAGAGCTCTCGGGAACCTACCGCTATGCGCTAGTCCTATCGATGGCGCTAACATGAGGATTTAATTTAGCAGGCGCTCGGGAACCTACCGTTGTGCGTTATCGTTTTATCGCGTTGAGACAGGTCTACCGCCGGGAATTGCAAAAAAGGAAAATATTCGTTTTGAATACTTTTCCTAATTTGGAGGACAGCTGACACATCAAGTGCGCGAACCTACCGCCGGACGCTAGTCTTATCGCCGACGGTAGTCTATTTTCACAAAGACGTATATAAAGCCGTCTCGGTTTCTATGCTTATGACATAAGACGAAAAGAGACAGATCTGCAACTCCTAAGGTTCGGTCGCTGCTCTTGTGGTCCGTTCCGCCGTCTCCATCGAAGGAAGAGAAGACTCCCTCCCTCACGTTTCCGCACGAAGAACTCCGACAAGCCTAGAACTACAAAGCCTACGAAGAGTCAACCGGTTGCAAGCACTCGAAGATTTCAAGCACCTGCTGTGGATCGCTCAACGGAGAAAGATTTTTGAGGGAGATTCGAACTTAGATTATTTTATTCGTTGTTCTTTTTCTACTTATTTGTATCGATTTGGTGAAGGAAAATCGACTGGGAAAGGTCGTCGAAATCCGGAGAGGAATCCGTGGGAAATCGTCCCGAGGTAGGGACGTCTAGATTGGGGGATCTAGCGGGGCTCTAATACCCTTCCTTACGTGAAGGTGAAGAGCTGGCTCGAAGACCTTTCTTGGAGGAAAAGAGAGAGTCAACCGGTCCGTGGAGCGGGTCGGTATAGAAAACAAAAGAGCTTTTGTTTCTCACCGCCTTCGATCTCTGTCGTCACGGGGAACACAGTTTTGTAATTTTCAAAGCAGTTGTTCTAATTCCTGCAATGAAGTTCAGTTTTTCTGTGTTATTAAGTTTGTCATATGCTGTAATTGTTAGTTAGTATTCTTCAATGGGGTGTACAACCAAATCTGCACAGGGAACCGAGTTCTGTAACTTACCGCCGCGTGTTAGCTACCTAACGCTCCGCGGTAGCTTGCAGTACTGGATTTTCTGTAGTAAAGTCACGCAAATTTTATTTAACGTGAAAAACCTTATTCACCCACCTCTAAGGTTGACCACTATATCCAACAAGTGGTATCAAAGGGAGGTTACTTCAAAAGACTTAAAATCCTGAAGTAAGATGACCAACTCTGTTCACCGGGAGTGACTACAGTCACTGGAGAACCCGAATGAAAATTTTTCTGATGACTCAAAGCATGAACGTATGGGCCATGGTAGAGACGAAGTACACTGCACCCACTACCACAGTAACGGATACCGTCTTAGAAAAACCACATGATAAGTGGGATGACGCTGACAAGCTTAGATGTACGAACAATGCTAAGACTATGAATTCTTTATTCTGCGCTTTGGACAAAACTGAATTTAATAGAATTTATAATTGTGAAACTGCTTATGATATATGACGTCTACTTGAGCTTACTCACGAAGGTACCTCGCAGGTGAAGGAGTCGAAGCTGTTCCAACTCAAATCAGAATACGAACAATTTCAGATGGAGATCGACGAGGAGGTAGACAACATGTATACACGTTTCACCAAGATCGTCAACGCCTCGCGATCCCTTGGGAAGAGTTTCTCAAATGGAGATCTGGTGAGAAAGATCCTGCGATTTTTGCCCCATCGCTTCAACCCGAAGGTGACTGCTATTGCTGAATCTCATGATATCAGCACCCTGGAGATAGAGAGCCTCATCGGCAATCTGAAGACACACGAACTTGAACTAAAGATTCAAGCGGAGGAGTATCCCAGGGAAATAAAGAAGGGACTGGCACTGAAGGTCACAAGGGAAAGAAAGGTTGCTGAAGAATCCAAGGAAGACGACGAAGAAAGCATATATGTTCGGGAATTCAGAAAGTTCATGAAAGATCCCAAGAAGCAGGGACAATTTAAGAAATTCCTGAATAGAGGAGCTGGAGAAGCCAAAAGGTGGAACAAGCCGTCGAAGAATACGGAAAGCGATGATGAGAAGTCCCAGCCCGAGTGTTATCATTGTCACAAGCCTGGGCACTTAAAGAGGGAATGCCCAAGACTCCAGAAGGAGGAAAAGGAGAAGCAAAGCCGGGACAAAGGAAAGAAGAAGGTGTTAAAGGCGATGACTTGGGACGAGGATGGATCTGACGAGTCTAGATCCTCAGACTCGAGCTGCAAAGATGAGGCAAATCTGTGCCTCATGAGAAGGAATCAAGAGGAATCAGAAGACGAGTCCAATGTCCAGAGCGACACTGAGGTAACTTCAACCACCTATACTGAACTTCTTAAAATTTATGAACATTTATGTGAGAAGTTAGATAGTGTTATATAGGAAAAGAAGTTCATTCGAAACGATAACAAGAAAATCCAAAAGTACTTGGATAACTTAAAAACTGAATTAATTAAAAGTGACAGAGAATATCGAGTGTCTAGAGTGTTCTCACTTGAAGACAATGATCAAAAACTAGAAGCAGGTCTCTCCAAGGCATCATTGAGAACAACCAGTCTCATCAATGAAAGAAATGCCTTGGAGAAAAGACGTCAAATGTCTCTTGTCAAGATAGAGGAAGGCAAAAAGCAATTTGCCAATCGGTGCGTAATGCTAGTTACTGAAAACACCGCCTTAAAGGCGAGTATCCATGATCTCAACTGTGTTATCCAAAAGTTTGGAATAGGCCAAAAATCGCTAGATATGTTATTGGGAGCACAGTGTCATGGATCTGGGAAATTTGGACTAGGGTACGTGAGTCCAACGTTACCACCGAGTGGAAATCACCATCATGCCAAGTCTAGGACTAACGCTAACAAATCTCAAAATAAGGTCAGAAGTTCTGAAAGGCTATCCCCATCCACAAGCACGAGCTCTAGCAACACGGTAAAGGCAACATCCACTGCTTACACTCTGTGTGCAAATTGTCATAAGTTTGATCACACATCTGGCTCGTGTCTGAGGAAAGATGCCAAGAAAAATATGCAAGTCTGGCTACCAAAGTCTTCTACCTATCGTATGGGTGGGACAACTTAGGTAACCAGATCTTTACCCTCATCTTCTTTTTAGGTGTGTTGACAGGCTAGGGACAGGGAGAACATGTGGTACTTGGACTCTGGGTGTTCCAAGCACATGACGGGAGATAAATACAAGTTCCTTAGCCTGGAGAAGAAGAAGGGAGGAATGCTGACATTTGGAGACAATAACAAAGGATGCATACTTGGAGTCGGAACCATATGTAACAAGACATTTTCAATTTCCAATGTTCTATTTGTAGATGGACTTAAGCATAACCTAGTTTCTATTAGCCAACTTTGTGATAAGGGTCTAGATGTTATTTTTGAATTTTCTACAAATACATGCAAAATCATTGATGCCAAAACTACTAATGTCTTATTTGTTGCTTATAGAACTCATAATGTTTATACTGTTAGCTTTGATGATATATCTGCGTCTGATTTGAAGTGCTTAGTCACTAAGAATGAAGAATTAGATCTTTGGCATAGGAGACTAGGACATTCTGTGTTACGCCCCCGGACGGATCCGAAGGCGACAACGGGGCTGAACCAACTGGTTCAGCCCCCACTTTCTAAAAGGCGGCCGTCGGGGGCTGAACCCACCCGATTCAGCCCCAATTGGGGCCGGCCGGCCCCCTTGGCCGACCGGCCTTGGTCCGGGTATAAATGTACCCGGATCCTCTTTGGAGGGGATCATGCAAGTATTATCAAAGGTAATTCTCTAGCCTCCTCTCAAACCCTAGAAATCTCTCCTTCTCCCTCAAATCTCATCTAGTTCCTAACATTTGGTATCAGAGGATTCTTCCTCCCTCAAATTTTCTTCGTTCCGGCTCGCATCCAGGCTTCGTTCCACCCGACTTCGTCGGTCGACCCCGCATCTGTTGATCCCGATCCCGATCGTCGAATCCCGCTTTTGCTGCCTCCGCATCGACTGCCGCATCGCTCCCGATCGTCGATCCTACTGCCGGTTTTGCTCCGCATCCCGCTTTTGCTCCGCATCGCTCCCGATCGTCGATCGACTGCCGAATCCCGCTTTTGCTCCGCATCGACTGCCGACTGCATCAGATCCGCGCACGCATCTGATTTCGGCATCCTACTGCCGACTGCCGGTTACTGCGTCGATCCTACTGCCGGTTGCTGCCGGTTGCTGCATCTGTTGCCATTCGCGCACGCCCCGGGGTTCCACCATGGTGACTCGCACCCAAGAAGACTCCAATCGGCTCGCACATCTCGAAGAAAACTACACCGGGCTGACCGCCACCGTGGCAGCCCTCGCCGATAAGTTAACAGCATCAGAACAACGTCTCGAAGAGAAATTGGACGCCCGCATGGACAAGCTTAAAAATTTGTTAACCCAACACCTTAAAGGAAAAGCTGTTGTGGGCGAGGCCAACGCAGTCCAGCTTCCCCTCCCTACTCCAGCATCGGGGCACGACGATCGGGCCTCTAGCCTCAATGGGGGGCTTGGCATTGACAGTGGAAGGGTAGGAGGTTCACGACGACCACAAGCTTGGTCCGAGGCAACCCAGTTTGGCGGCATCGCCGCGTCTGCCTTGGATTTTCCTCCTTACCGTGAAGACCTCCCGGAGGACCAACGACCCAACGGGATCGGGTGCCCACCTCGTGATGGGCTCCTCCCTATTCCAGGAGAACCAGGACACGTCGCGGGCGGAAGGGGAGGAGGCAGATGGGAGTTTAGGCCGCCAGTCTTGGGGAACCCCTATGGAAGGGATTGGGGGTACCCACACGTGGCCGCTGATCGACGACAACCGCTTGGACACGGGCAAGAGTACGGAGGACCCGGGCACCAACTACCACGCGCCTATCTACCGCCGAAGGTTACCCGTATGAACTACCCCAAGTTCAAAGGAGGAGATGCACTCGAATGGGTCCAAAAGGCAGAGTTATTTTACAGCTATCAGGAGATACCAGAGGCACAATGGGTAAGGTTGGCGTCCTTCCACCTTGAAGAGGACGCATACCAGTGGACCCAATGGTTCCTCCGGGGACGGGATCACGCGCCATGGCACGATTTTGTCGACGGATTCATCGCCCGCTTTGGTCCACTTGAGTATGAAGACTTCGAGGCTCTTCTTCAGAAATTGCGTCAGAAAGGGACGGTGATAGAGTATCGAACCGAGTTTGAACGGTTGGCCAACCGGGTGCAGTGGGGCGAGAGGACCTTAACAAGTTGTTTTATTTCCGGTTTGAAGGAGGACATTCGAGATGAGGTGCATGCCTATCTACCGCGCAGTTTGACACACGCTATCAACTTGGCCCGGATTCAAGAAGAGCGTATCATTCGACAGAAGTCCCGGGGGGACACTCCGAGGAACGTTACACACCTTCCCGACACTAAAAAGGATCACGCAGCTACAGAACGGGCGACACTGAAGAAATTGACTTGGCCAGAGCTACAGGCTAGGAAGGAACAGAGATTGTGCTTCAACTGCGATGAGAAATTTACCCCAGGCCACAAATGTCAGAGGATCCAGGTTTACATGTTGCAGGAAAGTCTGATGCCGGATGTAGACGGAGGGGAACAGGAGCACATTCTGGATACAATCGAGTACGGGGTATCTTCCCTTGCCATGGCGGGAGACTCCGCTCCGACCACTATGAGTATTGCGGGGCGGATTGGCCAACAGCAGGTGACCTTTCTGTTTGACAGTGGGAGTACACATAACTTCATTAGCCCGACGGTGGCACAGACATTGGGGCTAGAGATCATCAAGGATGCCGCTTCCCAGGTTGTGGTGGCCGGTGGACACGAGCTGCAGTGCGAAGGAGTGCTTCGGGACGTGGAAATCAGTGTGCAGGGATACACCGACAACATGGATGTCTACCTATTGCCCATCCAGGGGCCAGATGTGATTCTGGGGGCCCAGTGGTTGCGACAGCTGGGTAGGGTGACTCTGGATTGGGAGTTCACTATGGAGTTTGCTAAGGGTGGGAGACAGTACTGTCTGCAGGGCATCCACATCTCACCAGTGCCGGGGGGCTCTCTTTGCTGTTTGGAGAGGCTGCAGGGACATGGGCGTGACGCGGTTTGGGTAGACCTGAGGGGCCGGACGGCGCCACCAGATTCCCACCTTGAGGACAAGCTGGGTCTTGATGGGGCGGGGAATGTTACGCCCCCGGACGGATCCGAAGGCGACAACGGGGCTGAACCAACTGGTTCAGCCCCCACTTTCTAAAAGGCGGCCGTCGGGGGCTGAACCCACCCGATTCAGCCCCAATTGGGGCCGGCCGGCCCCCTTGGCCGGCCGGCCTTGGTCCGGGTATAAATGTACCCGGATCCTCTTTGGAGGTGATCATGCAAGTATTATCAAAGGTAATTCTCTAGCCTCCTCTCAAACCCTAGAAATCTCTCCTTCTCCCTCAAATCTCATCTAGTTCCTAACATTCTGCAAGCAAACTAATTGTTAAATTATCGCAAAACAAACTTGTTCGTGGACTTCCCAAACTAAGTGGTAGTTTAAACTCCTTGTCAAAAAGGTACATTTCTTAAAACTTCTTTCAAAAGCAAAAATGATGTTTCCACGACTAGACCATTTGAACTCATTCACATGGATTTGTTTGGTCCCCTTAGTACGTGTAGTGTAGGTGGAAAACGATACACTTTCGTTCTTATAGATGATTACTCACGCTATTGCTGGACAATCTTTCTCGCGAGTAAATCTGACACGTTTAGTGAATTCTCAAATCTTTACACGAGACTTCAAAATGAGGAGCTAAAAATAAAATGCATTAGGTCGGATCATGGAGGAGAGTTTGAGAATGAGGACTTCACAAACCTGTGTGACACATTAGGAATAAAGCACGAATTCTCTATCTCTCGCACTCCACAACAGAACGGGGTTATAGAAAGAAAGAACCGCACTCTTCAAGAGTTAGCACGTACAATGATCGCCGAGTTTGACTTGCCTCGATATTTTTGGGCTGAAGCGGTTAACACAGCATGTTATGTGATGAACCGAGTCATGTTTCGCCCCCTTATTAAGCGAACTCTGTATGAGCTATATTTTGATAAAAACCCGTCTGTGTCGTACTTTAGGGTCTTCGGTTGCCCATGTTTTGTTCTAAACAGTAAGGATCACTAAGAAAAATTTGACGAAAAATCTGATCTAGGCATCTTCTTAGGATACTCGAATAGGAGTCGTGCCTATAGGGTCTACAATAAGAGCACCTTAGTTGTTGAGTAATCGGCTCATGTGCACTTTAACGAAAATATCCCAACAGAAGTAGGGATGATATCGAGTCGAGTTCGAGCGATTTTGGCTCGGCTCGAAATCAAAATTTTCGACTCAAACTCGGCTCGAAATCGAGTCGGCTCGA
Source organism: Platanthera guangdongensis (assembly GCA_039583875.1). NCBI lineage: Eukaryota > Viridiplantae > Streptophyta > Magnoliopsida > Asparagales > Orchidaceae > Platanthera > Platanthera guangdongensis. The sequence goes on along the minus strand of CM077164.1, from coordinate 35,876,743 downwards.
CTTGAAATGACTTGATTCCGAGTCAATTCGAAATCAAATCGAGTCGGCTCAAAATTGAATCGGGTTGGCTCAAAATCGAATCAAATCGACTCGAAATTGAGCAATTTTTCGTTTTATTCATAGTTTGCTCAAAATTAAATTGGGCAACCTATAAATTTAGCAAATGAAACATTTAATGCCTTCATTCTTTTTATTTAGGTTTAAATTTTGTTATTTTTAATCTTTAAATAAAAATATATTAATAAATACATAATTTTTTTTATTAATTCGAGTTGATTCGAATTATATTTCGAGCGATTCAGGGCTGACTCGAAATCGGCTTGAAATCAGATTCGAGTCAAATCAATTTTAACTGATTCCGATTCGACTCGATTTCGAACGATTTTCGAGCGACTTTCGAGTTTCGAATATTATGCTCAGCCCTAAACCGAAGTACCTAGGACGAATGAAGAGAAAATTGAAGATGGTGCTCAGGTAGAAGTTAGGAATGTGGAGAGAGTAGTGTCAGATGACGTTTCGATTCATGTAGATGAATATAAGCTTTCGAGTACTCTAAATTTCGTAAAAGAGCATTCTCGAGAACAAGTCATAGGAGAGCCCTCTCATGGAGTTAGAACTCGATCTGCACTACATGAATCGTTCTCAAACTTATGCTTCCTATCTGAAATTAAACCCAAGAACGTCTCGGAAGCCTTAAAGGATGAATCATGGTTCTTGGCTATGAATGAGGAGTTAAATCAATTCGAGAGGAGTAAAGTCTGGGTTTTAGTAGAGCGTCCAGATAGTCATCCAGTTATAGGTTTGAAATGAGTTTACAAAAATAAACTTGATGGTGAATCTAGGATAACTAGAAATAAAGCTAGGTTGGTGGCACAAGGGTACTCTCAGATAGAGGGCGTGGACTTTGAGAAATCTTTTGCACCGGTTGCACATCTTGAGTTCATCCGTATTGTTGGAAAAGCCCACTTAACATTAGGCCCATTTGTATAGCATTTATTGCTTTTTCTCTCCTCTCTTTAGTCCCACATTGTGTATAGGACTTTTCTCTCTCTTTCTCTCATCTATATATATGTACTCATTCTTTGTATTTGTATCAAGTGGACATATATACAAGGTTGACTTTCTCCATTTCTACATGGTATCAGAGCCAGGTTCGAATCTCCTGCGGACTCCCTCTTCTGTCCGCCCTGCAGCCTGCGGTCTCTGCGGCCTCCCTTGTCCAGTCCGCACCCTCTAGTCGCATCTCTCCTGCGGCCTCACTTATCCTGTCCGCTTCCTCTCCCGTGGATCCACTTCTTCCCCCCCCCCCCCTCTCCCTTCCTCCTCTGGCCCCCTCCTTTTATAACCATCCTGTGGGGTCCACTGCTTCTCCTTGTCCGCTGCGGCCTCTTCCTGTCCGCGCGACCTCGGCGACCTCTCTCCTTGATCTCCTTCATCCGCCGTTCGCGCAGCGTCCGCCCGCTCGCCAGTTCGCCAGCTCGCCAGCTCGCCAGCTCGCCAGCTCGCCAGCTCGCCAGCCCGCCAGCCCGCCAGCCCGCCAGCTCGCAAGTCAGCCCCGGCTTGTCTTCTCTTCTCAGTTCACTCCTGTCCGCCTCGGTCTGACCCAGACCGCCGCGACCTGACCCAGCCCGCCGCGACCTGACCCAGCCCGCAACATCCTCCAGCTCGGCGCGACCTCATCCAGGTCGCCGCGTCCTCACCCAGTCCGCTGTCTGTTTACTTCCTCTAGCTGCTGCCTCCAGCCCGCTGCGGTCTCCTCCAGCTCGCTGCGGCCTCCTCCCACTCGCTGCGGCCTCCTTCAGCTCGCTGCGGCCTCCAGCCCACTGCGGTCTCCTCCCGCTCGCTGCGGCCTCCAGCCCGCTGCGGTCTCATCCAACTCGCTGCGGCCTCCTTCAAGCTCGCTGCGGCCTCCATGTCTACATCTGCAGACTCCGTCGGTACGGCAGTTCCTCCTGAACGCCCGACCTCTATACCGGAAGTCCGCGACGAGCTCCGGATCACTACAATTTCGCTCACTGGCAAGAAGAACTTTGTGGAATGGGCACACTCAGTTCGCCGTGTCCTTCAGTCCAAGGGATTCCTTCATCATCTGACCCAGACCGTTATTGGTGTCCCTACTGAGGAGTGGTTACGCAATGATGGGCGTGTGCAGACTTGGATCCTCAACTCTCTTGATGGAGAATCTTATCGTCTGGCCATGTATCATGAGACGGCCAAAGGCATGTGGGACGAGCTACACACCCTCTACTCCGGCAAAGATAGTCTCCACCATCTCTATGATATCATCACCGCTCTCCAGGCCCTTGACAGCAGTGACGCAACCGACTTGACGTCCTTTGTTGCTCAAGCCCGGTCTCTGGTTGAGGCTTGGATCCACCATCAGCCTCCCACTCTAGATCTCGCTGCTCAACGTACCCAGAAGGAAGCTGTGGGTATCGCCATGATGATGGCCCGGGTACCCCCTCATCTTCACAGTGTCCGGGCTCACATCCTCTCCTCTACTGTTACACCGTCCTTTTCCGACGTGTGCTCAATGCTTCTCAAAGTCTCCCCGCCTCCGGATGTTCCCGGACTTCCTTCTCCGACCCTTGTTCAACAGGCACCTGCTCCCTTATTACCTCTTCCCCCCTCTGCCCGTGGTGGCCGCTCTGACTCTCGCGGCCGGGGACGCGGTGGCCGGTCTAGGCCTCAATGCTCGTTCTGTGGTAAAGTTGGTCATCTTGAGGCCACTTGCTTTCGCAAACATGGCCGACCTCCTCGTCCACATGCCTCTGCTGCTACTACCGACTCTGCCTCCTCTCGTACTGAGCTCGACGAGGTTCGTCTTCAGCTCCAGCATCTTCATGGCTTGCTCAGCCGTCCGCCTGCCTCGGTTGCCTCTGCTGCCTCTCTCTCCAATGAAGGTATCGCCTGCCTATCCTCTGGCACGCGCTGGATCCTTGATTCTGGTGCCACTCATCATATCACCTTTGTTAAGCCACCACAGTACTTGTCTTCACCTCACCCGAAGTACATTACTGTTGCTAATGGGGCGTCGGTTCCCGTCTCTGGATGTGCTGATATTTCTCTCACCTCTTCTCTCCTCCTACGCTCGGCTCTACATGTTCCGGGCTCTCCTTTCAATTTACTCTCTGTCGGTCGCCTTACTACTGATTCTAATTACTCAGTGACATTTACTTCTTCTTCTTTTCTCATACAGGATCAGCAGACGCAGACTATCATTGGTAGAGGACGGCTGCAGAATGGGCTCTATCTTCTTGACGACTCTCCTACTGTCCTCGCATCTACCTCCTCTTCGGATTGGCATCGCCGTCTGGGACATGCTCCTCTTCCAGTCCTCCGGAAGGCTCTTCCTGATGTCACTCTCCCCGCTTTTCGTTGCGACACATGTATTTTGGGCAAACAGCCCCGTTCTTCTTTCCCCCCTCATTGTACTCGGAGCTCCGCTCCTTTTATTTTAGTACACTCCGATATATGGGGTCCGTACAAAGTTACTAGTATTTCTGGCTATCGCTATTTTCTTACTTTTATTGATGATTACTCTCGCATGACATGGTTATATCTCCTTCGGGATCGCTCTGAACTTCCCCGCGTATTCCGGGCTTTCATCCTCGAGACTCGCACTCAGTTCTCTGCGCCTATTCGCACTATTCGTACTGACAATGCGCGGGAGTACATCAACCATACGTTTGCCACTCTCTGCTCTGAATTCGGCATTCTTCACCAAACCTCATGTCCGTACACTCCGCAACAGAATGGTGTCGCCGAGCGCAAGAATCGTCACCTTCTTGATGTCGCTCGCTCGCTTATGCTTCAAATGCAGGTTCCCAAACCGTACTGGAACTACGCTCTCTCCACGGCTTGCTTCCTCATCAACCGCCTCCCGTCTTCCGTCCTCCAGTATGCTACTCCCTTCAGCCTCCTCTTTCCCACAACTTCGCCTTTTCCTCTTCCGCCACGGGTGTTTGGGTGTACCTGCTACGTTCACCACCTCGGTCCCTCCACGGACAAGTTGGACCCTCGTGCCACCAAGCAGATCTTTGTTGGGTACTCGCGCACTCAGAAGGGTTATGTATGTTATTCGCCTACTACCCGCAAGGTCACTGTCTCGCCTGACGTAACTTTCCGTGAAGATCTTCCTTTCTTCCCTGCTCCGGATATCGCTCTGCCTCCCGCTCCCGTCATTCGTCCTATCATTCCTGCTCCTCACTCCTCAGCCTCTCTCCCTTCCCCGCCTCCGGTCCGTCCACCACCTCCGGTTATCCGGGTCTATTCTCGTCGCTCTCCTCATTTTGTGGCTCCTCTGCAGTCGGCTTCGCCCTCTGGTGCTCTGCTCCCTGCTGCTCCGGCTCCCGTCTCCACCGCTCATCCGATGGCGAACTACGTCTCGCTCCATCGCCTCTCCCCCTCTCTTCTTCACTTTGCCACCTCCTTATCTTCTGTTTCAGTCCCTAACTCTTTGCAGGAGGCGCTTCACCATCCTGGCTGGCGGGCTGCCATGGACGAAGAAATGACGGCCCTTTGGGCCAACCAGACCTGGGTCTTGGTTCCCTTACCTCCCGGTCAGCACCCTGTTGGATGCAAATGGGTCTTCGTCATCAAGCATGCTCCGGATGGCACTATTGCCCGACTGAAGGCCCGTCTTGTGGCCCGTGGCTTCACACAACAGGAGGGCCTCGACTATGAGGAAACATTCTCTCCGGTGGCCAAGCTTAACACTGTCCGCGTTCTTCTCTCCGTCGCGGTACACCGTCGCTGGCCTCTTCATCAACTTGATATCAAGAACACCTTTTTGAATGGCGACCTTCAGGAAACTGTCTACATGCGCCAACCGCCCGGGTTTGAGACCACGGGGGAGTCTCGGGTCTGTCTTCTCAAAAAGTCAATTTATGGTCTCAAACAGTCCCCACGGGCGTGGTTTGACAAGTTTAGCAAGGTCGTTCGGGACATGGGGTTCACTCGGAGCTCTGCAGATTTCTCCCTCTTTACCCGACACCGGGCCACTGGCACCATTCTTCTGTTGGTTTATGTTGACGACATCCTTCTCACTGGGGATGACTCAAAGGGGATTCAAGACGTCAAACAACACCTGAGCACTGTTTTTCAGACTAAAGATCTGGGGAAACTTCGCTACTTCCTTGGTCTCGAGATCGCCCGGCGGCCGGACGGGTTGGTACTCTCCCAACGAAAGTACTGTCTCGATCTTCTCAAAGATGCTGGTCAGTCTGGTTGCAAGCCAGCATGTACCCCGATGGAGGCAAATCACAAATTATGCGCTCATGCTTCGGATGACGATTTGCTACTTCCGAACCCGGAATACTATCGACGCCTTGTGGGCAAGTTGATTTATCTAACAGTCACAAGGCCAG